>OZ037772.1:3540037-3575037 GCA_964035545.1 Bugula neritina | reverse complement strand
ATGATATTGACTCAGAGCACCTTGCAGACACTGTGCAGAGGATGTCACAGCTCAGCAATAAGATATCCAGGCTCATCATTCAATTCATGCAGGTGATTGTCCAATGGTTGACATTTTATGTTGGGTAGAAACTTGTTTTTTGCTGTTTAACTTACAGATGTTGCAGAAAAAGTTAACATATCTCCAATATTTTATGTAGATGTTCAAAATTTATGCCTTTGTTAATGTAAGAATATATGTAAAAATCTCTGAAATAAAAAGAATTCTGCTCATTTCTTGAGTAATATCTCCATATTTGTTTGCAGGCACTGCTGGGTAACACAGACAAGGCAGTGCATCAATATGTACTGTCATGTACTTGACAGCTGTCAACAGATGTGCGCATGGCATGTGCCCAAGGTGCCCTTGCTCAATGTATCCATACACCTACAGAAAAGCTGACTGCAACCCTCTCATCCATAGACTATATGTGCAATAGTAAGTGTTTGCAATATATTCTATTATGCTGGTGGGGCTTGAGTGTAGCTTTAGTTCTTATGAAGACTCTCATACTAATGGTGCGGTGTATAGTGGTGTCTCTTTATGGTAGGATGCTTGCATAGTTTTGAGCTACATAGCTTATAAAATGAGCTCATGCTCACCTGCTAGCCTAAGTCATATATAATTTATGAGTCACACTAGGCGAAGAGTGTCGGAAGCTTTGATCAAGTGACAGTAGAACTCTCATCTTTGTATAAATTTGCTGACCAAGTACCTGTCATTTGATGTCACTAGCAACTGGTCTCACATATGTCAACGAATAGCAGGTGGTAGTTATTTCATGTTGTGCAGGTGCCGGCAACTGCCACGCTGAAGAGGATATTTATGGTGCTGTTAACAGAGTCCTCAACCAAGTGCAATCCTTTCTAACCAGTTATAGAGATGGTATTGGGAACACCTTCAAACTGGTGAGTACCAACTTCATACTCTGACTGTTAATTCTCTTTGTATTGCCAGTTATCCCCAGCACTTTGTCTTGTCACTTTTTGTCATGTTTGGGCAGTGCTCCAGGTGCTTGGACTGTGGGTGGTCTGAGTATGGAGCGCTGTTTGTCACAGCCACCCGCAGTGCAGAGTGAGTCGACATGTGATGTCATGTTTGACTGTTACATCACGCGATCAGAGGGAAGCAGTAGTGAATATCACCCACCTGACAACCACCTGTTAGTGAATGTATTATCTGTTTAGTTATTCATTTTTATTCGCTCTTTCGTCTCTTTACAGTTGGAAGGTATGAAACCTACCGACATAGACCCGTGCCTGCAATATGATATGTGCTTCCAGGCTATAGCTAGTCTCAACAGTATTGGAGATAACCTCAGTGCTCTGTTCAAACTGATGTTTACTCAGGGTGAGTGCGTTAGCCTCCCACAATTCAAATTCAGATATCTAATGATTACTATTAATAGAGCCTTTAATTCTCAATAAAATTGTTATATCTTCCATTACCATTAACAGACGTTAGTTTGAGCTTCGGATACAGTTCATGTACGTTTCCTTTATGGAAGTACAATGACCCGTTTCCTGTCTTCAGGCAAGGAGTACGACAGAGCTATCTTTCTCAAAGCCGCCAACACCATGAGAAGAAGTTGTTGTAACTTAGCCTCGGATTCTTCTCCTGACATCACGCCTCTGCTAGGGGCGGTGAATCATCTCTTCCCCATCTATTTCAGACATTCGACCCAAAAGAGTTTTGCCCCAAGTTGCCAACACAGAAAAGGTAACGTTTGGCATCTACTTGGTGCAAGTCATGTACATTGATATAGTATAATATAATAATATACCATATTAATAATATAGTATGATTATAATATAATATAATTATAATATGGCATATAAACAATTATTATAATGTATTATGTAATATGATTATTATATAATGGAGGTGATAATATAATTATAATATGCTATAGTTGTCCTGGCTTATCAGCATTAGAATCTGTAGAATTGTTTTATTAATATCTGTTCATTTTTGATCAAATGGAGGAAAATTTCAACTTTTTCCAATTAGTTTTCTTTTCAACTCTTGCTTTGTAGCTGAAGCGTGTTTTACCTCCCTCCCCAGAGAGCTCTGTGGTCTCCTCGCCTCCTTCCTCTTCTAGTTCAAAAGTGTGCTCAATCTAGCCGCCATGTTTGAGAATGACAAGTCGTGACCTAAAACTACTTTTCTTCCAGTTGACCTTGACATTGCGGTGCTGGCCTTGACCTCCATTTCCTTCCTCTTCTAGCTGACATTCCCTTCTATAGTTCCATGTGAGCATACTAAATTATATTGTTTCTCTCTCCTAATACAAATAGTTATATATACAATAATGCCTTGTAAAGATATTATGTTTGTGTGAAAATGAAAAGCTTTATCAATATTAAACTGTTACTTTTTATTCTGTACATTACCTATTTTTTCTATGTGTACTTATATTGACATTTTACACCTCTTGTTATTTTATTTATTGAATATGATATTATTTCTGCTAACCTGGTATTTGTTAGCCACATTGTAGTTCAGTGTTGCTTTGTTTCCACAGGCTTTCTCTTTCCTAATTCGTCATTTTATACAGCAATGTCATCTGATCACCCATTCAGTTGAATATGTTTTGTTTCCTTCTCATTTTATTTGTAATTCTTCAGCTGAAGCATGCACATGTTTATTTACAGATGTAACTTTTGTGTACCATATAATGAGTTGACTTTTATTATCGGCATGTATAATGAACATTTATTTATACGAAAATACAAATATAATATTATATTTTTTTTAAAAAAATACTGAACTTTCCTGCTATGAGTAGTAATTAAGCATTATATCGAATTCCACCAAAGCTTCTGCTAAGTTAATGCTATCATAACATAACTAAAGTATTGGATTCCTAAAATAAGAAATCCTAAAACTGTGTCCACATTCTTACAACCCTGTCTATAATAGTCAATAGTCACAACTCTTATGTAACACTTCTTATAGAACAGCTGTCTGTATGAGAAATGTCTCAAAGTTGTGTAGCTTTCCAGCCCTTTCTCTTCACAGTTGTGTGGTGGTTACCAGAACAAGGTGAGCATGCGGTTTTCCTCACTGAATAATTACAATACTCGGCAATTCTTCCTTTTCTGTAGCTAAAACTTTGACCAGCTGTTGGAGTTTGCTGATCCCCCTGGGGAGGTTTTCCCACAATGCTGAATTGTTTTCTCTTTGCTTGGAATATTTGATTGGTTGCTCTTTGCTCAGTGCTGCAGGTTCAGTTTTGAGCAATATGGCAGGTTTGTTTTTATCTGGTATAGCAGGTTTGTAGCTACTTAGTATGACAGGTCTGTTTTCATTAGACATGGTAGGCGTGGCTCTTCCTTTGTGGCTCTCTCTTCTTTCCTGAACAAAGTATGCAGGTCTATGATATACTTTATTGAAAACAAATTGATTTTCGGTTAGTGTGTGTTCTCTCTAAAATTATTTTTATAAGTTTCATATATTGGACTGAAAGAAAAATTCTGCATAAACGACTATAAAGTGCTTTAGGATCTCCTAAACTCGCTATTTATTATAATGCAACTACATGCCGTAGCAAAATTAGTAGAAGCTCATACTAAACAGTATTTACTACCAGTTGCATGAATGTTATTTTCTTTATATACGTGCATGTTTATAGCTATATTATGTATATATATAATGTATATATATATATATATATATATATATATATATATATATATATATATATATATATATATATATGTATGTGTATATATATATATATATATATATATATATATATATATATATATATATATATATATTATATATATATATATATATATATGAGTCAGTTTACTTCATTTAGTACACACCAGCTTTCATACTCTTATCCCTTAAATATGGGGGACAAAAGTTAGAAATGTGAAAAACCAAATAGAAAATGTTTTTAAATATCATCAGTAGCCCTAAAAACTTCTGCACACAGGATATTTGAGTCTGCCAGTTATTAACCATTACCACCAGAGTTTGAGAGAATGTAATTTGTAATTAGCTGTGATTAATTATTTTTTTTCAAGTATAATTGAATGTAATTTGTTACATATGTATAAAACTGTAATTGTAGAACATATATTACACATCTAGAAATGTAATTAGGTTTTAAAATTACTTCGTAATTGCATATCTATTATATTTCAAAGTTTAAATCCTAAAACAAAATTTATAAATTTTCTACTATACCAAGTATTTATTTAAACAAGTTCAGAATAATTCAATGCAGTAATCACTGCTGAGAACAAAGAAGATTAGCCACTGTTAAAATTGCCTCACATAGTTGGACCCCAGGAGTAAGATTTTATAACTTCTATTTATCCCTTGTGAGAACCAAATTAAATGTAATTAATAACATTCATATGTAATGGAGCTCATCCCTCATTAACACTCATTATAATACTATTTACCATTTACTGCAAGTGACACACGTCTGTGGCGGGCAGGTGAGGCACATCTGTGGCGGGCAGGTGAGGCAGGTCTGTGGCAGGCAGGTGAGACACGTCTGTGGCAGGCAGGTGAGACACTGAAAGACCTGCAGCATCTACACTATAACAGTGGCTAAGATTTAGCTTTATCTTAAAAAAAAAGCTTTAAACTGCAGTACAGTTACACTGCAATTACTCGCAGTTTTGCTTAGAACAGTCAAACTATGTAAAGTATTCGTGGAGAAATAGTTGCAGATAACAGAGTTCAATGCTGGTATATAATACACAGTAGATATCACAGAGTATAATAATACACAGTATATATTATGGAATATATAAAGTAACAAACAGTATATAATATATAGTATAGATTGTACCTGTCCCTTACTTTTGTTTCTAGAAACATAAGGTGGAAGTAGTGATGTAAGCTAACAGCAATGAAACCAATATTATATAATCTGTCAGAATGTAGCAACATTTAACTGAAGAAACGAACTAAATAGGTGACTCATCAAAGAAGAATGTCAATCATCAATGCTAGGAGGAGAAATACATTACAACAGCTGTCTCTATTTTTATTACAATAGTTTCTAACAGTTAATTATAAAATTGTTTGTCTGCAAAAACATACAAACAATCTGAAACAAGTCTGTCATTTGAGTTCCAAAACAGCAGTTAAAAGAGCCTTTCCGCTACAAAGCAGGCAACATCAAAGCACATCATGGCCATTACTCATTGCGGTACGTATTATAGAGCTCATTGTTGGCGCCTGCATCATCAGCTTGTACACCTTTACCGTTGGACATCATTGCACTCATCATCATAGGGAGAGCACCTAACATAACCCATGGTAGAATAAAATAAAAGCTTCAATCACAGGCTATGGATGAAATTCTCAAAAGATTACCAATAAACAGCTGAAAGAAAATGAAAAAGATACAAGTAATGAACAATGATTCGGTTTTACTAATAACTAACCAAATACTGGGGCTTCACCAGGAGGTCCAAGTCTGCCGAGACTATCCATTTCCCCATCTCTCCCTTGTTCACCCTAGAACTAAATACTATTGGTTTATTACCACTAAACTAACAAGATGAATAACGATAACCTGTTAGCAGTGTAAGTGTTTACCTTAGCACCTGTAAGCCTAGGGCCACACGGTGCGTATTTTCGCATGCGAAAATTGAAATCACAAGTAGCAAAGGTGTCCACTGTAGCGTCAGTGATGCGTGATGAATAAAGCTTTCATTTTTAAATCGCACTCGCTTTCAACAAAACGCAATTTACTGGAATGTAGCACTAAAATAAAGAAGTTGGGCTCGCTGAATAACTATCAGCCAATTAGGTGACGACGACAGAGACGATTAGCATTTGCGTTGAGAATGCAGAGCGACAAGTGCGAAGGTTTTCTCAACGCGCACAGTGGACACCTTTGCTACTTGTGATTTCAATTTTCGCATGCGAAAATACGCACAGTGTGGCCCTAGGCTAACTGGTTGTGTGTTGCCCACTATAAATAACTGTTGACCCCATTAACTTCCTATTTATGTTTAGGTGACATACGTCAGCAGGCATTACTCATCTGCCTTGTGCTGACTATTGGATTTGTGGTCAGGTCATTGTGGTTTGGGTGGCTGTCATTCTTGCCCAACCTGTACAGGCTGGGTTGGTAGCCTGAGGCTACCCAGTAAATATTTACTATGTTTTGGGACGCACAATCATTGTGGTATTTTTTAGGGACAATAGTTGTTTATGCAATATGTTTTTGCCTGGTACAGTAACAACAACCAGAGTATATAAACACTTTACAAACTTAATACAATCAGTTGGCAGCACTCTTTAACAAAACTGTAATTACTATTTTATTCTTCTACTGGTTTGACAATATATTATTTACTGGCACTGTTTATGAAGGACCCAAGAGGTTAGTTACTTTCATTCATATTATTATCTGAATTATTATTTTATAATAAATTTACTTTATGGTTTTTGTGAGCATTACTTTAATATTTTTAACCACATTTATATGCATGCAATCATTTATATAACTTTTGCCTTTCTTATTTAGTTTTTACCAGCAAGTTTATCACAGCAAGTTTATCAGAGAATTTATCAGCAAGTTTACCAACAAGTATAACCAATAAACTTCTGCGTTTGGAAATCCTGGTTTAATTCATACGGGGCCAGTAACAGCACCATCAGGTTCAGGTGGTCCCATACCACCCATAGCACCAGGAGGACCAGTTATTCCTTGTTTGCCATCAGAACCCCGTAGCCTGGGTGGTCCAGCAATACCAGCTGGTCCGACATCTCCCCTTTCACCATCAATAACAGGAGCTCCGGGGAATCCCTGCGGTCCCTGGAAACCAGTTGGTCCTACAACAGCAGATGATATTCATATTATCATGACTTAGGAGTTGCCTTACCTTCTTACTAAGAAGGATAACTCTTAGAGCCATGATTCTGTTGATGGCCAATAACTAAGGACAAAGATTGGTTCAACTTAATTCATACCTTTAGGTCCTTGTTCGCCGGGAATTCACAGAAGCTCCGTGGGGTCTCTGAGGACCAGTTGGTCCGGACAATCCAGTTGGTCCAGAAGCACCCTGTGGCCCAGCTGGCCCCTATAGTAATGAATATATTTAGGAGACACACCTTAGCTGTGAGATATTAGTGAATAATATTTTCTGTAACAATATTGTATTGTATAACATATTATAACTCTTAGAGCAAAGATTCTGTTCATGGTCAATAACTAAGCACAAAGATTAGTTCGATCAAACTTCATTCATACATTCATACATTTAGGTCCTTGTTTGCCGGGAATTCCCTTAGCTCCCTGGGGTCCTTGAGGACCAGTTGGCCCACGTGGACCGACCCGCTGATCCAGAAATTCCAGTTGGTCCAGAAGAACCCTGTGGCCCAGCTGGCCCCTATAAATAAACAACTAAAGGATTGGCTAGTGAAAAGTCAGAGAACTAAAATAAAGAGAAAACTGAATAAAAAATGTCCTTGCCTCCTTGTCTCCTTGAGCACCTTCAGGTCCCTAGTTACCGGGGATTCCCACTGTACCCATGGGGCCAGAAAGTCCTTGATCACCCTGCTCTCCAGGTCTATGATAAGCAGCCTTCTCTCCAGGTCTACCAACAGCACCCAGTACTCCAGATAAACAGCTTCTGAAAATAAGTGACAGACTAGCTGTGAGGGAAACCCCAGCATATAGCATATGTGGAAAGGAAACCCCAGCATATAACGTAGGTGTGAGGGAAACCCCAGCATAGAACATAACATTGCGGGGAAACCACAGCATATAGCATAGGTGTGTGGAAAACCCCAGCATATAGTATAGATGTGAAGGAAACAATGCTCAACATAAAACTCTTGGATATTCTTGACTATTACTAAGACAGTCATGGTTGATACAAGATAAACACTTACGAGTTCCCATGTGTTTAGCAACGAATGGCTGATTATCTAGCTGCTGGGTGACGTATGACTTGGTGGCAAACTCGGAGGTCTTGGCATTGGTGCAAGTGCTCTTCATTTCCTTGCGACAGTAAGCCTGGATAGCATTAGCTATGGAGCCACCATCTGGATCCACCTGACAACAGACAATAGAAAATACAAGTTACTTGATTAATTTGGAGGCACAATTCCAAGATAAGATTAAACAATTTATAATGTAATCAGCCCTGCAGGTAGAAATAATACAAACACATCAGCAAAACTCCCTACTATAGTACTATAATGGCTATTTTTAAGAAAGTTGAGTTTACATGTAAATGTTGTCATTACCATTTGGTAACTAGTTGCAATATACACAAGAGCTCTAAGCTGTTGCATGAGAACTAAGTTGTCCAATCAGATGGTAGCATTGCAATATATTGTTTACTAAAAGCATGCCTTTAGACATGCTTAGGAGTTGTCTTCTATTATACCTCATGATATTTCTACCAGGTGAATGGAGAACACGTCATAATTAAACTGCAACCAATTGAACTAAACTCATCAAATTACACACATTTTACAAAGCAGCTGCATCACAGACAGCTCATGTGTAGAGTAATACAGTGTTTATATCTAGCTGATTGCCTTATATATTATTTATCAGATTCCTGATTGCATGACAAGAAACAATTTGATTGGCTACTCATTGCTGTTGTACACAGCAATGGAATCTATATTATGTATCATGTGTGGTTTGAATAAATTTACTAAGTCATGTTGGAGTTACTTGCACCTGCATGTCAATTCAGTAAATAAATTCTCCAACAGACAAGTCATTTACAGTTACTGCTCCAGTAAAGATTATTTTTACTAATCGAACTCAACTTGAACTAAGCTAATGAGACATGAAAACAGACTATATTTTCACTAACAAATAAACTTTATTAGATAGTAAAATAGCAACATATATTTGATACAGTAAAACATCTCATATCTAACTATAAATACAGAGTGTGTGTAATGATGAATTGTAATGAATATAATTATGTTGATGACAAATTTTATCCAGTTTATCTCTCAGCACCTCACTGAGCTAATTATTAGCAAACTGTAGCTGATAAGTTTAGTATTTTATTGTGTATCTCCTCAGTCCATCTCCACCTGCTAGAAACACTGTGTCTCTGTTATACACAGCAATGTCCCACACGTGGGAGCTACTCACACCAAGACTTTCTCTGGGAACAGTAAGCACCAGTTGACCTGTAAATAATAGCATCATATTGTATCAGTTGGTGTGTATTGAGAGAAACAGACAGACTGTCTTTAAAGATGCAACTAAGCAGGTTATATGCATGAAGTAAATATTTAAACAGCAGAAAATAGTGCCTCATTATACAACTGTATTGACCTTGACCCACAAACTTAGCCTGTGGCTCTTAGCAAGAACACACCCACAAGTCTACTTCAAACTACTGCTACTGCAGCTACTCCAACATTATCACATATTAAATACTTGACAAGAACCAACCGCAGCCACCTGAGTCCCACCAGCAAACACTGCTCTATCGGCCATCATTAAATTATATAGTCTCAGTAATGGCAGTCAAAAGTATCAAATTATTTATATTTAAATTATCTGATGACCAAAACAACAGCAGCACTAGACTGAAGTCAAACTACAACTTATAACTCATGTGTAGCTGGCATTCTGTACAGTTGTTAGACTGAGCACCTCTAAAATTACTGTAAAACACTTGCATAGTATATTAACTAGACATGCTGATAGGTGGGTTTGAACCCCTTGCAGCACCAACTCACTTAGCAGTGTGGAGTCCCTATCCTCTACACTACCAGGTGAACCCTTGGAAAGGAAGACTGAATAGAGAGTTTACTAAGAGCTCACTGCACACTACACAGAGTACACCTTAAACCTATACAATATAATACACACTTTAACCTGTGCTTACATCCTGCATGTTACTGCAGCTGGAAATAAACTCATTGCAGGGAGGCAGTATTATTCACTAATATTATTATTAACTACAAGTCATGTGATGAAGAATATAACATCTACTATCAGCATGTTACAGTCTTTATTACATAACTTTTAGCTAAAAATAACATCAGTGACTTGATAAGTACTAACAATAACATAATATATCTCATGAGTGGAAGTTGTTTACTGTTAATTATTAAAATATATTATTTACTACAACATAATTATATATAAAATAACTAAACTTACTATAATAAACAGAGTATTTACCTTCAAGTGAGAGGATGAGGAGAGGTCCTTCCCATGTACAGATGTGAATCAGTTCAGATGTTGGATCAAAGGAAATACCAGATGGTACTGAGATGTGAAGAAACTCCCACATTAGAGTGAGAGTTGTGTTCTCCACTTTATATCTTCTCACTTTACCATCTGCAGTGCAGTCTCCTATGAGGAGAGATGAGTCTGGGAGGATGCATACAGGTACAGGGTTCTTCATCTCAGGAAGTGGGAACTTCTGTATTTTATTGTCAACTAGGTTACAGACTACCAGCTGCTTCTCTCTGTAGTCTACAATATAGAGCAGTGAGTCGTGCTGAGCTATTCTATAGTAAGTGAGTACATCTAATGGCTGCTTGTAGAGAGAGCGAGTCTTCTCAAAGGAGTTCGGATCAAGAAGTGAGACTTCAGCTGTTTCCTCCTCTTCGTTATACGAGCTGCCAACCATCACCCCTTCAGGTTGGATTATCTCCCTCCACTCTGTAGTGTTGGTGTCCTTCACTGAGCTGATAGTATCCAGAGTGTCTCTATTTATTACTTCTATACCTTCTAGTGTCCCACACATAAGATGTCCATCAGCTGAGATGTTTACTGTGATACACCAGTCACGTACAGGAAGTCCATCAGACTGGAGAGAAGATGGTGGCTGCAGCAGCTTCAGTCCCAGACTGTCTTCACTGTCTGCAACAACAAAATAACAATTCTATAACTTGAGAATCTCATCACCTGAGGAGGTGGGAACAGCTTTTCAAACTTAAAACTAAAAGATGTTTTAAGTACAATCAGTCTGTAGTTACTACAAGTTGTTACGTGATGCACAAGTCTAAGTGAGAATATCTTGTCAATAATGACAGCAGGTAGTCAGCATAACACAGTTTAGCAGCTCACTTATACATCATAAACTCTGAAACACTGCAGAAATGTCTCATAATGTGAGAGTAGAACAAAACTCAATTCTCTAATAAATAAACTCTATCTACTTATTCTACTATTTAAATATTCAGTGAAAGCAACTCACATGATTACAAGCAGAAAGTTATTTATAGTTAGTGTTACTATTTATAGACTCCACCTACATGTTGGTACCAAGATGCTGTCTGGAAGTACACACTTCTCTATTACACCAATATCTGTAGCCTTTTCCATCTTCTCACTCAGCTCTTTGTAGTCTCTCACAATCTCTGCATCATTGAACTTGTCAACTGCATGTTGTACTGTGTCCAGCAGAGACTGTCTGCCCATTGTCTTACTCAAGGCCAGCTCTATTCTATAATTATCCACTATCTGTGTGCAGCTCTTCAAATATCCATATATTTCTAGCCTCAGGTTTGTAGCTCTCTTTCTAATCTCTTCTATCTAATAAATAGTAACACAGTGTAACCACATCTGCACCTCACAACCTCTACACTGGAAATGAAAATAACAGATCACCCACTGAGTGGACAATGACTCAGTCACGTGACACTCCATACACAGCAGAGAGCTAGTACATCACGTGACTAGTCTCCTCCTCCTGACACCTGTCAATCACTCACACAGCCAACCTCCCTGTGTGAGTGATTGACAGTTGCAAAAGGATGAGTGAGTCATCTGTATTGACAGGTTCCTCTGCACTGAGTAACATGTGATGAATGACTACTGCTACTTGTACACAAAATGATAATACTTCAATGGCCAGTTAATTCTAGTGGTAAATGAAATTCATTTCTATTTACAACTCAAAAACCAAATGCAAATTCCAATTTCAGACAAACAGAAATACACTAAATGACATCACCATGTCAGCATACCTGAGCGTCAGCTTTAGCGTTTACTCTGGCAACCATCTTCTTCACTTCATCTTCTATTTTACTCAGTTCTTTCCAGGCATCCTTTGAGATGTCATTCAACTCTGCAACTTTCTCAGACAGAGTCTCTATTCCACCAGTCAGACTTTCTCGTAACTCACAAGACAAATCACTCAAAGATGCCAGGTCATGGAATGCTACTGTCTCCTCTGTATACATAAAATCACACTATTTATAAAAGCATTATTATAGATATGATATTGTACTTATTCTACACCTACTACCTGTACCTACAGGTTGATGATGTATCACTACACACATACTATGTAATAACTAGACAGTTGGACTTGGACTAGAAAGATGTCATTTATATTCACTGGTTAGCTCAATAATCACTATACTTCTAACTACAGGTTGATGATGTATCACTACACACATACTATGTAATTACTAGACAGTTGGTTGGACTAGAAATATTTCACAGGTTAGCTCATTAATCACTGCACTTGGAATAATATAATTGAAAAAGTTAGAGCAGTGGCTCCCAACCTTGGGAGAATTACCCTTGCAGGGAATTCGGGCTTTTCAGGGGTTTCATTTCTCAAAAGTTCACACAGTTTACCAGCTCTTTGAGCTCTTGCCTTGTTTTCCAGGTTACATGTATATGTATAACTATAACTAAACTGAAGTTGTGGCAGACACTGGTCCATGTCAAACACACTGGCCTTTTCTGGAAAAAATCTGTACCCTGATTTTCTTTATGAATATAAGTTACAGTGTTTCTCAAAAGGGGGGAAACTTAATAGAAAACATTTATAAAAAGAGGGAGGGTATGAAAAAGGTGGGACACCACTGAGTTAAAGCTATGCCTATACCATCTTATCAAGGGAACAGACACTTGAAGGATGAAATATACTAAATATTCAACATAACAGTGAGAATATAAACTCCTGCACTATCCACTTCTGTCTCACACAAACCTTAATGCTGACAAACTTACTTCCTCTTTTACTGTTACATAACTCACTTTAATAATAAAATAATAAATAACAGGTTCTTGTAATAATTCTCAGCTTCTTTCTACAGAAATAGAAACAGCAAGTAAATACCTGTCTTATCCTTACAGCCAGTCCTCATATCACATCTCATACAGAATATCTGGTGACACTTGGAACACACTTCTGTCAGCTGTTCCTCTTTATGATGTTCACATTCAGCTATAGTATATCTTTGAGGAGAAGCTCTGTAGACCTCAATGTCAATAAACTGATGTCTATCTCCCATCAGCTCTCTGTGATTCTGTATAATAAAGGTCAACAGTTTAGTTGGTTGTATTTTCACCAACAAGTCTGTCATAGTTGACTCACTGCACTGTGAAACTGTGCGTTTAGTATAAAAAGTCACACAGACTCAACATTTCTTTTCAATAATATTCTACACACAAACCAGAACTGGTTTACTAACTAATCTTGAGAAATGACATAAGAAAGACTCACTTCTTGATGCTGCTGACATAATTTCTTTTGGCTCTCCATACAAAACACAGCAGCTTGTGTTCCACCTTTACACACATCGCAGGGAATGGGTGCAGGTTTGGGTGGAGACTTGTATTCTAAGGGGTCTCCATGCTGAGCTACTGGTAGTGTAGTGGGATCTGTTATGTCATAGTGATCTTTCCTACAAAATTAGAAATCAGTGTGTTACCTGTGTTAGCTGTGTTTAGTATATCTCAAGTAATGAAATACTCCATCCACACACACAGGCCACAGCTATGTCCTTGACAAATACTCAAATAAATACTCATCACTCATCAACACACATTCATTATATTATAGACCACAGGCTATCACACAAACACACTTGACTATATTATGTACCTAATATGCTGGAAAATAGTCACTCATGACAAAGAACTGCTACTCAACAAACAGACTCAACTGTAACTTGTAGAGTAAAATGATAAGATAAATTACCAGTTTAAACTACTGAGTGGAGGCCATATTGTCAATAATTATTCACTTTTGTTGCAAGTTTGTGCAATGCAACTAATTACTGAGGAGTGAATTCTGAGGAGCCAATACTACAACATACTACAACTATTCCCTGCCACTCTAACTGCTAGGAGTGGCGCGAAACTGTCATTTCATCATCCTTGGCAATGTGTCAAGAGCTAGTGCACTGTGAGTGCGTGTCACGTGTGAGTGTTGTCTATCTCGTGCAGCTAGCATAAGAAGAGTGAGTCATAGGATAACTTGTACTTAGTAATCCATTACTAGTAGGATGATATATGCATGTATATATATAATTATGTTATATATATATGTATATGATATATACACATGTTGACTATCTTCAGTGTAGTACTACTATGTATGTGCAGCAGGTTGGGTCACAGTCTAAGTCAGAGGGGGGGGGGGTTGGCATAATATAGGCCTAAATTCTCAACACTATTCATCACTCAATACAAAGTAACACCTAATTATACAACTAATTGATAGTAGAAAAAGTAATCAACTCATCAAAGCTAAAGTAGACACTCAATACAACTGACTGATGGTAGAAGAAGTAACCAACTAAAGGAAACACTCAATTCACAGATTATATTAGACACTGATTGACACCCCATAATAATATTATATTGTACCAAATACAATTGTGATGGCTATCTAATAATCAATCAAAAGGTCAGCATTGGATTTAACTAAATAGGTCACAGAATCACTGATTCCTGTCTAAGGGACTCACTACTAATAGTCATAAGACCTGCTCTTTAGTCAAATAATTTCCCAGTGACTGCTTGGCCTTGTCAATGGCTATTACACTTTGGCAGCCCGGATGTTGGCCGAATTTTGAACAGCTAGTGGTAATAGTAGCAGCTGCTAGACTCCAGAGCTATGAGTCTATCGCATTAGAACTAAAGCTATTGAGCAAACTGCCATTATAGAAGTACCTCAACATTATATTAAAATAATATAATTCTACTCCTTACAGATTACACATAACCATGGACAATATCCAGACACTCCACTCTCACTACACAATCACTACATACTAGTAAACTGTACTTTGTGCCACAGCAACTCTGTTGTCATGACAACATCATACATGTTTATAATCACAGGAAAGAAGATAGTAAACACAAGTCAATCCAACGCAGTGATTCCCAACTTGGGAGAATCTTCTAAGAGGGAATTTGGGCTTTTTAGGGGGAGCTGAGATTTTGATTTCAAAAATTTCAAGCAGTTTGTTGAAGACTTTTGAGCCCTAGCAAGTTACATGTACCTGTATATCTATAAGCCTTCATCTTAGCTTATCTATTTAACCAATTCTGCCATCTCAGTCTACTTCTACATGAATGTGTTTTAATTACAATATTGGGGTTGGGGTTTAAGGGTTGGGGTGGGAGGTTTGAAAGCAAGCTGGTACAATGTCATCAGCTGCAGCCATAATATCATTAATTGAACTGCTCTGTGTTTTACACATGCATAATATAATTATCAGAAATAACTATATTGTCTTTAAATGTAATGGAAAAATATTGCATTGTAATCTATATTATCATTTTGTCACTCATAAAAATTTCCGATTGTCAAAAGGGAGGGGAATCAACAGTAAACATGTATGAAAGTGGGAATGGTATGAAAAAGATTGGGAATGACTGCTCTAACAAGTATTGTACTGTATGAGAACAAAATAATATAAAGAGGAGACAACCCCAATCCCATGATATCCAACAGTACCACAATTCAACAAGAGAGGACCGCCGATGATGTAATCTACATAACAGTTACTTTCTCTACCTAATGAAAAGATATCCACACACTCCACAAGTTGGTAACCAGAGTTCACATAGAATATACAGTATTGTTTGCTTTTCATATACACAGATCAGACAACTCCTAGATGATAGTGAGAAAATCATATGCAAGCCTATGATATGATATATTGTGTTATGTACTGTAACTCACCTACAATAAGCACATCTAATATGATCCTTCCTACCACCGATGTCAGTCTTCAAACATCTCATGCAGTACACATGGAGACAGGGCAGAGTTCTGGGATCTTCAAGTTTGTTGAAGTACTGCGAGCAGTACCCACAGCGATACGAATTGTTTAGTCTCTTTTTCACGACTCTGGATTCTGCCATCTTGGTTATATGATAAGGAAATCCTGTAAAAGATACACATACTCTTAGCATAATATTTTACACTACATCTGTGAAGGTTTCCCAACCAAAGACTGGCCTATTAAGTTCTAAGTCATAACCAGACCATCAAAATGTAGAGGAGAAGTGAAACATGAATACCAGTGAGTTATGTATTACTTTTATGAACAAACAGCAGAATTTGACTCAGCTGCTTATATAAGCTGGATATTTCATGAACTCCCAATAATAATGTGTTTCTAACTGAGTATTTTGACACACTACTGGGACAGAGTCTACACCTGAGCATAGGATAGACTTTGTTCCTTCCCAGGGTGTACTTTGAACTATTACATAGCAAGGAGTGTATAGCATGAGTGAGAAACTTAACAGGGGGAACATAGCAGTGTGAGAAAACATAGTTCTATGAAATATTTTGTGCTGGGTGTTGGAAATTCTTTGTTTCCTTGATAATCGACATGACAAAACTCATTTTAACATTTCTGCAGTGTTGGTGATGCATGATTTAATATGTTACTTAGAGTCACCCTTCCATCTGTCAGGAAACATGCCATCAATTGCTAGTTTGCTATTCTAATCATCTAATAGAAACTATGGTGGTGTGAAACAAACTAATTTAACATGTTTGTGCTTCTGTTAGGTCAGGTGTAGTTGTTTCATGAGTTGGCAGCTTCTACACTCACCTCTAGCCAATTATTTATTTTACACTCTTACCTAGCAAATGATTTATTAACACTAACCTCATATTTTATGTCTACAACATCATATAAATGCGGCTAACCTTATATTCTCAGTAATCTATAGAATAGTCAATTCCAATTATGTAACTTTAATTTTAATACCTATCATGTAAATATGTTAGTTTTTTAAATGATATAAATTTAGAGGTAAAGATAGCAGCAACTAGTGTTGTTACATAAATTAGAGCAGTGCAGTACATGTTAGTTGTATAATCAAAGCTGAGTAAAAGAATATAAGCCAACTAAATTTGCTATTCACAATCAATACAGAAGGGCAGTGCATTGGAATGTGCAGGGTATGACAATGTCTCACATGCAGTGATCACTATGCACTGTCATTAATAACTGACTAGTGCCAGTGGTAAGATATTCTGATATTCAAATCGAGTAAGTGTAACATTAATTTAAAAACTTGCAATTATAATTATAATTATTATTATAATTATAATGATGATAATGCAATTCAGTGTTACAATCATAAATTCACAAAGTAAAGATAAGTGACTCACTGGTTATAAATAATAATATTAATAAACCTACTATAAGTATAACTTCAACTTGTTAAGATAATCATTTTAAATAAATTTAATGATGATGGTAGCGAGCGTGGTATTAAAACTGATTGCAACACTGAATCTAATTCTAATAGTTATAGCAATGTAGTAAATGTAACACTTATACTGATTGCCGACTATTGATAAACTAAGTCTATAAATGTTTTACTAACCTCCGAGTTATCAATGTGTAGTCCTCTTCAGTCAACGTGTGAATGACTGTGTTCAATGACGTTATAATGTTACAACGGAAGGGGCGTGTATTTGTTGAGTCACGTGACATACAATAACCAGTTACGCTTGGCTTAGGGAACTGCAATGACATTTGGTATATGAATATAATATCATTATCATTATTTACATCATGATATTATTATATTCATATAACAACTGTCATCGCTTTTGCTTAATTTCAGCACTGAATGATGATTGCAGATTGTGTTCTGAATTGAGAAATATAGTTTCTCTATCTTCCAGTTATGTGACAATACTTTGTTACAAGAGATTTCTTCAAGTATAATATTCTGCATGTTTCTAGATATGTAGTTATTATTGTATATTTAGTTATACTTCTTAAGTAGATATTCAAATAACTACCAGAGAGGCCTTATTCCTGTTCTATTACTTGACATGTGTTAACAATAATTGTCTTTGTATTGTATTAAAACTATTGTATATATCTAAAGAGAGCTCATAAAGACTGGGGAAGCTTCAGAGAACCTTTAAAACAAACTGAACTACACAGAGAGCAGCTCTGATTGAGACAACCAAGTTAATTGGTGTTGAGTGACTCTCTTTCTGATATACCAAATCTTTAGAGTAATATTTATATTCTAATACTAGAAAGTTAGAGTTTCTATAACAAAGTATATAACTGCTGGGTCAACTATTCCATACCTATTAGTCAGCCTAGCCTCAGCTGTGCCAGTGTTCCTACAGCATGGGATGTATATTGTAGTTGTATGTGTGGGCTGTGGGGTGACCCACCCTAACTCTAGTAGAAATAGCCAAGTCATGTGATATAACTTCAGGCTACATTATATCACATGAGAATGTTTATCTCAAGTATTATATTTATATTAAACACCCCTTAATGATAAGAAATGTCAAGTTACTAATAATATTTGTATAGTACTTGAAGTAACAAACTTTAGATAACAGTTTTTCAGTTAGAGTTGATCTGTAGATAAAAATTTTCCATCATGAAGAACTGGACTGTAAATTTTTTCAACAAACTCACCAAGAGCAAAGTCTACAGTAACTATTTTTGACACTGCCTATGATTTAATGTGTACTCAGCAATATACCACAGTCATATAAACCTTGTATTGTATAGTTATAATAGTTTTAATAACAAGTTTTAAAATGCAAGCAACTAACTTTCAACAAAAATAATTTAAGACTTCAAGTGAACTGATAAACTATGTTATTATACATCTGATCAGCCATCATTCTTCTTATTCTGTCATTTAGTAAACTGTCTGAGAAGTAGCAGTGGTCATGTGACCATCCTGCAGGTGGTTACAATTACTATACTATACTAATGGAGTATAGTAGATTATTATATACAATATTTGTATTGTGTTAAATGTAAAGTAACACTAGAGTGACCATTACATTTTAGGTCACTGGCATACTAATATACCAACTGTTTAAAGCAGGGCTTTTCAACAGGCGGCCCAGGCCGGATGTGGCCTCCAGCCTACATTTATGTGGCCCTCAAAGGCAAAAACCTGAAGTTGTTTTTCACATGTATACATGGATTATCTTTTTAATTTTCTATTTATACACATGCTATAAAACATACTGCCTGCAGTAACTATTGGGACTTTATTGTGTAGTGATTTATAGGAATTTGGAATAAAGTAAATTTAAAAATACTGATGCTGTGGCCCTCAGAGCAAAGCTAACATGTCCAATATGGCCTTCGACATGAAGTATTAATTGCTTTCATGCAGTGGCCCTCGCTCTGAAAAGGTTGGACACTCTTGCTTTTATTTCTATATACTACTATATTAGAAAGTTAGAGTCTCTATAACAAAGTATCTAACTGCTGGGTCAACTATTCTTTACTTATTAGATTAGCCCTGTGTTCCTACAGTATGTAATGTAGTGTATGGATATGTGTGGGCTGTCAGGTGACCCACCCTAACTCTAGTAGAAATAGTCAAGTCATATGATATAACTTCAGGTTACATTATATCACATGAGAATGTTTATCTCAAGTATTATATTTATGTTAAACACCCCTTAATGATAACAAATGTCAAGCTGCTAATAATATTTGTATAGTACTTTAAGTAACAAACTTTAGATAACAGTTTTTCTACTAGAGTTGATCTGCAAATAAAAATTTTCCATCACGAAGAACTGGACTGTAAATTCTTCCAACCAACTCATCAAAAGCAAAGTCTACAGTAACGATTATTGACACTGTCTATGTGCACTCAGCAATATACTACAGTCATATAAACCTAGTATTGTATAGGTACACTCAAATTAGTTTTATAGGAACAATTTATAAAACAGCCTACATGCAAATAACTTTTAATCAATTAGATTAAGGATATGTGAATTGATGAAATAAAGTATGTAATATTATTAGTACGTGTCTTACCAATTCTTTTCCTGTTGTAGAAAAAGGTCAATTGTTTCCCTACACAAGTATTTGTGGATGTGATCAGTAACAGTATAAAATTACTTTATTAACAGGGAAACCTGTCAAATACAGTAGCACCTGGAGACAACAGGAGAAGATAATTTCCTTGTTATTAAAATCATGATGAGCAGTGATAAACCAGGCAGCAGCAAACAAGTACTTAATGATGAATTAATCAGTTTACAACCAATAACTATAACAGTGTAAATTATTGTCAACCTTAGACTAATAATAAAAGTGATGAACAATTGTTTTATTATGTAAAACTCATCCAATCAGAGGTGTGTATCAATTCAACAATGTCATCATTATAAGCTGTACAAATTCTGCGTGTTCAAGTGTAAAATACTTGCTTCTAAGAAGCTGTGCTATTTTTATAGGACACATTATTTTGTTTCATATTTTAAATTCTTGAGTTTTAAGTTCATTTTTAAAATGTTTGAATTAATTAAATATGCATGTCTGCATGTAAGAATTTAGACTGGTAGAGTTTCACCACAGCCCAGCTGTTGCTACATAATATACTTTATATTATATTATTTGACTGACATGGTACTGGTGAATGATTGTATACTGTATGACAAAATATACTGTAAAACATAGTATACTGTATAACATAATATACTGTATAACATAATATACTGTATAACATAGCATATACTGTATAACATAGCATATACTGTATAACATAGTATACTGTATAACATAATATACTGTATAACATAGTATACTGTATAACATAATATACTGTATGACATAATATACTGTATAACATAGTATACTGTATAACATAATATACTGTATAACATAGTATACTGTATAACATAATATACTGTATAACATAATATACTGTATAACATAATATACTGCATACTATAGTATACTGTATAACATAATATACTGTATAACATAGTATACTGTATAACATAATATACTGTATGACATAATATACTGTATAACATAGTATACTGTATAACATAATATACTGTATAACATAGTATACTGTATAACATAATATACTGTATAACATAATATACTGTATAACATAATATACTGTATAACATAATATACTGCATAACATAGCATACTGTATAACATAGTATACTGTCTAACATAGTATACTGTATAACATAATATACTGTATAACATAATATACTGTATAACATAATATACTGTATAACATAATATACTGCATAACATAGCATACTGTATAACATAGTATACTGTCTAACATAGTATACTGTCTAACATAATATACTGTATAACATAATATACTGTATAACATAGCATATACTGTATAACATAGTATACTGTATAACATAATATAATGTATAACATAATATACTGTATAACATAATATACTGTATAACATAATATACTGCATAACATAGCATATACTGTATAACATAGCATATACTGTATAACATAGTATACTGTATAACATAATATACTGTATAACATAATATACTGTATGACATAATATACTGTATATAACATAGTATACTGTATAACATAGTATACTGTATAACATAGTATACTGTATAACATAGTATACTGTATAACATAGTATACTGTATAACATAAAATACTGTATAACATAATATACTGTATAACATAATATACTGTATAACATAATATACTGTATAACATAAAATACTGTATAACATAATATACTGTATAACATAATATAATGTATAACATAATATACAGTATAGCAATTCACCAATATAATATGCTTTATAATGTATATCACTACATGTCTACATGTTGTATGTGTGATTGTACTTTTATATTTAACTGACATGCTGGTTTGAGAAATAAATTTACAGCAAAACTTATTAAAGTACTTCAAATAAACAGGTGTTAGTATAAATAGAATAATTATCCCGAAAGAGTAATATAATATTATATTATATCATAATATGTATTATTTTATATTAAAATTATTTACATTGAAGTTCATGATGACTGAGTTTCTCTCTGGGCTGCATAAGGGCTGCATATATATATGCAGCTGGGCTGCATATATATATATATATATATATATATATTTATTATATATATATGTTTAGTTTCTACGATTAAAAAATTAATCAAAAGGACTCAATATTTTGAAAAGTAGAGTATTTATATTTGGTACTGATACAATTTCGGATATAATAATAAACTTATATATTCATTTTATTGACTACAATATTGTTTCACGTAGTGCAAGCTATGCGCATCAGATAGTTGCGTATGGCTGAGTGATTTTGTTATGAAATTTACATTATTTATGTATTGCTATGCTAGAATGTCTAACTAGCGTCTGTTAAATGCACCAACAGAATTACTAAATTAACAACAGTTTCTAAATATATAAAGTCACAGGGAGGGGCATAACACCCTCCCTAGCTGAACCCGAAACTCTTTGTGGGTGGTCCCGATGTCACCAGGAGCAATGTCAATAATAGGCAAGTGGGTGGGGGTCTTGGTGTCAATCTCTGTCTGAGCTTCTGATAGTATTTGGCATACTACAAAATGGCAGAAGGCAAACTCAAAACTCTAAACTCGTACAGCACTCAAAGTGGCTTTTGGGTTGAAGTCATAAGTAATTATTAAAAAGACTCAAAGGCAAGCTATATTGCATATTAACAGAAAAAAGATGCAACTATCGCAATCATGTTCAAGTGCAGATCAAAATTGCACCATATAAATTAGATTTACACTTTATAGGTCAGATTTGCAGTATATAGGTCAGATTTACATACCTTGCAATCATCCTGCAGCACAGAATATTGGAACCTGCTATCTGTTGCTGTGTATTCTTTATCACCAGCTGTATATAAAATGACTGACTTATTCTTCCTACCATATGCGTCTTCTACTGCCACTGAGTTTATACATCTACAATCAGCAAATGGAATAATCATACCAACAACTTGCTCAGCTTAAGAAGAAGCCAGTGATTGTTCAGATTATCAAGTGACTAGCAACATAGTAGAGGACTAGTATCTGGTGACTAGCAGCTAGTGACTATTTGATAAACTGTTGGCAGTGACTATTGCCTGTCAGTCTGGGTTTGCTCTCTCAGAGTGAATTTGAAGAAAGTTGAGTTGGGAAAACTCTGCCAGATACTCAAACTACAATCCATACAGGAAACCAACATGTTACTATTGCAACACTTATCAACATCCATACAGGGAACCAATATGTTACTATAGCAACAATTCTCAACAAAAAAACTTTTTGATATTCTAAAATAATACTGAGAAAGTCATGGTTGATACAAGATAAACACTTACGAGTGCTGTTCCCATGTGTTTAAAGCAACAAATGGCTGATTATCTAGCTGCTGGGTGACGTACGATTTGGTGGCGAACTCAGAGGTCTTGACATTGATACAAGTGCTCTTCATTTCCTTGCGACAGTAAGCCTGGATAGCATTAGCTATGGAGCCACCATCTGTATCCACCTGACAACAAACAATAGAGAATACAACTTCTCCATTTCACACTAACACAATACAAACATCACATAAAACTTCTAAAACCTGTTCAGCTGTTAAATATACAGAATTATATAATACAGGCAACTCATGGGAAAACTCTTATTCTTAAACATTAAATATCTGTGGAAACTTCACATGACATGATATTGACACCTCAGGAGTAGTAATTGTAGAATATAAAACATGTTCACAGAATTTCAGTCATCAGACTTGGATACAGATTTCCTCTGAGCAGAGAAAATAGAAACATATCAGCATCTTCTCTCACCCAATAAGTTCCACTCTTAAACTCTTGGTTTTCAGTGAAGAGTTCTCTACAGTCTCTATAACAGGGCTGTCTTTGGACCCGTCCCTTACTTACATTTCTAGAGAAATAAGGTGAAAGTAGTGATGTAAGCTAACAGCAAGAAAATCAGCATTATATAATATGTCAGAATGTAGCAACATTTGACTGAAGAAGCGAACTAAATAGGTGACTCATCAAGAAAGAATGTCAATCATCAATGCTAGGAGGAGAAATACATTACAACAGCTGTCTATATTTTTATTACAATAGTTTCTAGCAGTTAATTATAAAATTGTTTGTCTGCAAAAACATAAACAATTTGAAACGAGTCTGTCATTTGAGTTCCAAAACAGCATTCAAAAAGGCCTTTCCACTACAAAGCAGGCAACATCAAAGCACATCATGGCCATTACTCACTGAGGTACATATTATAGAGCTCATTGTTGGCGCCTACATCATCTGCTTGTACAACTTTACTGTTGGACATCATTGCACTCATCATCATAGGGGGCGCACCTAACATAACCCATGGTAGAATAAAATAAAAGCTTCAATCACAGGCTATGGATGAAATTCCCAAAATATTACCAATAAACAGTTGAAAGAAAATGAAAAAGATACAAGTAATGGACAATAACTTGGTTTTGCTAATAACTAACCAAATACTGGGGCTTCACCAGGTGGTCCAGGAGGTCCAGGTCTACCGGGACTACCCATTTCCCCATCTCTCCCTTGTTCACCCTAGAAATACAGACTATTGGTTTATTACCACTAAACTAACAAGATGAATAACAATAACCTGTTAACAGTGCAAGTGTTTACCTTAGCACCATCAGGTCCAGGTGGTCCCATAGCACCCATAGCACCAGAAGAACCAGTAATTCCTTCTTTGCCATCAGCACCCAGTAGCCCGGGTGGTCCAGCAATACCAAGTTATCCGACATCTCCTCTTTTACCATCAATACCGGGAGCTCCGAGGAATCCCTGAGGTCCCTGGAAACCAGTGGGTCTTACAACAGCAGATGATATTCATATTATCATGAGTTAGGAATTGCCTTACCTTCTTACTAGGAAGGATAACTCTTAGAGTCAAGATTCTGTTGATGGCCAATAACTAAGGACAAAGATTGGTTCAACTTAATTCATACCTTTAGGTCCTTGTTCGCCGGGAATTCCCGGAAGCTCCGTGGGGTCCCTGAGGACCAGTTGGCCCAGACAATCCAGTTGGTCCAGAAGCACCCTGTGGCCCAGCTGGTCCCTATAGTAATGAATATATTTAGGAGACACACCTTAGCTGTGAGATATTAGTGAATTATATTTTCTGTAATATTATTGTATTGTATAACATATTATATTATGGTGTATTATACTGCATTGTTGTGTAATATATTACATCATGTGATGTCACTGAAGCAACTTTAGTATTAACATAAATAAACTAAAACAAATAAACAACTACATGATTGACTAGTGGAAAACCAGAGAACTGAAATAAATAGAAAACTGAATAAAGAATGTTCCTGCCTTATCACCCTTGTCTCCTTGAGCACCTTCAGGTCCCTGGTTACCGGGGATTCCCACTGGACCCATGGAGCCAGGAGGTCCTTGATCACCCTGCTCCCCAGGTCTACCATCAGCACCCAGTACTCCAGGTAAACCGTCTCTGAAAAAATTGACAACAAATTATAAAAACTAAATCAAATAAAAAGTTCCAAGTAGCTGAAGAGGGTAGAGTAAAGCACAAAAAATACCTTCCATCAGATCCGGGTTCTCCAGTGACCCCCCTTGAGCCGGTTGGACCAGGCATACCAGTTCGTGCAGTTTCTCCTGTCTTTCCATTTCTGCCATCCAGACCAGGTTCTCCAGCTTGTTCGACAGGTCCTATGAACCAAGCAGCACCAGTATGCATTACAAGTGGTCATTTATTAATTCTGGAACACGACATTTCTCAACATTTCTGGTATATTTCTTTGTTTTCTTGTTTTTACTAAGACAATGCATCATGTGGCAAACAATATGGTAAAAATGATCCATGAAAACCAGTCAGAGTAACTATCATACACAGTAATCCTGCCAGTTGAAGTAACAAGCACTGCTGGGATTCAATATGATTACTTAGCCTACTCCCTGCCTTAGTGCAGACTAGCTGTGAGGAGAACCCCAGCATACAGCATATCTGTGAGGGAAACCCCAGCATATAGAATATCTGTGAGGGAAACCCCAGCATATAGCATAGGTGTGAGGGGAATTCCAGCATATATAATAGCTGTGAGGGAAACCCTAGCATACAGCATAGCTGTGAGGGAAACCCCGGCATATATCATAGGTGTGAGGGAAATTCCAGCATATATAATAGCTGTGAGGGAAACCCCAGCATATTATAGAATACCTAAAAAGAACAGAAATACACAAGCAAGGGTGAGTAACTCCTCATTCTTAGCTGTAGGACCTTGATCTCCTTGTTTACCCCGATATCCGATCTGAACAGTTCCAGGTACTCCATCTCTACCTGTAAGCACCCATTGATAGCATCACAACAGGTGCAACTAGTTTTCAACTTGATTTCTATGTTGCTATAATAAACAGTGTGACTGGTCACTATAGTATAGCCTACTAGAAATCTGCTCCCTAAATAAAGGTCAAATTATAGGAGAGAATAGAGACGTCATGACGCAAGGTAATTGTAAGTTCGTAGTAGGTTTAGTCCATCTAGACCACTGGTTAGTCTAGTCTGTCTACAGCCCTGTGTAGTTTATTCTGTCTACACCCCTATGTAGTTTAGTCTGTCTACGCCCCTGTCAAGCTTAGTCTGTCTACACCCCAGTGTAGTTTAGTCTGTTTACAGCCCTGTCTAGTTTAGTCTGTCTACACCCCTGTCTAGTTTAGTCTGTCTACACCCCTGTGTAGACCATAATAAAATAATCTAAAGCTCTCTGAAAAAACCAAAATGCTCCAAGACAGAGTTTTTTCCTTTTTCCACGTAACAAACATAAAATAACGAAAACGAAAAAGATCCCAACGAAACTTGACAGATTAAACTCAATTGAGCATAAACATCACCTGGTTCTCCAAGAACTCCGGTATCTCCTGAGAAACAAGGTGGTCTCCTTTCTCCTGCATCTCCAGGATTGCCGGATATACCAGGCAGGCCATCAACATCGGGCGAACCCTCCCTCTCCATCAGTTCTGTAAGATCGCGGGTGTCTTTTGGGACCCATTTTCCTTTTCTGTTCACTGCAAAACAAGATTAACACATAATACAAGTAGGCATGGCCCTGCAGAACAGAACAGAGTAGCCAATCACATCGCTGCATTGATATTGTCAAACCAATCACATCGCTGCACTGATATTGTGAAGCCAATATTTTCATTACAATACTCAGGCAATAATAAACAGCAAAATATGAAAAAACAATTTATTTTAAACTTATTACTGAATTAAAGTTTACTTCTAGTAAAAAAACATGGTGGAGAATACATCTAGACCTTGAACAATAAAAGTATGAGCTCCATAATAAACCAGGGTTGTTGGGGTCAATTACATGTGAATGTAATTAATTACAATTACATGAGAATTTGTCAATTACAATTATAATTACAGTTGAAATAAATGTAATTAATTACATTACAAAATTACATTGTAAAGCAATTAAGTACAATTACAATTACTTTTGTTCTCACAAAGGACAAATAGAAGTTATGCAATTTCCTTTCTAGGATCCAACTAGCAGGGGCAATTTTGACAGTGGTGAACCTCCTTTGTTCTCAACACTGATACTATACTACATTGACTTAACCTGAACTTGTTATTTAACAGTAGGCATGTTAAAAAAGAATGAATTTTTTAAGATTTAAAAGTTTGAAGTAATTGAGATGTAATTGTAAAAATCAATTACATTAGATATGTAATTAATTACAATTACAATTACATTTTTATACATCAATTACAAATTACATTCAATACTTGAAAAAATGTAATTAAATACAACAAATTACAATTACAAATTACAATTACCCCAACCCTGTAATAAACTGTGAAACACCTGGGCGTGGCTAACTGATAATACAGGGCAAGGAACTCAAGCTATATTTCCAAATATTTCAGAGGAGACGACTCCCACATAAGCAGTGAGCCCCACAAAGATACTATTCACCAACCTCGGTTCTTGCAGGTCAGGATAACCAGGAGCACCGACTGGTCCGAGGAATCTCTTGAGCCCAGTCGACCGGCTCTCTCCCATTGGACATTGATGTCCGGGTTTTCCAGGGCAATCCCCTACAGCACAGGGCAATCCCATTTCCCCTCAATTTCCTCTGAAGCCCTGCAGAACAGAACAGAGTAGCCAATAACATTCCTGCTCTGATATTGTAAAACTAATCACATCGCTGCACTGATATTGTTAAGCCAATCAAATCCCTGCTCTGGTATTGTTAAGCCAATCACATAGCTGCTCTAATATTGTCAATATTCTTATTACAAGATTCAGGCAATAATAAACTGTACAATGCGAAACAATAATTTATTTTAAACTCATTACTGAAATAAAGTTTACTTCTAGTAAAAATATGGTGGAGAATACATAGACAATGAACAATAAAAGTATGGGTTTCAGAATAGTTTGTGAAATACCTGCTAGGATAGAGACATGTATGTAGTATCTAACCTGGTTAGATGCACACTCGGAGTCACTTTTACACGTCAGTGTGCACACCTCGCTAACACAGATCAGATTGGGTAGACATTCTAGATGAGTCTTACACATGAGTAGAGTGAGTCCATCTGATGGAACTATACTTTGTACAGTAAACTGTAAACACATTGTAGAAAGATATTATATACCAGTATCAAAACACAGTCTGGGTCTCAGTTGGTAGCTTCACTATATATCTGATCGATATTTACCTATCTGTTTATCTGTCTGTCTGTCCAGTCAGTCAGTCAGTCAGTCAGTCAGCCAGCCAGCCAGCCAGCCAGCCAGTCAGTCAGTCAGTCAGTCAGTCAGTCAGTCTGTCTGTCCAGTCAGTCAGTCAGTCAGTTTGTCAGTCAGTCAGTCAGTCAGTTTGTCAGTCAATCAGTCAGTCTGTCAGTCAGTTCATCTGTCATTCTGCTAATATATGGTAATGGTATAACTTATACTAAGCAATACCTATACCTCTGATCCAAGTTGTCTCCACTCTCTTCCAACACTGCCGCAAGCTGACCACTCGTACTGTAGGAGACATATGAGTCATTACTCAAGTCACTAGCAGGATATATAGACACCATTTTGGTTGTGGCTACAAGAGATGTAGAATAACTTGTTAAGCAACTAACAGTGCAAGTTATTATGACTAGCAAACTGTTACTGTAACTATACTAACAGAGCAACTATACTAACAGAGTAACTATACTAACAGAGTAACTATACTAACAGAGTAACTATACTAACAGAGTAACTATACTAACAGAGTAACTATACTAACAGAGTAACTGTACTAACAGAGTAACTGTACTAACAGAGTAACTGTACTAACAGAGTAACTGTACTAACAGAGTAACTATACTAACAGAGTAACTATACTAACAGAGTAACTATACTAACAGAGTAACTATACTAACAGAGTAACTATACTAACAGAGTAATTATACTAACAGAGTAACTGTACTAACAGAGTAACTATACTAACAGAGTAACTGTACTAACAGAGTAACTATACTAACAGAGTAACTATACTAACAGAGTAACTATACTAACAGAGTAACTATACTAACAGAGGAACTATACTAACAGAGTAACTATACTAACAGAGTAACTATACTAACAGAGTAATTATACTAACAGAGTAACTGTACTAACAGAGTAACTATACTAACAGAGTAACTATACTAACAGAGTAACTATACTTAATTATATTAAGGCTTTATGAGATAACACGGTCTATGCTTAATTCTTTTCAGCAGTGTCAAAATATATTCTATCTTCGCTTTAGTTATCTTTGCTCTGTCCTATTTGGGTACCAATCATACATAAAGTGTGATCATTAGCAAGTGCAGCAGTGATCTAGGGGTTAGAGTGTTTGCTTAGTAAACTTAAAGTAATGGGTTTAAGCCCCAGTAAAAACCTTTGGTGATGCAAGGAAGAGCATCCAGTCATAATTAGGTAACTTTACTAAATTTAATACACAGTATATCTCTACTTCTTTGCTATTTTTGATAATTGACTCACAGTATAAGTTACAGCAGCTACTTGGTCTCACAGTATAAGTGATATCAGTTAGTCATGACTCACAGTATGAGTGATATCAGTTAGTCATGATTTGCAGTATAAGTTACAGCAGCTACTTGGTCTCACAGTATAAACTATAGTAGGTAGTCATAACTCATAGTATGAAAATCATCGATAACTCGCAGTATAAGTCATAGTGACTACTCACCTGACAGCCCTCTTTACAGACACCATGGTGACAGATCTGTCCATCACTAGGACAGGCTGTGTTGTCAGTACACGGATAGAAGCACCTGCCACCTTGACACGTCCTGCCTAGTGTGCATGACAGCTCGTACTTGCAGGTGTCTGAGCAAAGTCCCCCCCCCCACACACACCAACACAGTCCGAGTCTAAGTAAATACAAGTGTATGAAACTCTTTTGATAAATTTTATCTCTACAAATAAAAATGCTGATAATCACAAACAAAATATATAAAAAATAAGGCAAATTCAGCTTTAATTTTACACTCTGTTACGTAAATACATTACAAAAATCATTCAAAAATCCTGGCCAGCACAGATATAAGTACAACAGAAAGCAACACTTTTAAACTCTAATAGAGTTTAGAACAAAATAAACTAGTAATATAACTTGGTAATATAAACTAGTAATATAACTTGGTGATATAAACTAGTAATATAACTTGGTGATATAAACTAGTAATATAACTTGGTAACATAAACTAGTAATATAACTTGGTAACATAAACTAGTAATATAACTTGGTAACATAAACTAGTAATATAACTTGGTGATATAAACTAGTAATATAACTTGGTAATATAAACTAGTAATATAACTTGGCAAAATAAACTAGTAATATAACTTGGTAATATAAACTGGTAATATAACTTGGCTAAATAAACTAGTAATATAATTTGGTAACGTAAACTAGTAATATAACTTCGTAACATAAACTAGTAATATAAATTGGTGATATAAACTAGTAATATAACTTGGTAATATAAACTAGTAATATAACTTGGCAAAATAAACTAGTAATATAATTTGGTAACGTAAACTAGTAATATAACTTGGTAATATCAACTAGTAATATAACTTGGTAACATAAACTAGTAATATAACTTGATAACATAAACTAGTAATATAACTTCGCAACATAAACTAGTAATATAACTCGGTAGTATAACTTGGTAATATAAACTAGTGATTTAATTTGGTAATATAAACTAGTAATATAACTTGGTAATATAAACTAGTAATGTAACTTGGTAACATAAACTAGTAATATAACTTGGTAACATAAACTAGTAATATAACTTGGTGATATAAACTAGTAATATAACTTGGTAATATAAACTAGTAATATAACTTGGCAAAATAAACTAGTAATATAACTTGATAACATAAACTAGTAATATAACTTGATAACATAAACTAGTAATATAACTCGGTAGTATAACTTGGTAATATAAACTAGTGATTTAATTTGGTAACATAAACTAGTGATATAACTTGGTAACATAAACTGGTAACATAAACTAGTAATATAACTTGGTTACATAAACTAGTAATATAACTTGGTAATATAAACTAGTAATATAACTTAGTAACATTAACTAGTAATATAATTCGGTAATATAAACTAGTAATATACCTTGGTAATATAAACTATTAATATAACTTGGTAACATAAACTAGTAATATAACTTGGTAATATAAACTAGTAATATAACTTGGTAATATAAACTAGTAATTTAATTAAATTAATAAGTAAATAAATAAATAAATAGTGTTACTAGACAAAGACAGACAAGATTTAGTCAAATAAATAAATTAATAAGTAAATAAATAGTGTTACTAGACTAAGACAGACAGAGTTAGACAATGAATTAGTAAACTGTCAAGTTGGTTAATATGATTACAATAATATAGCCTACCCAGTGAGCCCACTCCCTCAACACCTCCAACTACTCACAGTCAGAAACAACCGCAGGGATCAAAAATTCACAGACGGGAAAAAGATCTCTGTAACCCAGTACAATCTCTAGACCACAAAAATCTCAAACCAGCAGGCTGTGAATTCTGTGATTATGCTTTTCTTTGGCTCCACTCTTTTAGCACTACCGACGGTAGCACAAGTCAAAGGAGGTGTAACTGTATGGAACTTCTCTATCCTCCAATATTTTATTCTAGTTACAGTTAGTCGTAGTCATACTGGTCAAGTTTCACAACATAAAGATAGACCAAAAAAATTGAAAGCATATATGTCTATTAGTGTGCAACTTGAAAAGAGAGAAACAGTTAATTTTAACGCATGGTCTTCAATTAGCAATGCAAAATAAAATCAAATATTAATACAGTTATAGTTATACTCATACCGTAATAGTTATAGTAATAACCATCTTCATAATCATAATCATAATGATCATCATCATGTAGCCTACTACTACTAGCACTACTGCTACTACTAGTGGTAGTGTTACAATTAGTATTACTCTAATACTATTACTATTAGTACTGTGAATAATACTATTAGTACTAGTAGTAGTAGTAGTAGTACTAGTAGTAGTAGTACTAGTAGTAGTAGTACTAGTAGTAGTAGTACTAGTAGTAGTACTAGCTTAAATTATCTAGCAATAATCTGGCAAAGACTATCACTATGACTATGAGTATCAGACTCAGTATGAGATTGAGTATGGGATTGAGTATGAGTATGTACTATAACTATGTCTCAAAATTGAATTTTCTACAATAATTATTTCATAATATTGATTGAATTAAGAACATTTATAATTGTATCGCGATAGCCCTGATGGCTGATACAGACATAAAATGGAAGCAAATATTACTTCTCAGCAGTTTGAAAGAAATCAACTAAAATTCGCCTGAAATCAATACGGCGACGCTTATCGTACTTCCAGCTTTGCGGTCAAGTTAAAAGTTGTAGTTTGCGGGTTTACATGAGTACTCTTAGCGAGTCAATATCGATCATTAATTTCTATCTAGCCTTGCTTCTCAAAAACGGATTTTAAAGTCACAAAACCATACAATTGGATATTGCTTAAGTACAATGAGAGGCGTAAGCGCACCGTCTAGATAATCTTGTCGCATTGTAAAATAAATTATGCTATATGCTTGCCGTACCCACTACACTAGGATTAGTGATGACTGAGCATCAGCATGAGTTGCTTTATACTTGTGACTTATAAGTTGTAGTTTTTAACTCAATTTGACGAAACTTATTATCCTTATTTTGCTTGAAAAGGATGCTACGCTTTAAAGATTTAATTCTCTTGCATAAGCAAGTTGTAAGTAATACTAATAGTAATAGTAATACTAATAGTAATAGTAAGACTAAGAGTAAGAGGGTGCTATTAGTATTTGATATTCGCATTCAAAATTCAATTCAATATGATATTGATAGTGCTATTGGCATTGTCATTTGACTTTGTGATTGTAATACTTATACTGATAGTGGTTCAGTCATACCGATTGTGATTGCGATTGCCCCTGGCATTGGCCTGGCTCTTATCAGTCACACTCAGTCAGTCAGTCACTCACACTCACAGTTATACTTATTGTAGGTACATCAAATGATAATTTTCAAGTAACGCTTTACAGTTTAATTTTAGGTTAGATCGGTAGACAAAAAAATTTGAGTGAACTTCAATGCACTTTCAACAGGCAAGATCAACTACAAGTGCAGATATTAGCTTGTAAATTTATGACGTTCAACCAGTTACCCGAGCAATTAAATCTTCACGCCATGAATGCTTTAGCGAACCCACTTATTTTCATGCGTTTAGCAACAATAGCGTAATAGCTATCTCAAAAATCTACAAGTCTTGAGCATAGCCTTCGACTTAAATCATTATAACTAAATAGCTAAAGCATAATATCATCATATTAATACTTCAATTGATAGAAAACCCTTAGAGATGGTTTTAAAATATATTCATTTTACATATCTGTCACAAATTATAACTTAAATTATCGATTGAAAAATATGGATTTTTACTATATTTTAACACTCCTTACCACAAGGAGCAGAGGATTTGAAGGGGTTCGTGATCATAAAATCAGTTTAATATAAGGCTCTGCTACACAATGATATCTTCAAATTTTCTCTGCATGAACTATATTAAAAGTTATTAGCAAATCAAAAAGAGGTCTAAACAGGTTTTCTGTACTGAACGCTTTCCAGATTTTGCTCGGGCTATCGATGCCACTCGATTTTGCGAAAGTAGGCGGGGCTAAAGGATATTTGATTTACCTACTTATTGTCGTTGGGATTGCCATACTCATTAAATCATACTCATAATTATTGTGATTCACAGTGAAAACTTACGTGAATGTGATAACATACTAGGCATTGTGATTAACTGATTAAATGATCACCTCTTACCTCGTTGGGTTGAACCTAGTCTTCGTTTTGAAAGTTGAAGCGTGAATAAAAGTTGTTATTTTGTTTTTTTTTTATTTTTGGAATTTAATTTCATAGACACTACAACTGACAGGCTTTAAGTTTAATTTTATGTCATAATGCTAATACTCGATAATAATATAAATATACTTATAGATAGTGTTACTGTTAGATTTCGTTGCTTTAAGCCTAAAGGCCAATGTGACACTAAGCATGGACCACTGAATGAGCAATGTGAAACTGAATGTCAATTTTCAAACTTGATAGAATTCTCTATGGCACAATTATACTGACAATTGCGATGAATCAATATGAGGTAATCAAGGTGACCAGATCATGTTCAGTATTCACATTTGAATGATACACATTATAACTCACCAATTCAATCATATAATAATTTATCAACATTTGCAAGTATTTCTCATTGTGGATGAATCAATACCATCTAAAAGCCCTACTATTGAAAATGAAATATCACTACTA
>OZ037772.1:3067537-3535037 GCA_964035545.1 Bugula neritina | reverse complement strand
GGAGACGAGGAAAAACTTCATGTGAGTCCCTTTCTGCTAGTAAATTCCTCCAACATGGCTACTTGTACTTCGCAAGTTTAACACTTTCTACTGCTTTCTGCAATAATATGGAGTTGGTCACATGATGCTGGTCACATGATTGTTTTGTAGTAAAAAAGATGGATTCAACACGTTTTGGGTGAACAAAAATGGCCTCATTTACCGACACCATCTGGACAGAGTGAGTCATGAGTTCCTCTTTATTTATAATTTGATTGGTTGATTTGTCAGCCCCGTTCTGTTGTCTTTAGTTTCCTGTAGAGTTGTATGTTGACCTGCAAGAGTGACAGAATTGGTAACCTCCATCTACTACTACTACTGCTACTACTACTACTACTACTACTACTACTACTACTACTACTACTACTACTACTACTACTACTACTACCACTACTAGTACTACCACTACTAGTACTACTACTACTACTACTACTACTGCTACTAGTACTACTGCTACTACTACTACTACTACTACTACTACTACTACTACTGGTACTATCATTACTACTAGTACTACTACTGCTACTGCTGCTACTACTACTACTGGTACTCTCATTACTACTACTGCTACTACTACTACTGCTGCTACTACTACTACTACTACTACTACCACTACTACCACTACACTACTACTACTACTACACTACTACTACTGCTACTACCACTACCACTACTACTTCTACACTACTACTACTACTACCAATACTACCACCACTACTACTACTAGTACTACTACTACTACTACTACCACTACTAGTACTACCACTACTAGTACTACTACTGCTACTACTACTACTACTGCTACTGCTGCTACTACTACTACTGGTACTCTCATTACTACTACTGCTACTACTACTACTGCTGCTGCTACTGCTGCTGCCACTACTACTGCTACTGCTGCTACTGGTACTACTACTAGTACTGCTACTGGTACTACTAGTACTGCTACTGGTACTACTACTACCACCACTACTACTGGTACTCTCATTACTACTAGTACTACGACTACACTACTACTACTACCTCTACTACTACTGCTACTACTACTACTACTACTACTACTGGTACTCTCATTACTACTAGTACTACTACTGCTACTGCTGCTACTACTACTACTACTACTACCATTACTACTACTACTACTGCTACTGCTGCTACTGGTACTACTACTAGTACTGCTACTGGTACTACTAGTACCGCTACTGGTACTACTACTACTACCACTACCACTACTACTACTACCACCACTACTACTAGTACTACTAGTACTACTGCTACTACTACTACTACTACTACTACTACTACTACTACTACTACTATTACTACTACTACTGGTACTCTCATTACTACTAGTACTACTACTGCTACTACTGCTACTACTACTACTGCTGCTACTACTACTACTACTAGTACTACTACTACACTACTACTACTACCTCTACTACTACTGCTACTACTACTACTACTATTACTACTACTACTGGTACTCTCATTACTACTAGTACTACTACTGCTACTACTACTACTGCTGCTACTACTACTACTACTAGTACTACTACTACACTACTACTACTACCTCTACTACTACTGCTACTACTACTACTACTACTACTACTACTACTACTACTGGTACTCTCATTACTACTAGTACTACTACTGCTACTGCTGCTACTACTACTACTGCTATTACCATTACTACTACTACTACTGCTACTGCTGCTACTGGTACTACTACTAGTACTGCTACTACTACTACTACTACCACTACCACTACTACTACTACCACCACTACTACTAGTACTACTAGTACTACTGCTACTACTACTACTACTACTACTACTACTACTACTACTACTACCACTACCACTACTACTACTACCACCACTACTACTAGTACTACTAGTACTACTGCTACTACTACTACTACTACTACTACTACTACTGGTACTCTCATTATTACTAGTACTACTACTGCTACTACTGCTACTACTGCTACTGCTGCTACTACTACTACTACTACTACCATTACTACTACTACTACTGCTACTGCTGCTACTGGTACTACTACTAGTACTGCTACTGGTACTACTAGTACCGCTACTGGTACTACTACTACTACCACTACTACTACTACCACCACTACTACTAGTACTACTAGTACTACTGCTACTACTACTACTACTACTACTACTACTACTACTACTACTACTACTACTGGTACTCTCATTACTACTACTACCTCTACTACTACTACTACTACCTCTACTACTACTGCTACTGCTGCTACTACTACTACTGGTACTCTCATTACTACTACTGCTACTACTACTACTGCTGCTGCTACTGCTGCTGCCACTACTACTACTACTACTACTACCACTACTACTACTACACTACTACTACTACTACCACTACTACCACCACTACTACTACTAGTACTACTACTACTACTACAACTACTAGTACTACCATTACTAGTACTACTACTACTACTACTGGTACTCTCATTACTACTACTGCTACTACTACTACTGCTGCTGCTACTGCTGCTGCCACTACTACTACTACTACTACTACCACTACTACTACTACTACTACCACTACTACCACTACTACTACTAGTACTACTACTACTACTACTACTACTACTACTACTACTACTACTGGTACTCTCATTACTACTACTGCTACTGCTGCTGCTACTGCTGCTGCCACTACTACTGCTACTACTACTAGTACTACCACTACTACTGCTACTACTACTAGTACTCCCATTACTACTACTAGTACTCCCATTACTACTACTAGTACTCCCATTACTACTACCGCTACTACTACTAACGCTACTAGTACTACTACTGGTACTCTCATTACTACTAGTACTACTACTGCTTCTACTACTACTACTAGAAGTGTAATAATTAGTAGTTGAACTTAGCATTAGGCGTTAGTTAGTCTTAATATCAGTATTACAATTACTGAGAATGAAGATGAGACTGAATGGCACATTAGCTATCAGTATCAGTAGGACTTTAAGTTAACTATAACTATAACTTCACTAAAACATTAAGTCATCAACTAATAATCACAATGACTCAGCAAGTGAGTATGAGACGTGTCACTGGTATTAGTGCTTCACTTTCAGTCACTGGAGTAACTGGTGGAAAATTTCCAGACACCAAGAAGAACCTAGTGAATGATGTCATCATGCCGTGACCTCAGCTCAGGCCAGACTCGTTGAGATGGAACTGCAGGGGAACCCGGACTGGTTTCCGTTACAAAGAAACTTCTAGTAACTCACTAACTATAAGTTGATATTCATGCTACATGTGATGCTAAGAGGAATAATATAATTTAATATTTCCTTCAAACACAAGTTTTTATATATATAAAAGATCTCTCCACACTACTCATACTAGTTGATATGCTGAAGAACAACGTAGTGTTTTGTTCAATTCAACTTGTATAAGCCATTGAACTTCAGCAGCTCCAGTTGTTATGTGTATTGAGATATTTTGTGTAGTGAATGAATATTGATGTACTGTATGTCATGTTATAACAGGTTGCTATATTGTGTGCTATAGCAGGTTTTTATAGTTGGCTATTCTCTTGTTAAAGTAGAGAACATTCATGTGATGTAGAATCATGACTCTGATAGCTGGAATATAAACTGTATGTAGAGGAGATTGAATATGGAGTCTGCACAATGTATTGATTTGGTAGAGGAGAATAATTTGAGGATTAGTGAATAGGAGGAACAGATAAGAGGTTTCACTAGGATAATGTTACAGTTAAATAATATAGTTTGATAATTTCATTAAATAGTGAAGATGCTGCTAGTTGATTGGTTAAGTTTCTCATACAGATATCCCAGGTGGCATATTGCAGAGATTTTGTACATTATGTTATTATATCGAAAGGACAACTCCATGCACACACTTTAACTAGAGGACATGATGCATTTTGCAGCATGCAGATCAACTAGTGTGATGGTGCCATCGTGATGGCCAATCAGTGACTGTTAATAATTAGTAGTAGGCGGAGCTGAATACTTGTAGTGGGCCCTGGTCTATTTGACTAGCAGGCAGAGAGCACTTGGAATTGTTATTGTAAAGTCTTGTATATTCTCTCTCTTATTATGGAACGTGTTTTTGATAGTTGTACAGTTTTATTAGTATCTTGAAATAAATAGAATAAAGTGTTAGCAATCACAAACCTGGTGAAATAGCTTTGCCTAAATAGACCCTATAATAACAAGTAAAGCATAAATTCACAATAATATTCCACCCCCACTTCTTGCATGAGGATAGTTTAATTAAGTGAACTTACATCAACAAACTCTACAGTAAAAAGGGTGAAGTTGGGTAATAAGATCAATACTCAACACATTAACTTTCAACAGAATAAATCAACTGTTAGATTTTTCACTTAGCTCTGATGTAACTAAATATTCTAGGTGCAAATCCTACACAGTAAACTCTGTGAACAGTTCATATTGGTTCATCAAGCTTACCTTCAAGTGAAAGTATATAATTGTGTCAACATGTGAATTCCTTGCTTGACTTTTAATGCTATTTTCACATTTCATATGTATTATATTCATGTAAATCTCAACAAGTTAAATTAGTTAAATCTTGTAAGCTGTGCTGTTAGCAAGACTATTGAGGCCAAACAAGGTAGTGTACCATCAACACTATTGAGGCCAAACAAAGTAGTATACCATCAATACTATTGAGGCCAAACAAGGTAGTATACCATCAATGCTATTAAGGCCAAACAAGGTAGTCTACCACCAATACTATTGAGGCCAAACAAGGTAATGTACCATCTATACTATTAGGGCCAAACAAAGTAGTATACCATCAATACTATTAGGGCCAAACAAGGTAGTCTACCATCAATACTATTGAGGCCAAACAAGGTAGTGTACCATCAACACTATTGAGGCTAAACAAGGTAGTCTACCATCAACACTATTGAGGCCAAACAAAGTAGTATACCATCAATACTATTGAGGCCAAACAAGGTAGTATACCATCAATACTATTGAGGCCAAACAAGGTAGTCTACCACCAATACTATTGAGGCCAAACAAGGTAGTATACCATCAATACTATTGAGGCCAAACAAGGTAATGTACCATCTATAATATTAAGGCCAGACAAGGTAGTGTACCATCAATACTAGTGAGGCTAAACAACGTAGTCTACCATCAATACTATTGAAGCCAAACAAGGTAATATACCATCTATAATATTAAGGCCAGACAAGGTAGTGTACCATCAATACTAGTGAGGCTAAACAAGGTAGTCTACCATCAATACTATTGAGGCCAAACAAGGTAGTATACTATCAATACTATTGAGGCCAAACAAGGTAGTGTACCATCAATACTATGGAGACCAAATGACAACAAGCTGTACTATATTCAAGATGAACTGGAACCTACTGAAAAAGTTTCTGTTAGTCATTACAACTTGTCTGTGCACACAAGGTATTTCTACCAGGTGAATGGGGAACATGTCATAATTAAACTGCAACCAATTGAACTAAACTCATCAAATTACACACAGTTTACAAAACAGCTGTATCATAGACAGCTCATGTGTAGAGTAATACAGTGTTTATATCTAGTTGATTGCCTTATATATTATTTATCAGATTCCTGATTGCATGACAAGAAACAATTTGATTGGCTACTCAATGCTGTTGTACACAGCAATGGAATGTATATTATTATGAATGGTTGGAATAAATTTACTTAGTCATGTTGGAGGTACTTGCACCTGCATGTCAATTCAGTGAATAAATTCTCCCACAAACAAGTCATTTACAGTTACTGCTCCAGTATAGATTATTTTTACTAACCAAACTCAACTTGAACTAAAGCTAATGAGGCATGAAACCAGACTATTTTTTCGCTAACAAATAAACTTTATTAGATGGTAAAATAGCAACATATATTTGATACAGTAAAACATCTCATATCCAACTATAATTACAGAGTGTGTGTATTGATGAATTGTAATGAATATAATTATGTTGATGACAAATATTATCCATTTTATCTCTCAGCACCTCACTGAGCTGATTATTAGTAAACTGTAGCTGATAAGTTTAGTATTTTATTGTGTATCTCCTCAGTCCACCATCTTCACATGCTAAAAACACTGTGTCTCTGTTATACACAGCAATGTCCCACACCTCGGGAGCCACCCCGAGACTTTCTCTGGGAACAGTAAGCACCAGTTGACCTGTAAATATTAGCATCATATTGTATCAGTTGGTGTATTGAGAGAAACAGACAGACTGCCTTTAAAGATGGAACTCAGCAGGTTACATGCATGAAGTAAATACTCAAATAGAAAATAGTGTCTCCTTATACAACTGTATTGACCTTGACCCACAAACTTAGCCTGTGGCTCTGAGCGAGAACACACCCACATGTCTACTTCTAATACTACTGCAGCTACTCCAACATTATCACATATTAAATACTTGACAAGAACCAACCACAGCCACCTGAGTCCCACCAGCAAACACTGCTCTACCAGCCATCATCAAATTACAATAGTCTCAGTAATGGCAGTCAGAAAGTATCAAATTATTCATATTTAAATTATCTGATGACCAAAACAACAGCAGCACTAGACTGAAGTCAAACTACAACTTATAACTCATGTGTAGCTGGCAGTCTGTACAGTTGTTAGACTGAGCACCTCTAAAATTACTGTAAAACACTTGCATAGTATACTAACTAGACATGCTGATAGGTGGGTTTGAACCCCTTGCAGCACCAACTCACTCAGCAGTGTGGAGTCCCTATCCTCTACTCTACCAGGTGAACCCTTGGAAAGGAAGACTGAATAGAGAGTTTACTAAGAGCTCACTGCACACTACACAGAGTACACATTAAACCTATACAGTATAATATACACTTCTACCTGTGCTTACATCCTGCATGTTACTGCAGCTGGAAATAAACTTATTGCAGGGAGGCAATATTATTCACTAATATTATTATTAGCTACAAGTCATGTGATGAAGAATATAACATCTACTATCAGCATGTTACACTCTTTATTACATAACTTTTAGCTAAAAATAACATCAGTGACTTGATAAATACTAACAATATCATAATATATCTTATGAGTGGAAGTTGTTTACTGTTGATTATTAACATAATTATATATAAAATAACTAGACTTACTATAATAAACAGAGTATTTACCTTCAAGTGAGAGGATGAGGAGAGGTCCTCTCCATGTACAGATGTGAATCAGTTCAGATGTTGGATCAAAGGAAATACCAGATGGTCGTGAGATGCGAGGGAACTCCCACATCAGAGTGAGAGTTGTGTTTTCCACTTTATATCTTCTCACTTTACCATCTGCAGTGAAGTCTCCTATGAGGAGAGTTGAGTCTGGGAGGATGCATACAGGGAAAGGGTTCTTCATCTCAGGAAGTGGGAACTTCTGTATTTTATTGTCAACTAGGTTACAGACTACCAGCTGTTTCTCTATCGTGTCTACAATACAGAGCAGTGAGCAGTGCTGAGCTATTCTATAGTAAGTGGGTCTATCTACTGAATGCTTGTAGAGAGAGCGAGTCTTCTCAAAGGAGTTCGGATCAAGAAGTAAGACTTCAGCTGTTTTCTCCTCTCTGTTATACCAGCTGCCAACCATCACTCCTTCAGGTTGGATTATCTCCCTCCACTCTGTAGTGTTGGTGTCCTTCACTGAGCTGATAGTATCCAGAGTGTCTCTATTTATTACTTCTACACCTTCTAGTGTCCGACACATCAGATGTCCATCAGCTGAGATGTTTACTGAGACGCACCAGTCACGTACAGGAAGTCCATCAGACTGTAGAGAAGATGGTGGCTGCAGCAGCTTCAGTCCCAGACTGTCTTCACTGTCTGCAACAACAAAATAACAATTCTATAACTTGAGAATCTCATCACCTGAGGAGGTGGGAACAGCTTTTCAAACTTAAAATAAAAAGATGTTTTAAATACAAGCAGTCTGTAGTTACTACAAGTTGCTGCGTGAGGCACAGGTCTAAGTGAGAATATCTTGTTAATACTGACAGCAGGTAGTCAGCATAACACAGTTTAGCAGCTCACTTATACATCATATACTCTGAAACACTGCAGAAATGTCTCATAATGTGAGAGTAGAACAAAACTCAATTCTCTAATAAATAAACTCTATCTACTTATTCTACTATTAAAACATTCAGTGAAAGCAACTCACATGATTACAAGCAGAAAGTTATTTATAGTTAGTGTTACTATTTATAGACTCCACCTACATGTTGGTACCAAGATGGTGTCTGGAAGTACACACTTCTCTATTACACCAATATCTGTAGCCTTTTCCACCTTCTCACTCATCTCTTTGTAGTCTCTCACAATCCCTGCATCATTGAACTTATCAACTGCATGTTGTACTGTGTCCAGCAGAGACTGTCTGCCCATTGTCTTACTCAAGGCCAGCTCTATTCTATAATTATCCACTATCTGTGTGCAGCTCTTCAAATATCCATATATTTCTAGCCTCAGGTTTGTAGCTCTCTTTCTAATCTCTTCTATCTAATAAATAGTAACACAGTGTAACCACTTCTGCACCTCACAACCTCTGCACTTGAAATGAAAGTGACAGATCACCCACTGAGTGGACAATGACTCAGTCACGTGACACTCTATACACAGCAGAGAGCTAGTACATCACGTGACTAGTCTCCTCCTCCTGACACCTGTCAATCACTCACACAGCCAACCTCTGTGTGAGTGATTGACAGTTGCAGAAGGATGAGTGAGTCATCTGTATTGACAGGTTCCTCTGCACTGAGTAACATGTGATGAATGACTACTGCTACTTGTTCACAGAATAATAATGCTTTAATGGTCAGTTAATTCTAGTGGCAAATGAAATTCATTTCTATTTACAGCTCAAAAACCAAATGCAAAACCTAATTTCAGCCAACCAGAAATACATTAGATGACATCACCATGTCAGCATACCTGAGCGTCAGCTGCAGAGTTTACTCTGGCAACCATCTTCTTCACTTCATCTTCTATTTTACTCAGTTCTTTCCAGGCATCCTTTGAGATGTCATTCAACTCTGCAACTTTCTCAGACAGAGTCTCTATTCCACCAGTCAGACTTTCTCGTAACTCACAAGACAAATCACTCAAAGATGTCAAGTCATGGGATGCTACTGTCTCCTCTGTATACATAAAATCATACGATTCATAAAAACATTATTATAGATGTGACATTGTACTTATTCTACACCTACTACCTGTAACTACAGGTTGATGATGTATCACTACACACATACTATGTAATAACTACACAGTTGGACTTGGACTAGAAAGATGTCATTTATATTCACTGCACTTGGAATGAAATAGTTGAAAAAATTAAAGCAGTTGCTCTCAACCTTGGGGAATTTCCCCTTCACAGGAAATTTGAGTTTTTTAGGGGTTTTCATTTCTAAAATTTCACAGAGTTTGTTATCAGCTTTTTGAGCTCTTGCCTTGTGTTCCAGGTTACATGAATATGTATAATTATAACTCCTTCATTTTATGTAGTTCATTTATTTATCCACATTACACTCTACAATCTAAGTTTACTTCTACATCCATGTGTCTAATATTCACCGTACTCTAGCTGCTACCCCTCCTACTACGAATGAAGGCTAAAAGGTTTATTGAAAGTAAAAACCAACAGGAAGTTTTTGCAGTCAGTAGAACTGATCGCCACAAACTACTTACTGCATACCTAGTAGATATATGTGACTTGGCACCACAAAACAAGGGATGTATATAAAATGTTGAAAACCTAGTTATTACTATGGAATGATAGAGCAGACTTTTCCAAACATTTTGCACTTTATTTGAAGTCTCTAGCATAAATAGAACTCGAGATATTAATATTTAAAAACCTTAACGTTTTTAAAATTTCGAAATTACTGTTTCGAGAAAATCGCATTTAAAGTTGGCAACTCTAGAATAAGTTGAGAATTATTTGTTTACAATTTACAAGCCTTAGCAACGGGTCTTTGTATAATAGGAATGGTGACAAATTTAGTACCAAAATAATTGTGTAAATTTGGGCTTTCTGTTAAACTAAATTTCATGCTGCCTCAACTTAAAATTAGGTCAAATATGGCCGCCAAACTTTTTGTCTAATTCATTTGTCAATTTGCTTTTTATTTTGTTTATTTAATGAAAGGTTTAACAATTCCAGCAAAGAAGAGGATGTTTCAGCAAGTTTGTGTGTTGAGATATTTAAATTAGGCATCCAAGTCAGCAGGAAGTCATATAAAACAAAATGGCAGCTGCTTCCTGTTATACATTGAATATCTTCCTCTCCTCTAATATATTGTGTAATATATCAAACTGCAGCTATTGAGCTGTGCTGTTTCATAGTTATTGCTTAATGAGTAGAACACTTATGAGAAAATTATTTGACTATTATGAGATCATTCGAGATTCATTCATAAATATCTTTATAATCTCTAACGGCAACTAAATTTAGCAATTGATGTTGAAAATATAAACATAAAATCAGCTATTAGAACTTTGAGTTTTATTAGGCATTAATATTCACATTTAAAACATCAAACACATTATTTTAAAAAATTAATTAAATGCAGTAAAAAATCCAGCCTGGATACAACCATTGTGCTTGAATTAACTCTAATCAAGAGAAGAAAATTAGGTAGCTTCTACGGTTTTTGCAAAAAAGGCACTTTTCATCTTTCTACTTCCTTGGTCTTCATAATATGAGTTTACGGAGTATGAACACATAACATCATGTGTGTGGCAAAAGCTTCATCACTATCATCAGCTGATTTTCTAACAATTACAGATGCTGCTACTTGACATCCATCCTGCCAATCTACCCATCTATTGTCTATTCCAGAGCTGCAAGTACAATGTTGACTTTTTTAAATAACAAAAGAAAACGGTAGCTTGATTAGAAACTATACGCAGTTATATTATAAAAATTTAGTTGGTTAAACACTCTTGTGGTACTACTATAGCAGCAGTTAATTGTCATCCTGCATTTTATCAACATTTAAATTTATTGAATTAAACAGAACAATTTAAATTTAAAAAATTGTTGAAAATTTTCAAGCACATCATTAAAAGACTGCAAACCTTTTTATGAATGAAATAAGCAGAAGCCATAACCTTGCAAGCCAAAATTCAGAGTGTCTACATTAGAAGTGTTAGATTGATAGGTAGTAGAGTTGTGTAGGTATAAGTCTTCACTCTAATGCTCTCATAAGTCCACTTTCTAAAATGTACAGAATATCGGATTATTCTATATTAACATAGTATTATCAGTAAAATTACACATTATGCACTTGAATATCTAGCATATCTGCAATTGGCAATTTTGAAGCAATGTCTATTAACCACTCAAGCATTTAATTGAGTAAAAAAGCTAGCTAAGTGCAACTGAATCTATTACAGACATTTACTATAAAATCAATTTGAATTCAATAAATTACTTTAAAATATGAATAAATTTTTGCTCATCCTTTATAATAAAATTAAAAAGTTTAGACTATTTATGCATTCAGTTAGTGTTACTACTCACTAAATAAGACTAAAAGTAACTTACTGAAGAACTAAGTCAGTCAACTATAGAATCACCATGAACTCGCATTAATATTTCATCATTATACTCATTTACATTTAATCACATTTACCATTTCAATTTGGTTAGAGGTGATGCTTTTATCAATATAAATAGGGTTATCAATTGAGCTTTGACAGTAACTGTAAGCCTGCATAATGTGATAAATATTTTATCATTATATTTTAAATAAAACTTTGAGCTAATTTAAAAATCACAAAAGGAACCGTTAATCGTAACAGTAATCAGTAACTGTATTGACAAAATCTAAGACAGAGGCTAAAAGTTACTAAGAGTAATTCCAATGTAAATTTAAATATCAACTATAGAATAAATCAATAAATATAATACTATCAGTATGAGTATCAAGTGCTTACGCTAATCTAGTGGTCTAACGTGATTGCATCTTCAAGTAAATCAAGTAAGTAAGGCGAAACTCAGAGTCAGACTCAAATAGTGAATTTAATTATTAATCATTACTTAAGTTATACTATTAGTATTAATATTAATGAGCTACATTTGGTTTTACTGCCAAATACCAGTATCAGTAAATCATGAATGATATTCATTATGATTATCATTATGAGTAACCGTACCTCAAACTGTGAGTCATAGTGAGAGTCATTTAAATAGTTACTAATATAAATATAGAATAGACATACTCCTAGTGATATTATCAGTATGAATATTAATAAGAAAATAACTACAAATAATCCTAGCAACAATTCTAAGTTAGTAGCGTAAATTATGGTTTTGAGTATAATTACCTGTATTGTTGTGATTTTCAAGCTTGAACGCTAAAGATAAAGATTAAGTTTAGCATTTATCACCAAAGGGCAAAACAGCTCAGTAACTTAAAAGCTAACTTTGGATGGAGCACGATGAAAAACTAAAACTAGCCTTCGATTTTAAATACGATGCTTCTGACAATGCGAAGAAAGAGGTGTAAGCTAAATTCATTTGATGAAAAATAAATTTGCAAGATCTCATGCTATGAAAATGACTAAAATTGTCTTCTTTCTTTACTTGATAACTTCGCATCTTTTTCATCATTTAAAAAATTGAATGCCTTAGTTACCAACTTTAAATGCAATTTTAGAGCTGAAGGAATCATCAAATGCTTACGAAAGTATGATTTTTGAAATCCTTGGATTTCTTTGTATTAGAAAAGTTCAAAACCTAAAAACTGGAAATTAATTTCAAATTTAAGTATTTCCAAATTAAACCTTCATTTACTACACTTTATAAACGCCGCCACATCCCCGGTTTTGTCGCGACTGGTCACATATTTGCTGTACTAAAAACTCTGAACCTAAAATGAATGAGTATAATTATCAACTCATTGCTTTTAATAGCAGCATCAATGCTTTCAAAGCTAAACTGAAGTTGTGGCAGACACTAATTCATGTCAAACACAAAGTGCTTTTTTCTACACTCAATGAATTATTAGGAAAACAACCTGTCCAAGATTTTCTTTATAAATGAAATTACAATTTTATCAAAAAGGCGGAAACTTAATAGAAAATAATCATAAAAAGGAGGATGGTATGAAGAAGGTGAGACACCACTGAGTTAAAGCTATGCCTATACCATCTTATCAAGGAAACAGACACTTGAATGATGAAATATACTAAATATTCAACATAACAGTGAGAATATAAACTCCTGCACTATCCACTTCTGTCTAACACAAACCTTAATGCTGACAAACTTACTTCCTCTTTTACTGTTACATAACTCACTTTAATAATAAAATAATAAATAACAGGTTCTTGTAACATTTCTCAGTTTCTCTCTACAGAAATAGAAACAGCAAGTAAATACCTGTCTTATCATTACAGCCAGTCCTCATATCACATCTCATACAGAATATCTGGTGACACTTGGAACACACTTCTGTCAGCTGTTCCTGTTTATGATGTTCACATTCAGTTATAGTATATCTTTGGGGAGAAGCTCTGTAGACCTCAATGTCAATAAACTGATGTCCATCTCCCATCAGCTCTCTGTGATTCTGTATAATAAAGGTCAACAGTTTAGTTGGTTGTATTTTCACCAACAACTCTGTCATAGTTGACTCACTGCACTGTGAAACTGTGTGTTTAGTATAAAAAGTCACACAGACTCAACATTTCTTTACAATAATATTCTACACACAAACCAGAACTGGTTTAGTAACTAATCTTGAGAAATTATATAAGAAAGACTCACTTCTTGATGCTGCTGACACAGTTTTTTTTTAATCTCCATACAAAACACAGCAGCTTCTGTTCCAACTTTACACACATCGCAGGGAATGGGTGCAGGTTTGGGGGGAGACTTGTATTCTAAGGGGTCTCCATGCTGAGCTACTGGTAGTGTTGTGGGATCTGTAATGTCATAGTGATCTTTCCTACAATATATAGCAATCAGTATGTTACCTGTGTTAGCTGTGTTTAGTATTTCTCAAGTAATGAAATACTCCATCCACACACACAGCTATGTCCTTGACAAATACTCATAACTCATCAACACACATTCATTATATAGACCACAGGCTATCACACAAACACACTTGACTATATTATGTACTTAATATGCTGGAAAATAGTCACTCATGACAAAGAACTGCTACTCAACAAATAGACTCCAACTGTAACTTGTAGAGTAAAATGACAAGACAAATTACTAGTTAACTACTGAGTGGAGGCCATATTGTCAATAATTATTCACTATTGTTGCAAGTTTGTGCAATGCAACTAATTACTGAAGTGTGAATTCTGAGGAGCCAATACTACAACATACTACAACTATTCCCTGCCACTCTAACTGCTAGGAGTGGGGCGAAACTGTCATTTCATTATCCTTGGCAATGTTTCAAGAGCTAGTGCACTGTGAGTGCGTGTCACGTGTGAGTGTTGTCTATCTCGTGCAGCTAGCATAAGAAGAGTGAGTCATAGGATAACTTGCACTTAGTAATCCATTACTAGTAGGATGACACATACACATGTTAACTATCTTCAGTGTAGTACTGCTATGTATGTGCAGCAGGTTGGGTCACAGTCTAAGTCAGAGGGGGGGGGGTGGGTTGGCATAACAGAGGCCCAAATCTTCAACACTATTCATGACTCAGTACAAAGTAACACTTAATACAACTGACTGATGGTAGAAGAAGTAATCAACTCATCAAAGCTAAAGGAGACACTCAATTCACAGATTATATTAGACACTGATTGACACCCCATAATATTATATTGTACAACTCACTACCAAATAAAATTGTGATGGCTATCTAATAATCAATCAAAAGGTCAGCATTGGATTTAACTAAATAGGTCACAGAATCACTGATTCCTGTCTAATTGTCATAAGACCTGCTCTTTAGTCAAATAATTTCCCAGTGACTGCTTGGCCTTGTCAATGGCTATTATGCTTTGGCAGCCCGGATGTTGGCCGAATTTTGAACAGCTAGTGGTAATAGTAACAGCTGCTAGACTCCAGAGCTATGAGTCTATTGCATTAGAACTAAAGCTGTTGACCAAACTGCCATTATAAAAGTACCTCTCTCAACATTATATTAAAATAATATAATTCTACTCCTTACAGATTACACATAACCATGGACAATAACCAGACACTCCACTCTCACTACACAATCACTACATACTAGTAAACTGTACTTTGTGCCACAGCAACTCTGTTGCCATGACAACATCATACATGTTTATAATTGCAGGAAAGAAGATAGTAAACACAAGTCAGTTCAACACAGTGGTTCCCAACCTGGGAGAATCCCCCTATAAGAGGGAATTTTGGGCTTTTTAGGGGGAGCCTGGATTTTGATTTTGAAAATTTCAAGCAGTTTGTAAAGACTTTTGAGCTCTTGCAAGTTACATGTACATGTATATCTATAAGCATTCATCTTAGCTTATCTATTTAACCAGTTCTGTCATCTCAGTCTACTTCTACATGAATGTGTTTTAATTTCAATATTGGGGTTGGGGTTTAGGGGTTGGGGTGGGAGGTTTGAAAGCAAGCTGACACAATGTCATCAGCTGCAGCCATAATATTAATAATTGAACTGCTCTGTGTTTTATACATGCATAATATAATTATCAGAAATAATTATATTATATTCAAATGTAATAGGAAAAATATTGCATTGTAATCTATATTATCATCATGTCAGTCATAAATTTTTTCGTTTTTTAAAGGGGGAATAATTAATAGTAAACATGTATGAAAGTGGGAATGATATGAAAAAGATTGGGAATGACTGCTCTAACAAGTCTTGTACTGTATGAGAACAAAGTAATATAATGAGGAGACAACCCCAATCCCATGACATCCAACAGTATACCACAATTCAACAAGAAAGGACAGCTGATGGTGCAATCTACATAACAGATACTTTCTCTACCCAATGAGAAGATATCCACACACTCCACAAGTTAGTAACCAGAGTTCACATAGAATATACAGTATTGTTTGCTTTTCATAGACACAGATCAGACAACTCCTAGATGATAGTTAGAAAATCATATGCAAGCCTATGACATGATATATTGTGTTATGTACTGTAACTCACCTACAATAAGCACATCTAATATGATCCTTCCTACCACCGATGTCAGTCTTCAAACATCTCATGCAGTACACATGCAGACAGGGCAGAGTTCTGGGATCTTCAAGTTTGTTGAAGTACTGCGAGCAGTACCCACAGCGATACGAATTGTTTAGTCTTTTTTTCACTACTCTGGATTCTGCCATCTTGGGTATTTGCTAAGGAAATCCTGTAAAAGATACACATACTCTTAGCATAATATTCTACACTACATCTGTGAAGGTTTGTCCTTCACCTTCCAAACCAATGACTGACCAATAAGTTCTAAGTCATAACCAGACCATCAATATGTAGAGGAGAAGTGAAACATGAATACCAGTGAGCTACAGAGTAATTTTATAAACAAACAGCACAATTGGGCTCAGCTCCTTATGTAAGCTGGAGACTTCATGAACTCTCAATAATAATCTGTTTCTAACTGATTATTTTGACACATTACTGGGACAGAGTCTACAACTGAGCATAGGATAGACTTTGTTCCTTCCCAGGGTGTACTTTGAACTATTCCATAGCAAGGAGTGTATAGCATGAGTGAGAAACTAAACAGGGGGAACATAGCAGTGTGAGAAAACATAGTTTCATGAAATATTTTGTGCTGGGTGTTGAAAATATCTTGTTTCATTGATAATCTAAATGACAAAACTTATTTTAACATTTCTGCAGTGTTGGTGATGCATTGGCCAATATGTTACTTAGAGTCACCCTTCCATAAGTCAGGAAAAATGCCATCAACTGCTAGTTTGCTATTCTAATCATCTAATAGAAACTATGGTGGTGTGAAACACACTAATTTAACAAGTTTGTGCTTCTGTTAGGTCAGGTGTAGTTGTTTCATGAGTAGGCAGCTTCTACACTCATCTCTGGCAAATTATTTATTCTACACTCTCAGGGGGTCTAGCAAATGATTTAATAACACTAACCTCATATTTTATGTTTACAACAATGGTACATCATTCAAATGTGGCTAACCTTATATTCTCAGTAATTTATGGAGTAGTCGAATTCCAATTACTTACCATTAACTTCACCACCTTTTATGTAAATACTTCAGTTTTTAAATGACAGAAATTGAGAGGTAAAGATAGTAGCAAGTGTTGTTATATAAATCGGAGCAGTATACTGCAGTTTGTTTGTAAAATAATATAAGCCAAATAATTATGCTATTCACAATGAATACAGAAGGGCAGTGCATTGAAATGCGCAGGGCATAACAATGTATCACATGCAGTGATCACTACAGTGACTATGCATTGTGATTAAAAACTGGCTAATGCCAGTGGTAAAATATTCTGATATTCAAATTGAGTAAGTGTAACACGAATTAAAAAAATTTCAATTATTATTATAATCACATTGATGATAATTTTATTCAGTGTTACAATCATAAATTCACAAAGTAAAAATAAGTGACTCACTGGTTATAATAAACTTACTATAACTATAACTATAAGTATAAGTATTAGTATAGCCATAGGTATAACTTGTTAATATTATCATTATAAACAAATTTGATGATGATGGTAGCGGATGTGGTATTAAAACTATTTGCAACACTAAATCTAATACTAATAGTTATAGTAATGTAGTAAATGTAATACTTCTACTGATTGCATACTATTGCTAAACTAAGTCTATAAATCATTAAATGTTTTACTAACCTCCGAATTATCAATGTGTAGCCCTCTTCAGTCAACGTGTGTATGACTGTGTACAATGACGTTATAATGTTACAGCAGAAGGGGCGTGTATCTGTTGAGTCAAGTGACATACAATAACCAGTTACGCTTGGCTTAGGTAACTGCAATGACATATTTTTGTTATATAAGTATAATAATATTATTTACATTATTTACATTATTTACATCATGATATTATTATATTCATAATTATAACAACTCTCATTGCTTTTGCTTAATTTCAGTACTGAATGCTGATTGCAGATTATGTTCTGAATTGAGAAATATAGTTTCTCTATCTTCCAGTTATGTAACAATACTTTGTTACAAGAGATTTCTTCTAGTATAATATTCTGCATGTTTCTAAATATGTAGTTATTATTGTATATTTAGTTATACTTCTTAAGTAGATATTCAAATAACTACCAGAGAGGCCTTATTCCTGTTCTATTACTTGACATGTGTTAACAATAATTGTCTTTGTATTGTATTAAAACTATTGTATATATTTAAAGAGAGCTCATAAAGACTGGGGAAGCTTCAGAGAACCTTTAAAACAAACTGAAATACACAGAAACCAGCTCTGATTGAGACAACCAAGTTAATTGGTGTTGAGTGACTCTCTTTCTGATATACCAACTCTTTAGAGAATTATTTATATTCTAATACTAGAAAGTTAGAGTTTCTATAACAAAGTATATAACTGCTGGGTCAACTATTCCATACCTATTAGTCAGCCTAGCCTCAGCTGTGCCAGTGTTCCTACAGCATGTGGTGTATAGTTTAGTTGTATGTGTGGGCTGTGGGGTGACCCACCCTAACTCTAGTAGAAATAGTCAAGTCATGTGATATAACTTCAGGTTACATTATATCACATGAGAATGTTTATCTCAAGTATTATATTTATATTAAACACCCCTTAGGGATAAGAAATGTCAAGTTACTAATAATATTTGTATAGTACTTGAAGTAACAAACTTTAGATAACAATTTTTGCAATTAGAGTGCCATAGTGTTCCTACAGCATGTGATGTAGTGTAGTTGATTTTAGGTAATAATGGCAGAGGGAAAATGGCACAGGTAATAATGGCACAAGTAATAATGGCACAGGTAAAATGGCACAGGTATAAAATAGCACAAATAAAATGGCACGCAGGTAGAATGGCACGCAGGTAATAATGGTTCTGGTATCAAGGGCACAAATGGAAAAAGCCTAGCAGGAAAAAATGGCTTACTGGTGTTTATAAGTTTTCTTAAACTCCAAAATCAAACCCTCAACTCTAACCCCTTATTCACATTTACCTTACGGTAAAAATAAAATTGCCCTGCTGTTACGTTTGGTCAACATGCGTCACACACTGAGAAAAGTACAACGCATGACGTTGAGCTATGACCAATCATAATAAGGCTAATTCTTGTCTGCGGTTACTTGTACTCCTTTGAATGTTATTTACAAATTATTGCAAAATTATTTTCAAAAAATGAGATATTAATGTTATTGACTAGATAAAAGCATTTAAAAAAAGAAACCTCTCCTTTAAATATATGTGTCCATTAAATATATAATTGTGCAAACTAATTTGAATAATAAAAATATTTAAGCTGTCCAATTAACTTTTACATTGTTGGTTTGCTTACTTTAGTAATTAGTGAAATCTACATTTTTAAGCTGAATATAATTCAAGCAAGGGGAAAAAGATATTTTAATCCTTTGAAACTTTTGAATTTATTAAATTAAATCAACAATAAGCGATTAAAATAAACCAGCGGAAAGGACTTTTTAAATTTTATAGTACCATATCAACTCTGCCTGGTGTGATTTTTTGAGCCAAGCAGTACTTGATTAACGCTGCAACTTATACCAGGAATGGCTGAAATTTGCTGTTATGGCGTACAGTACGTTAAGCGTAATTAGGAGGGTAAACCACAAACTCAAAACCCAAACCCCAAACTAAGAACTTCATTCTCAAACCTTAACTCCTTTTTAACTACTTAACCTGCCTCAAACCTTAATATTGAAAATGTGCTATATAGTTTTACCTATTTTGCCAATTGTACCATTATCACCTGACACCAGTGTAGATATGTGTGGGCTGTCAGGTGACCCACCCTAACTCTAGTAGAGATAGTCAAGTCATATGATATAACTTTAGGTTGCAGTATATTGTGGTGGCTCGTGGAGCTACCAGCAGCACAATACGCGAGGTTGCGTATTGACCCGGAACAATGTATTAGCCAATTAGCCAAGCTGTATTATTAGTAATAGTAGCCGCTTCGCGCTACTAGCTCAGTTGAGGATAGTGCTGTAAACTAAATAGACGTGCGTATCATTACTGTTGTACATTGGATTTTTATTATGTATTCTTGCATTAAATATAACGATATCTACTCGACTTAACTGGTGAAGTTTCTCTAGTGTTAAATAGACTCTCTTGGTGGCACATCAACCCTAAATCTGAAAACTATAACAGTGGTGGCAGCAGTGGGATAGTGTATATCAAAGATGGAGACTGAAAATGCTAGAATGCAACCACCCCCAGTAGAAGGTGAGCGTAGAAATGCTGTTAATCCTGTGAATCGTGAAGGAGAAGAAGCTTATAGACATTACTTGAAAGCTCCCACCTTTACTGGGTCGGAAGATGTCGAACAATTTATACAAGAATTTAGAGAGGTAATGGAAGTTGCTCAATGGCCGCATAGAGTGGCCCTTATCCAATTGCGGAGGGCGGTGACGGAGCAAGCCAAGCCGTACGGAGTGGGAACGGACGTAGACGGCATACTGGCTGCGCTGCGGGCCCGTTTTGGCACCTCCGTCATAGACGCTAGGACCAAGCTGGAGAGATTGTGCCGCACCCCGCGGACCTCGCTGCAAGAACATGCCGCGACGGTGAAGAAGCTGGCGCAGATTGCATATAGCGATCTGCCAGCACAACACCAAGAGCGTTACACCTATGACGCCTTTGTCCAGTCCCTAAACGACCTGGGCCTAGACCATCACCTACGAGCTAAAGGGATAACCAGAATAGAGGATGACCTGAAGGCTGGAGAAGCTTACCTGTTGGCTACCCAAATGCATCGAGCACAAAGGAACCCCCCAGTAGTTGGAGTCAGCGCTGCCAGGGCTACGACAGGCTCCGAAGCCCTCCCGCTGGAAGCCGAAGTGGACCGCATGGTAGAGATGCTGGGACAATTGGTAACCATTCTGGCCGGTGCTGGCCCCGGTCAGGCCTTGCGGATGCCCCCAACATCTGTGGGGCAGGGCTGGAGTAGCGCTGATCAGGACCAGGGACAGAAAGGACGACCCCAATACCAGGGGGCGTTAAACTGTCACGGCCCGCGGACACACTCCCTCCCCGCGGGCCTCAACTAAAGGAGTATGGTGGAACGCGCCGTCGTCTGTCCGTACGGACACGGCGGAACATTCCACCCGAGTGGCAGGTACCACGCAGGACTAGTAGGCCCGCACAACGGCCCAGTACCTTCTCCCTGCCACTCGCTAACGGGTTTCACCGGTTACCTCGGGAAGAGGAGCCCGCCACTGAAATGGAGCCAGAAGGCCCAGTGGAGAGGCCCAAACCCCGCCGGCACAAATCTCGCCGCCGGAAGCCCCGTAAACCACGGGTGAAACCCCCGCCGTCCTGTCAAACCAGGACAGCACATGCGGGGGGGGGGGTGAAAGTACAACCACATGGAGAGAGCTATTTCCTACCCGGAAAGGTGGCCGGCAATGCCGTCACTTTCCTGCTCGACTCCGGTTGTACTACCAACCTTCTCAGTCGTAGAGTCTTTGAGGCACTGCCCCGCCGGGACAGGGATAGAGTACGACCGTATACTGGAGAACATGGCACCCTGGCAGACGGGTCATGTATCCCCTTTTATGGTATTATCGAGCTCCCTGGGCGTGTCCGAGATCAGGCTGTACAGGAGACCTTTATCATAGGTCAACTGGAAGAAGATGCTATCCTCGGAATGCCCTTCTTGAAGCAGCACCAGTGCCGAATAGATTTCAGTAAGTCGGTGGTGCTGATGGGCGGGCGAGAACTCGCCTGTGTGGATAAGTTTGGGCGTCCCCTGGTGGGCGGTGTTCAGGTAGTTCGGAACTGCACCGTACCCGGACGCTCCAGAGCTACTATCCACTGCCGAGTGAACAGCAACCGGATAGCCAGGCTCGGGGTCGTTGAAAGCGCGCACGAAAAGATCCAACTCGCCAGTAGTTTAAACCGACTAACTGAGCGAGGGGAGGTCTTAGTGCAGTGCGTCAACCCCTTTACCGAGCCCATTGAGCTCCCAGCTGGGTCAATGCTGGGCCGGTTCCATTCCGTCCAGGAAGAGGACGTGGGCCCGTCGCTGGGTGACGCGACGGAGGCACCCCCTCGACACCCTATTCAGGGACGAGGGGCAGTCCCAACACATCTCCGGGAGTTATACGAAACAGCCAGTGGCGGCTGCGCGAGTAACAGAGAACGCCAAGCTATGGCCAAGTTACTACGCGACTACGGTGATGTGTTCAGCAGCGGAGAGAATGACGTGGGACTGACTGGAATTGTCAGACACGAAATACCGCTGACTGCAGGGACAGTCCCTGTCCGGCAGCCCACGCGCAGGCTGGGGCCGGAGAAAGAGAAGGAGGTTAGCCGACAAGTACGGGATCTTCTGGACCGGGGACTGATAGAGCCCGCCCATAGTGCGTGGAGCTCGCCAGTCGTACTGGTCCGGAAGAAAGACGGCAGTTGGCGGTTCTGTGTGGACTACCGCAAACTCAATAGCGTAACCATACAGGACGCCTACCCTCTACCTCGTATTGACGAGTCATTGGACGCCCTAGCCGGCAGCAAGTACTTCAGTACGTTAGACTTGCTAAGCGGCTATTGGCAGGTTCCTCTGAGTCCCGACGCCCAAGAGAAAGCGGCGTTTATCACACGGGACGGTTTGTGGAAGTGGAAGGTGCTGCCCTTCGGGTTAACCTCCGCCCCAGCCACCTTCCAGAGGCTGATGGAACAAGTCCTTAGCGGACTCCATTGGAAGACACTGCTGGTCTACCTCGATGATGTCATCGTAATCTCTCCAGACTTCGAGACACATGTCAGTCGTCTGCAGGAGGTTTTCGAGAGACTCCGAGGTGCCGGTCATAAGCTCAAACCTTCCAAGTGCGCTCTGTTGCAGCCGGAGGTCAAGTACCTGGGGCACGTTGTCGGTCGGAACGGCGTGGCAACGGATCCCGAAAAGGTACGGGCAGTAGAAGACTGGGTCACCCCTCAAGACTTGACCGGACTCCGGGCTTTCTTGGGGCTGGTAGGGTATTACAGGCAATACATACCAGACTTTGCGGGCATAGCCCAGCCGTTGAACCGGCTCACCGCAAAGGGAGTGACGTGGCAGTGGACTCCAGTCGAACAAGAAGCGTTCGACCGCCTCAAGGGCTGCCTCCTAACGGCGCCCATCTTGGCCTACCCAGACCCCACTCTGGAGTACATCCTAGACACGGACGCCAGTGACCAGAATGTTGGCGCTGTGCTGTCACAAGTGCAGGAAGGCCGAGAAGTAGTAGTAGCCTACTACAGCAAGTCTCTCTCTCCCGCTGAACGAAATTACTGCACTACCCGCAAGGAGCTGCTGGCAGTAATCAAGTCAGTGAAGCACTTCAGACCATACCTATATGGCAGGAAGTTCCGGCTGCGTACGGATCATGCCTCGCTGATCTGGTTGTGCAGGAGAGCAGAGCCCTCTAGTCAGGTCGCCCGGTGGCTCGAAATCCTAGCTGAATTCTCGTACCGGATCGAACACCGACCGGGCAAGAGACACAGCAATGCGGATGGGTTGAGTCGCCGACCTGACGGAGGTTGCAAACAGTGTCTCAACATCGAGAGGAGGGATGGAGGTCCCCCACGATGCGAGTTGGAGACGCTGGCTCATCACGGAGCACCGTTTGACTGGGATCAAGGTCAACTCAGGCAAAGAGTTGATGAGTCCCCGGAGGATGTACAAAACCTCCGCGCCAACCCTGTACTGGCCGGTAATGTTCGAGAGCTGAAGAAGCTCCAAGAAGAGCTGCCTGGAGTCGTGGCAGACATCTACCGGGCCAAAAGGGAAGGGCGACGACCCAGCGAGGAACGCATACGACAGGGATGCGCCGAGTTCCGGCTATACTGTCAGCGTTGGGACTCGCTGCGGATCGGGCAGGATGGGTTGCTAACCATCTCTCTAGCTGCCAGCGGCAGACACCCGGAAAGGAAGAGGGTAGTCTGCCCCACAGCCATCCGCCGTGAGTTGATTTGGGATACTCACAAGCAGGCCCACACAGGGGTCAAGCGAGTGATATCCAAATTACGACTCCGGTGGTATTGGCCGCAGATGGAGCGTGACGTCTGGCTCAGAGTCAAACAGTGTGAGATCTGCCAGGCCAGTAAGCATAGCCGCCCCCCTGGTGAAGCAGGACGGCGGAGGCTATATGCTGGTAGGCCCTGGCAAGTAGTCGCTGTAGACCTGGTCGGACCCATGCCCCTGACCCCCAGAGGCAATAATTGGATCCTAGTACTAACCGACCACTTTACTAGGTGGGCGGATGCTCTGGCTATCCCAGATGCATCAGCCCCAACAGTGGCCAGGGCACTAGACCAACATGTATTCTGTTATTTTGGGCTTCCCGAACAGATACACTCTGATCAAGGCGCTCAATTCTAGTCTCAACTGATGAGCGACCTTTGCCACCTCTGGGGAGTAAATCAGAGCAGGACCACCCCCTACCACCCTCAAGGTAACGGGGTGGTGGAGCGCAACAACCGGATGCTAGGTGATGCGCTCCGGAGTCTCCTCCTTGGACGGGGTCAAGAGGAATGGGATACGGTGTTGCCGCAAGTCATGCGTGCATACCGTAGCACCCCACACACCAGTACTGGTGAGACCCCAAACCTCTTGATGCTCGGGAGAGAGACTCGTGTCCCTGACATTCTCACCTATCACGTTCCAGAGCAGGATAACTCAGTCCACGAGTATGCCAGTGAACTAGTGGAACGGATGAAGGCCGCACACGAGATACTGCGTCAACAGCAGTGGAAGGTGCGGCACGAAGATTCCGATGAACCACCCCTCTATCAAAGAGGAGATAAGGTGTGGATGGTCAATTACCGTAGGCGCCGCGGACAGGCTGATAAGCTGAAGCCTAAGTTCGTAGGCCCCTACGTGGTCGTCGAGGCTATGCCCAATCATACGTACAAGATTGAGCGCTCAGGACAGGTGTCTATCCAGAATGAGTCTCGCTTGAAACCGTATTGGGCTAGCCCTGACGGAGTGGGAGAAGCCCCCCCGTTGTTAGAGCCCAGGAGGCAGACAACGACGCGCGGGCGACGGCGGCATGGACCTGAATACGAAGTGGTCATACCGCGGGAGGAAAACTTGGTGAGAGAGGAGCGGCAGCTTTTGTCAACAGAAGCGTGTCCGCCACCGCCAAGTCTAATTCCATCACGTCCAGAAACCGAGCCGGTTCCGGAAGTGCAAACCCCCACGGAGGGAGGGGCTCCATCCGGAGAACAAGAAGAGGTGACCACTAACGGTGAAGTAGAGACGCCATTTGAGGCCCCTACTAACGAACCGGCAAGCGTTTCACCCCCCCTGGAAAGGGGACAGCGTACGAGGAAACCCCCACCGTATTTGAAAGACTTCATATGTGACTGCATTAGAAGCGGCGCATATGAAAGTCTAGGGGAAAACCGTACGATAAAATGTTGGAGTTGTGAACCCCACGCAAATATCAACTTTTGCGAGGGCGGAATAGTGGGAGGAATTAATGCGCGTAAAGCAAATAGTTCCGACCTCGTGCCTCAGAAACGATGCTCAGCCTTTTCTTATGCTGACATCGCCAAAGGCAGACGTATCCCACAACCAGCTCCAACCTTACCAAGAACGTTGAGTATGGACATTAATACCGAGTTCCCAGGTAAGCCAGTATAAGTCTTGTATTCCTATTCATGGAAACGGGCTCGATGCCAGTAAATTCTGAACTAATTCAACAGATTGAATCAGAATTACTGGGAACCACGTTTCATGTGAATGACGATGAAGACACTGTAATGGCCGACGGTCTGTTAGACCTGGAGCTAGACACTGTTCTTGGTCAGTCCACACATGATTCATCGGTTCCTCGAGTGCATTCCAAAAGCTGTGACTCTCAGGCTAGCAACGGTCGACAGTCACTAGAATTATGTTGTAAAGATCCACCGCGATCTAACAATAATTCTACTTTTGTAGACACACTCGCACCCGTCTCTACGGACATGCCTTCTCTAGAGATGGCATGGGACCCAGAGCCGGCCCCAACAACTCCTACCACCAGGCAACTACCACCCCAGTTGGAAGCAACCTCCAACTGGATTACCCCTGCCACAGAGAGAGAAATCAGGACCCATCAAGGAGGTGAGAGTAATCGTGAATGCAACCTCTGCCAGCAGCGATTCACAACCCACCGCAGACTAAAGGTGCACTTGCCGCAGCACTACATCACCACTTTCTGCCCTTGCGGAGAATATAGCTATAATCGTGATTACCTACTGCGGCACCAACGTACTATGCAGTGCTATCAAGGACATGTCTATGAAGTAGACGAATCATCATATCCTGCCTTTCTCAACGCCATCAAACCACTCATCACTGACTCAGCTCGGCTATCTCGCCTGGAGCAAGGCTTCCCTTCCCCGCGACCTATCATCTCTGGAGCCACAGATAAACCTACACAGTCTGCTAACTCTCCACCTCACAGTCCTATACGCATGCCGCATACCTTTCCTCGTGTCGTACTACAGAGAGTAGACACAAATGCGTATACACTCCCTCCTCCTCTTCCATCCTCAGAGCGGAAACGACACAGGCAGCCAACTTCCTCTCGCTCGTCCCCCTGGGCCCGTAACCTACGTGAGGTAGAAGCTAGGGCGCATGACTTGGAGCAAGAAGTGTACAGGCTGGCCCCACGGGTACAGGCAGCCTCCACAGTTAGTTTAAGGTCATTGCTTTCCAGATTCATGCACTGCTTTATGTTATATATAAACGGTTTCCAGGGGATAGCTCGAACAGTTTTTGTCTCACATTAACAAATTTTACATGAAAAGATAGCTCTTGCATTCCTCTTTCATATACTTTTTTAATTTTTCAATAAAAAATTTTCTGAGAAAGTTGTTGCATAATAAGTAAAATTTTACACCCTCCATGTTCCACTGCTGTAGCACAGGGGATTCATTTTATAAAGTCTAAAAGTTAAACTTGACATTCCTTGATATGTTTTCTCTAATATACTTTCTTTGTTTTTTGAAATTCTGTTTATGCTCTTCACAATTTGGTAAAAACATACACCATTTTGCAAGTTTCACTGCAATTTTCTAAATTCTTCATATGGTGGTTCTAGCTACGCTCCTGTGACTAATTATAACATTCCTAGTACGTTTGCCGCTCTGCGCTATCACAATAACATATAGTACCCTCTCGCACAAATTGGCAATCTATTGGATTTCTGCCAATATAATGTTCCCTGTTTTACATTAGCACTTAGCTGAATCATCTCACTATGTTACAATAATATATTGAAAATGCCTCAGCACAACATAATTCTTTGTTTGTTTGGCAGAGTTAATTTCAGCTAAATCACTTCACTTTGCAGTCTTGTCAGTAAAGGTCTGTCTATAGCGCAGCAGGTGTATACTTTCAGTTTCTCTAATTCACATATGATTATTTTAAGTACATTGTATTCTATAAGATCAATTTAAGGTTTAGTCTAGTGTTCAGTATCTAATTATTATGCATGTATGTTGTCTTACTGTTGAACAAAAGTTAAAAAAAAACTTTACAATTATAGCCATATTTATTATACATGCGTAGGATTTGCATAAGTTGACAAAAAAAATTGCAACAAAACAGGGTTGAACCATGACCAACCAACTCGTCGCTGACGCCTCTAACCTCTGGACCACGCAGTCATGCTTCTAAAACGTGCACTATTTGAGTCACTATCATTACATAAATATTTCGCGCGCAAATGGGTTATAATTATTAGGCTGTCAATTCATGTTGATAGCAGTCAAAGCAAATGGTTTTGAACAAATAACCCAAAAGTTTAAAAATAAGTAGCTTGCGTATTACTAGCTACAAAAACAGGTCTGAAATAGACTGGTAAAGCAAGCTCTTATTGTAGAGTTTGCAGATGTGCTCTAAAATAAAACTTAAACTGTATGCTATTACATAAGTATTTGTATGCGAGAGATAAATGGACATTACTGAGTTTCTGGAAAACAACATACTTGAAGTTAACTTTGACAATGGTGTGTTATTTTCATCATAGCTAGCCTATAGCATAAATCTCTAATCATATGAATCTTTATGAAGCCCACAGCTCATGTAAGGGTGGCAATGTAATTTGAAATGAACAATTATGTTGCTGCATTGTGTCTAAGGTATATTAGAGAGCAGAATTTGGTTTTACTAGCCTACCCCAACGGCATTCTACAATGCAGCTTATATGCTGGCAGTTGTAATAAGTACTGCCAATAGCAAGGTTACTATCACTGCTAGCTCTGTGCAGCATGTAACCTCTTGAATAATTGCGCCAATTTTAAACTCTTGGAAGTTGGCCAAGTTATCATATCGCAGCCAGCCACCGGAGACAAAGCATCAGAGCTATTCATATAATATTATACTGATGCACTTGGTAGCAGAGTGGCTAATCTAATATAGTTCATAGTTCAACACCCTTTACTTTGGGAATACAGCCTCTTTTTTTAGGTTTACCTAACAAAGCATGAAAATATCTAAACTAATATTCTGATAATTTAGAGGTACATTTTGAAAACTAGGTTAATTGCACTTGTTTGCACAACAACAATAATAAAATAGATATTATGCAGTATAATAAAAACACACATAATACTATATAATATATTATAATGATAATAATATAATATTATAAGTACCATTACTGCATTTTATAAATCACATGGTTGCCAAAAAAATGTATCACAAATTTTGTAATTATACATCAAAAAGAGAACTAGCTAGGCAGCAGGTTAGAATAGAGTAAATTTTTAAAACATGAAATCATGATTTGACTATTGTTTTATTTAGGCCAACCAACCTAGGAATACAAGATTGGGTTTTAGCTGACAGTTTATAACATTTAGCTTTTGAGCCAGCAGCACTGGCACTTGTGAAGTATAGGCAAAGTTAGTGAAGCGAGACTAACAAGCACTCAAATACAAGGCATATTATTGAGACACAATAACAAGTCAGGAGCGTATAAATTGAAAAGAATGTGGAAGGGGGACTATGTTTTTCAACAAGCTATAACTTAAACATGAATTGGCTTTTGAAAAAAATAAAAAAGTATATTGGAGAACATGAGTTTCTTTATCTTTTCATATTTTTTTTGTTCCTGTGACATTCAACCTGTTCGAGCTATCAGTGGAACATTGTTCATATAGAACATAAAGCACCTGGCAAAGAGCCAGAAAATGAAAAGTATGACCTTAAACCAACTGTGTCCAGTGAACTCAAATATTTACAGGAGTCTATTAAACGCATGAAGCGTGCGGCCCGCAGTTAACTCGAGTCTATCTACAACTCCCTACTACTCATTCCCCTACCTCTCTGTGGCATTCCCTACCGTAATGGTGGCACGTACTCTATATGTAGATAGGACCTTCTCTTGCTTATTACTTAGTGCACGTTATATACCTGTATATTTTTTACCAGTTGTTGTTTTTTTTTATATACTTTTATACTGTTCTCTTACCCCCCACAACGAAGTATACGTTTTTTTATGTGAATCTTATTTTATCAGAAAGTGGGCTTTCTGCTGGAGGGGGCAGTGTGGTGGCTCGTGGAGCTACCAGCAGCACAATACGCGAGGTTGCGTATTGACCCGGAACAATGTATTAGCCAATTAGCCAAGCTGTATTATTAGTAATAGTAGCCGCTTCGCGCTACTAGCTCAGTTGAGGATAGTGCTGTAAACTAAATAGACGTGCGTATCATTACTGTTGTACATTGGATTTTTATTATGTATTCTTGTATTAAATATAACGATATCTACTCGACTTAACTGGTGAAGTTTCTCTAGTGTTAAATAGACTCTCTTGGTGGCACATCAACCCTAAATCTGAAAACTATAACAATATCACATGAGAATGTTTATCTCAAGTATTATATTTATGTTAAACACCCCTTAATGATAACAAATGTCAAGCTAATAATAATATTTGTATAGTACTTCAAGTAACAAACTTTAGATAACAGTTTTTCAGTTAGAGCTCTTCTGCAGATAAAAATTTCCATCACGAAGAACTGGACTGTAAATTCTTTCAACCAACTTACCACTAGAGCAAAGTCTACAGTAACTATTTTTGACACTGCCTATGATTTAATGTGTACTCAGCAATATACCACAGTCATATAAACCTAGTATTGTATACTTAGAATAGTTTTAATAACAAGTTTTAAAATGCAAGCAACTAAATTTCATAAAAAATAATTAAGACTTCAAGTGAACTGATGAACTATGTTATTATACATCTGATCAGCCATCATTCTTCTCATTCTGTCATTTAGTAAACTGGCTGGGAAGTAGCAGCGGTCATGTGACCATCCTGCAGGTGGTTACAATTACTATACTATACTAATGGAGTATAGTATACTAGATTATTATATACAATATTTGAATTGTGTTAAGTGTAAAGTAACACTAGAGTGACCATTAAATTTTAGGTCACTGGCATACTAATATATCAACTATTTAAAGCAGGGCTTTTCAACAGGCGGCCCAGGCCGGATGTGGCCCCCAGCCTACATTTATGTGGCCCCCAGCCTACATTTATATGTGGCCCTCAAAGGCAAAAAACTAAAACAATATTTCACATGTATACATGGATTAGAGTGAGAAGCTATCTTTCTAATGTCTTATTTATACACATGCTATGAAACAGTAACTATTGGAACTTTATTGTGTAGCGATTTATAGGAATTTGGAATAAAGTAAATTTAAAAATACTGATGCTGTGGCCCTCAGAGCAAGCTAACGTGTCCAATATGGCCTTCGTCATAAAGTATTAATTGCTTTCATGCAGTGGCCTTCGCTCTGAAAAGGTTGGACACTCTTGCTTTTATTTCTACTACTATATTAGAAAGTTGGAGTCTCTATAACAAAGTATCTAACTGCTGGGTCAACTATTCTATACTTATTAGATTAGCCCAGTGTTCCTACAGTATGTGATGTATAGTGTATGGATATGTGTGGGCTGTCAGGTGACCCACCCTAACTCTAGTAGAGATAGTCAAGTCATGTGATATAACTTCAAGCTACATTATATCACATGAGAATGTTTATCTCATGCATTATAATATTTATATTAAACACTCTTTAATGATACGAAATGTCAAGCTACTATAAATAATATTTGTATAGTATTTGAAGTAACAAACTTTAGATAACAGTTTTTAAACTAGAGCTCTTCTGCAGATAAAAAATTTCCATCACGAAGAATTGGACTGTAAATTCTTACCGTGAGCAAAGTCTATAACATAACTATATTATTGACACTGCCTATGTGCACTCAGCAATATACCACAGTCATATAAACCTAGTGTTGTATAGGTACACTCAAATTAGTCTTATAGGAACAATTTATAAAATGGCCTACATGCAAATAACTTTTAATCAATAAAATTAAGTGAATTGATAAAATAAACTATGCAATATTATTAGTACGTGTCTTATACCAAGTCTTTCCCTGTTGTAGAGAAGAGTCAATTGTTCCCCTACACAAGTATTTGTGGATGTCATCAGTATCAGTTTAAGATTACTTTATTAACAGGGAAACCTGTCAAATACAGTAGCGCCTGGAGACAACAAGAGAAGATAATTTCCTTGTTATTAAAGTCGTGATAAGCAGTTATAAACCAGGCAGCAGCAAACAAGTACTTAATGATGAATTAATCAGTTTACAACCAATAACTAACAGTGTAAATTATTGTCAACCTTAGACTAATAATAAAAGTGATTAACAATTATTTTATTATGTAAAACACATCCAATCAGAGGTGTGTATCAATTCAACAATGTCACCATTATACTCTATACAAATTCTGCATGTTCAAGTGTAAAATACTTGCTTCTAAGAAGCTGTGCTATTTTTATAGGACACATTATTTTGTTTCATATTTTAAATTCTTGAGTTTTAAGTTCATTTTTAAAATGTTTGAATTAATTAAATATGCATGTCTGCGTGTAAGAATTTAGACTGGTAGAGTTTCACCACAGCCCAGCTGTTGCTACATAATATACTTTATATTATATTCTTTGACTGACATGGTGGTGAATGATTGTATACTGTATGACAAAATATACTGTAAAACATAGTATACTGTATAACATAATATACTGTATAACATAGCATATACTGTATAACATAGCATATACTGTATAACATAGTATACTGTATAACATAGTATACTGTATAACATAGTATACTGTATAACATAGTATACTGTATAACATAATATACTGTATAACATAATACACTGTATAACATAATATACTGTATGACATAATATACTGTATAACATAGTATACTGTATAACATAGTATACTGTATAACATAGTATACTGTATAACATAATATACTGTATAACATAGTATACTGTATAACATAATATACTGTATAACACAGTATACTGTATAACACAATATACTGTATAACACAATATACTGTATAACATAGTATACTGTATAACATAGTATACTGTATAACATAGTATACTGTATAACATAGTATACTGTATAACATAGTATACTGTATAATATAGTTTACTGTATAACATAATATACTGTATAACATAGCATATACTGTATGACATAATATACTGTATAACACAATATACTGTATAACACAATATACTGTATAACATAGTATACTGTATAACATAGTATACTGTATAACATAATATACTGTATAACATAGTATACTGTATAATATAGTATACTGTATAACATAATATACTGTATAGCATAGTATACTGTATAACATAATATACTGTATAACACAATATACTGTATAACATAATATACTGTATAACATAGTATACTGTATAACATAATATACTGTATAACATAGTATACTGTATAACATAATACACTGTATAAAATATTATACTGTATAACATAGTATACTGTATAACATAGTATACTGTATAACATAATATACTGTATAACATAGTATACTGTATAACATAATACACTGTATAAAATATTATACTGTATAACATAGTATACTGTATAACATAATATACTGTATAACATAGTATACTGTATAACATAATACACTGTATAACATATTATACTGTATAACATAGTATACTGTATAGCATAATATACTGTATAGCATAATATACTGTATAACATAATATAATGTATAACATAATATACTGTATAGCAATTCACCAACATGATATGCTTTATAATGTATATCACTACATGTCTACATGTTGTATGTGTGATTGTACTTTTATATTTAACTGACATGCTGGTTTGAGAAATAAATTTAAAGTAAAACTTATTAAAGTACTTCAAATAAACAGGTGTTAATATAAATAGAATGATTATCCCGAAAGAGTAATATAATATTATATTATATCATAATATGTATTATTTTATATTAAAATTATTTACATTGAAGTTCATGATGACTGAGTTTCTCTCTGGGCTGCATAAGGATAATTAATATATATATATATATATATATATATATATATATATATATATATATATATATATATACATAATAATTATATATATATGTTTAGTTTCTACGATTGAAAAATTAATCAAAAGGACTCAATATTTTGAAAAGTAGAGTATTTATATTTGGTACTGATACAATTTCGGATATAATAATAAACTTATATATTCATTTTATTGACTACAATATTGTTTCACGTAGTGCAAGCTACTTGTGTATGGCTGAGTGATTTTGTTATGAAATTTACATTATTTATGTATTGCTATGCTGGAATGTCTAACTAGCGCCTGTTAAATGCACCAACAGAATTACTAAATTAACAACAGTTTCTAAATATATAAAGTCACAGGGAGGGGCATAACACCCTCCCTAGCTGAACCCCAAACTCTTTGTGGGTGGTCCCGATGTCACCAGGAGCAATGTCGATAATAGGCAAGTGGGTGGCGGTCTTGGTGTCAATCTCTGTCTGAGCTTCTGATGGTATTTGGAATACTACAAAATGGCAGAAGGCAAACTCAAAACTCTAAACTCGTACAGCACTCAAAGTGGCTTTTGGGTTGAAGTCATAAGTAGTTATTAAAAATACTCAAAGGCAAGCTATATTGCATATTAACAGAAAAAAGATGCAACTATCGCAATCATGTTCATACGCAGATCAAAATTACACCATATAAATTAGATTTACACTTTATAGGTCAGATTTGCAGTATATAGGTCAGATTTACATACCTTGCAATCATCCTGCAGCACAGAATATTGGAACCTGCTATCTGTTGCTGTGTATTCTTTATCACCAGCTGTATATAAAATGACTGACTTATTCTTCCTACCATATGCGTCCTCTACTGCCACTGAGTTTATACATCTACAATCAGCAAATGGAATAGTCATACCAACAACTTGCTCAGCTTTAAAAAAGCCTGTGATCGTTCAGATTATCAAGTGACTAGCAACATAGTAGAGGACTAATATCTGGTGACTAGCAACTAGTGACTATTTGATAAGCTGCTAGCAGTGACTATTACCTGTAAGTCAGGGTTTGCTCTCTCAGAGTGAATTTGAAGAACGTTGAGTTAGGAAAACTCTGCCAGATACTCAAACTACAATCCATACAGGAAACCAACATGTTACTATAGCAACACTTATCAACATTCATACAGGAAACCAATATGTTACTATAGCGACAATTATCAACAAAAAACTTTTGGATATTCTAAAATAATACTGAGAAAGTCATGGTTGATACAAGATAAACACTTACGAGTGCTGTTCCCATGTGTTTAGCAACAAATGGCTGATTATCTAGCTGCTGGGTGACGTACGATTTGGTGGCGAACTCAGAGGTCTTGACATTGATACAAGTGCTCTTCATTTCCTTGCGACAGTAAGCCTGGATAGCATTAGCTATGGAGCCACCACCTGGATCCACCTGACAACAAACAATAGAGAATACAACTTCTCCATTTCACACTAACACAATACAAACATCACATAAAACTTCTAAAACCTGTTCAGCTGTTAAATATACAGAATTATATAATACAGGCAACTCATGGGAAAACTCTTATTCTTAAACATTAAATATCTGTGGAAACTTCACATGACATGATATTGACACCTCAGGAGTAGTAATTGTAGAATATAAAACATGTTCACAGAATTTCAGTCATCAGACTTGGATGCAGATTTCCTCTGAGCAGAGAAAATAGAAACATATCAGCATCTTCTCTCACCCAATAAGTTCCACTCTTAAACTCTGGATTTTCAGTAAAGAGTTCTCTACAGTCTCTAACAGGGCTGTCTTTGGACCCGTCCCTTACTTTTGTTTCTAGAAAAATAAGGTGGAAGTAGTGATGTAAGCTAACAGCAATAAAATCAACATTATATAATATGTCAGAATGTAGCAACATTTAACTGGAGAAACGAACTAAATAGGTGACTCATCAAACAAGAATGTCAATCATCAATGCTAGGAGGAGAAACACATTATAACAGCTGTCTCTATTTTTATTACAATAGTTTCTAGCAGTTAATTATAAAAATGTTTGTCTGCAAAAACATAAACAATTTGAAACGAGTCTGTCATTTGAGTTCCAAAACAGCATTCAAAAAGCCCTCTCCACTACAAATCGGGCAACATCAAAGCACATCATGGCCATTACTCACTGAGGTACATATTATAGAGCTCATTGTTGGCGCCTGCATCATCAGCTTGTACACCTTTACTGTTGGACATCATTGCACTCATCATCATAGGGGGAGCACCTAACATAACCCATGGTAGAATCAAATAAAGCTTCAATCACAGGCTATGGATGAAATTCCCAAAATATTACCAATACACAGTTGGAAGAGAATGAAAAAGATACAAGTGATGAACGATAACTTGGTTTTGCTAATAACTAACCAAATACTGGGGCTTCACCAGGAGGTCCAGGTCTGCCGGGACTACCCATTTCCCCATCTCTCCTTTGCTCACCCTAGAAATACAGACTATTGGTTTATTACCACTAAACTAACAAGATGAATAACAATAACCTGTTAACAGTGTAAGTCATGCGTGAGTGCAAGTGTTTACCTTAGCACCATCAGGTCCAGGTGGTCCCATAGCACCCATAGCACCAGAAGAACCAGTTATTCCTTGTTTGCCGTCAGCACCCAGTAGCCCGGGTGGTCCAGCAATGCCAACTGATCCAACACCTCCCCTTTCACCATCAACACCAGGAGCTCCGAGGAATCCCTGAGGTCCCTGGAAACCAGTGGGTCTTACAACAGCAGATGATATTCATATTATCATGAGTTAGGAATTGCCTTACCTTCTTACCAAGAAGGATAACTCTTAGAGTCAAGATTCTGTTGATGGCCAATAACTAAGGACAAAGATTGGTTCAACTTCATTCATACCTTTAGGTCCTTGTTCGCCGGGAATTCCCGGAAGCTCTGTGGGGTCCCTGAGGACCAGTTGGCCCGGACAATCCAGTTGGTCCAGAAGCACCCTGTGGCCCAGCTGGCCCCTATAGTCATGAATATATTTAGGAGACACAACTTAGCTGTGAGATATTAGTGAATTATATTTTCTGTAATAATATTGTATTGTATAACATATTATATTATGGTGTATTATACTGCACTGTTATGTAATATATTACATGATGTGGTGTCACTGAAGCAACTTTAGTATTAACATAAATAAACTTGTTCCTGCCTTATCATCCTTGTCTCCTTGAGCACCTTCAGGTCCCTGGTTACCGGGGATTCCCACTGAACCCATGGGGCCAGGAGGTCCTTGATCACCCTGCTCCCCAGATCTACCATCAGCACCCAGTACTCCAGGTAAACCGTCTCTGAAAAAATTGACAACAAATTATAAAAACTAAATCAAATAAAAAGTTCCAAGAAGCTGAATAGGGTAGAGTAAAGCACAAAAAAATACCTTCCATCAAATCCGGGTTCTCCTGTGAATCCCCTTGAGCCAGTTGGACCAGGCATACCAGCTGGTCCAGTTTCTCCTGTTTTCCCATTTTTGCCATGCAGACCAGGTTCTCCAGCTTGTCCGGCTTGTCCTATGAGCCAAGCAGCACCAGTATGCATTACAAGTGGTCATTTATTAATTCTGGAACACAAAATTTCTTCTAGTAAAAACATGGTGGAGAATACAATGACAATGAACAATAAAAGTATGAGTTTCAGAATAGTTTGTAAAATACCTGTAAACCAGGAGCTCCATCTTCTCCGTCTCGTCCGCTGGGTCCCTGTGGTCCAATTTAACCAGGTTCCCTTACAAACTGGAACTTCACACTGACACCCACATAAATAAATAACATGTGGCAGACATAGTCTAGGGGTTCGAGGATTTGCCTAGTAAACACGAAATAATAGGTTCAAGCCACGAAAAAGGCTATGGGCAATGTTAGGAAAAACATTCAGTCAGTAAATGATATCTATATGTATACAGGCTACTGTCAGAGTAGACCTGATGTGTAATAGAAAATCTGCCTAATAGATATATCATGATCATAGAGATAGTTTACTACTAAATACAGTCATGAAGAAATGCATACATTCATCAACTGTTATTCGCATTGCTGTTATATAATATGGTCACAAAGACGCATACAACTACATGCATCATAGAAACAGTTTGTCATAAAATATGTTCATACCATATATGGTCGCGGATATACATATTGCCAAATATGGACATGCACAAGGACATTCGCTACCATATATGGCCACAAAGATAAATACTCCCATATATAGACATAGAATTGCATACTTCCATATACGGTCGTACAATTAGCTGCTATGATAGAGACATGTATACAGTATCTAACCTGGTTGGTTGTACACTCAGAGTCACTTTTACACGTCAGTGTGCACACCTCGTTAACACAGATCTGATTGGGTAGACATTCTTGATGAGTCTTACACATGAGTAGAGTGAGTCCATCTGATGGAACTATACTTTGTACAGTAAACTGTAAACACATTTTAGAAAGATATCATATACCAGTATATGCTAAATCAAAACACAGTCTGGGTCTCAGTTGGTAGCTTCACTATATATGTGATCAATATTTACCTATCTGTTTACCTGTCAGTCAGTCCAGTCAGTCAGTCAGTCAGCCAGCCAGTCAGTCAGTCAGTGAGTCAGTGAGTCAGTCAGTCAGTCAGTCAGTCAGTCAGTCAGTCAGTCAGTCAGTCAGTCAGTCAGTCAGTCAGTCAGTGAGTCAGTGAGTCAGTCAGTTCATCTGTCACTCTGCTTGTCTGTAGATACACACTTACTAGTCATGTCAGGTACACAAGCTCCGTTGCAGTAGTGAGTACCCCCTGTACACCAACAACCTCCTTCCTCTCCACCACTGATGGTAATACACTCGGAACCTGGATGTCACATGCTCAGTCTGAGTTCTACAGAGCAATGTCTAAAAGAACATCATTTAATTTTCCGAATGACTTCATTGAGCTGCACTGCTACATCATGTACATTTCTGATGAACATATCTCTATGTTATACCAATTTAGTGATTCTACTGTGTTCTTGTATTATACAAACTGATGAGAGTCAGAAAGCACTTATACACTAAAAACCCACATTTGTTTCAGCATACTAGGTAGTTGATAAGCATACTTCAAGGAATATTCCTTTTGCTTCACACAAACTAATAAACTGTATGCTGTGAGAAGACAACTCACTAAGGTGGCAGGTGAACCCTGGAATCCCTTGACATTGAGCCTCAGAGGTACAGAACTTGTAACACTGCTAAAAGTCACCGCCCGCATCAGTGTTTGGGACTCTCAGTCAGACGTATTCTACTCCATAGACCACCACACAGTCCTCTGTTTCCTAGTAAAACATACGTCAGATATTCATAATATGAGTATTCAAAGTAGAATAGGACAAGCTAGTGTTGGTATAAAGAAGTTTGTTATTTTAATTGCCAAGGATGTCACAATGTCTACTGTTGACTTGTTCAAAGATTTCTCCTCAAGCTTTGGGCATAATATTTATTATTAGCCCTATCATATGTGTTACTAGTATTATCATGTGTATTACTAGTATTATCATGTGTATTACTAGTATTATCATGTGTATTACTAGTAGTATCATATGTGTTACTAGTAGTATCATGTGTATTACTAGTATTGTTATGTGTATTACTAGTAGTATCATGTGTATTACTAGTATTATCATGTGTATTACTAGTATTATCATGTGTATTACTAGTATTATCATATGTATTACTAGTATTATCATGTGTATTACTAGTATTATCATGTGTATTACTAGTATTATCATATGTATTACTAGTATTATCATGTGTATTACTAGTATTATCATGTGTATTACTAGTATTATCATGTGTATTACTAGTATTATCATGTGTGTTACTAGTATTATCATGTGTATCACTAGTATTATCATGTGTATTACTAGTAGTATCATATGTATTACTAGTATTATCATGTGTATTACTAGTATTATCATATGTATTACTAGTATTATCATGTGTATTACTAGTATTATCATGTGTATTACTAGTATTATCATGTGTATTACTAGTATTATCATATGTATTACTAGTATTATCATGTGTATTACTAGTATTATCATGTGTATTACTAGTATTATCATATGTATTACTAGTAGTATCATGTGTATTACTAGTATTATCATGTGTATTACTAGTATTATCATGTGTGTTACTAGTATTATCATGTGTATCACTAGTATTATCATGTGTATTACTAGTAGTATCATATGTATTACTAGTATTATCATGTGTATTACTAGTATTATCATATGTATTACTAGTAGTATCATGTGTATTACTAGTATTATCATGTGTATTACTAGTATTATCATATGTATTACTAGTAGTATCATGTGTATTACTAGTATTATCATGTGTATTACTAGTATTATCATGTGTATTACTAGTATTATCATGTGTGTTACTAGTATTATCATGTGTATCACTAGTATTATCATGTGTATTACTAGTATTATCATGTGTATTACTAGTATTATCATACCTGATGTTAGCATACACTGATTGGTTATCCTGATTCAAGTACTCCATCCGGTTGAAAGTTAAATACTCTTCGTCATTCACACCATATCTGTTTCCTTCCGTATCGCACCGGAACCTGTGTTCAACTCCGCCCACATCTACCCAAGCCACGCCCACCTGTCAATCAGATAAACATGTTAGCATGGCATTGGACAGAAAATCCCAGTGGTTGACAAAAACTTTTTAAAATAAATATCTATAATCAGTAAATAAAGAAAAATAAAAAGAGAAAATAAAACCTTTTTCACCTCCAATAACGCATGTCTTATATAACTTTGTAGCCTGTAGCTTGTAACTTTGTATTCTAGAAGAGTGCATTGAGAGTGTTTTGTATAAACTAAATCAACTGTTTCCATGAAACTGAAAATTCACCTCTCTGCACTTATGAGGGGGTAAAACAAACCACTTCCCAGTAAATAAAACTCTACACTTGTTTACAATACTAAAGTCTTCTTCTGTCAATATTTGTAATTAGACAGGTATAGTGAGACCAATCAGTGGTTGTGTGAGACTCATGAGAACCAATCAGAGGTTGTGTGAGATTCACGAGAACCAATCAGAACTTGTGTGAGACTCATGAGAACGTGGTACTTTTTTATTCTATGACTTCATATCTAATGCAGTAAACTAGGAATGCCGTAGGCTATAATGTAGAGGTTTAAAGAAATAGACAAGCAATGTTGTGGAATGTAAAGAATGTAGAGAAATAGACAGCAAAGGCATTATTGTGAACTAGGCTGACTAGTAATTTTAATCATCACTGATGTAACCTCATTATACCAATAATCTAACATGACACATGGATGACACTATCAATATTATTTCACTAGTGAATCAGTTCACTGGCAGCTATTGCCAAGTGTCTGCATGTGTCTGAGCTACAGGCAGCGTGTCTGCAAAGGCTCTGGATGTAACGTAGCCTGGAAGAAATCTAACATAAATTTTAGTATAGTCTAAACTTTACACCATCATGGCTTATTTATTTATGTTTCAAAATCTGACAGCATCAACTATCCAGTCTACTGATGTAAGATTTAACCTTTCATATTTATGACACACAAAAATCTCATATACTGAAGCTACAAAACATCTCATATATTGGAGCTATTCATTTTTCCACCACCTAATTTTTATCAAGGTTAAAATACCGACAGCGAAGGCTGCCAAAACTCAAATCATCCTGTAAACACTGAAAGTTGAAAAGGAATTTGCAGCTGCAATTGGATTTAGAAACCTGATGTGACCTTAAAATAGACTTAGTACCTGTCCGTCATTGGCCGCCATGTTAGGGTGTATCTCGGAACAGTACCTCCCCTGATAGAGCAACATACTCGGGTCATCATTCTCTCCGTAGGTAGATCTGATGGCAACACACTCCTGGTAGTCACCAGCCCAGTTGAGTATTCCAGTGAAAAATCCGGTTGGTGGATTTCCCCAAGCATCCAACACTTCAATAGAATATGGTGTAAAAATAATGTAGAATATGGTGCAAAAATAAGGTAGAATATGGTGTAAGAATAAGGTAGAATATGGTGTAAGAATGAGGTAAAATAATATAAAATATAGTGCAAGAATAAGGTGAAATAATGTATAATATGATGCAAGAATAAGGTAGAATAATGTAGAATATGGTGCAAGAATAAGGTAGAATAATGTAGAATATGGTGCAAGAATAAGGTGAAATAAGGTAGAATGTGGTGTAGGAGTAGGTAAAAAATAAAAATGTAATGTAATGTAAAAAATGGTGTGCAAGAATAAGGTAAAATAGTGTAGAATATGGTGAAAGAATAGCAGAGAGCAAAGTAAAAAAAAGATTGACTGTTTGATCATAGCTTACACCTCTAAAAATGTCTCACGTATCTAAAAATTAGCAGACGTTGCATAACATGCTAAGTTGAATTAACCTTAAAACACTATATTCTAAAGAACTGAGCCTAAAAAATTATACTGAGCTAATATAATCCAGGGTTATAGAGAAAGTTAATATTGCAATTGGTGACAAGCAGAGAACAGTTTTAATGAACATATTGTGTAAATTTTAGCTTACAATCTCAAAGTTATAGTTACTCTAAGTTGCAACATGGCCACCAAATCATACTGCAAATAGCTTCACTAGATATCAAATGAATAAAAATAAATATCAAATAAATTAGCCAACTCACTTTGAAGGCCCACATGGATCCATTGGACACTTCATTGAGTAGGTGCAAGGTTTGGTTACCACACTTGTTTGAAAAATTCAAATCGTTTCACAACGACTTGTTTGATTCGAGACGATTTTCCATCTGCCTTGAGTGTGCATCTGCCAGAAGAATTTCCTCAAGTGGTTTCGTGCCGCAGCTAACAGTTCCTTCACAGCTAAACAGCATATAAGACTCCGTGTGAAAATCAAATCCATCTTCGTCATTGTAAATGTGGGAGAAAATCCAAACCTATCAACAGTAGTGTAGTCGTAATTACAAATCTAAAAAAATATGAATACAAAAAATTGAAAGCAATAGGAAGATAGTGTCAAATATTCCTGTAATAAACGAAAGAGAAAAGTTAGTACTGCATGCCTTCTACAAGTTGGGAATTAAGGGGCTGTAGAAACTTTCTTAGCAAAAAAAGTGATATGCCAGAAAACATCACCAAGGTATTAGTATAACAGATGTAGCTTTACTTTGCTCAAAGTTGCAATGAAGTTGATTTAGTGCATGGTATGCAAATTCTTACTAAGTAGCAGAAGTTACTATTAATATAGCATTATCAACTAAAGGATGAATTTTGAAAAATAGAGCTGCAAGTGCAGTATGTTAAGTACGTTTTAAACATTCATAACTACAATCAGGCCTTTAGCTATTGATATAGTTTAATAACAACACAAGTATGAAAATGAACATTTGTTTTAGAATAAGAGTAAGAAATATCGAGTAATCATGCTCTATAAAGTACAAAGATCATTATAATCATAATCATGAGGGTATCACAACTTGAACTTGATATTGATTTAGTTACATCACAAACTCAAGACGTGCCTAGACGTTAACTTAAACTTATACTTATGCTACAACTATTACTATTGAGATTTTATTATTTAAAATACACCAACAGGAACATTATCATTATGTTAATAATATTTATTATCAACTTATCGATGTCAAAATTGATCAAATGACAAATCAAATGTCAAATTCAATGATATATGACAATCATTATAGTTATATTGTTATTAAAGTATAACTCAAAAATATAAACATAAAATTATAATATCAATATTAATAATAATTTATAAATATAAATAATAATCGTTATGATTATGATTATCATTGGTGATTGACATTATCATTAACGAGGCCGCCCTCGATGAAAGAAGAAGAACTCAACGACTAAGACTCCTTATGAGGATACTCCAAAAGGAAGAATATCACCCAGCACTCTCTGCAGCGTATGATGAACTAATAAATACCCCGGAAAGTTTTATCCAAACTAGGGCCCAAACACTAGGACAGCCAAGATCAGTCAGCACCAATAATAACTGCTATTATAACAGCTTTTTGCCACGGACAATCCGTGATCTTAAAGTTAAAGGGACCAATCCTTGCAAGACTAATTTACACACGGAATAATCTAAATATTGACAGGTTAACTTACCCGTACTAATAAACAATACTGCAACACACACTGCAACCAATTTATGATCTATTGTATGCATTTTACTTTCTGACCAACCGTAAACATATGAGGCATGCCGCTTCTGCTACCTAGTGGTCTAGCATGATCGTAATCTGGAGGTAACTGGAGGTAACTATCATTATGATTATGATTATCATTATAATTGATATTATGGTAATTATATGGATATAATAATAAATAGACATAATCATATCATTATGAGTATAAAATTCAAGAAATTATTAATAATAATTAATATTATCAATAACTAATATCATTAATAATAATATTAATGATAAACTACACAAATGCAACTTCTGTTTCACAACATTCCTCTTCATTTTTGCTGCAGATCCGCGGGAGAAACCTTGGCCTTGCCCATGGTCATAAAAACAAATTGAGAAGATCGGTGGAAAAGATTATAATACATAACACAAAAAACAAGCCCCCTAGTCTGAAAAACGTTATGTAGGCCGTTCGAATTTTTGGTTCCCTAGCTAACAATAAAGACGCAGCGGATGTTGTGAATTGTTAGGCAACATTGAGTAAGCTACAAGCCCAAGGCATTAGTTGAATTGAAATGGATAGGTTTTCTTTTTGTTTTTAAGCATCGATATTAGATAATTTTTGCTTGCACTGTAGTTCCTTAAACGTGAGCTTTGAAAATAAAATTAGTTGAATTTTCATCCCAGCGCAGAAGTTGAAAATTTGCCTAACCCAAGAAGACGGATACTGATACTGATAGTCATAGTTAATGTTATACTGATAGTGATAGTGATAGTCGTAGTGATACTGATAGTGATAGTAGTATAACTCACAGTATAAGTATAACTATAAGTAACTAATTAAGTATTGTAGTGATAGTGATACTCACTATCACCACCACTCATAGTGGTGGTGATACTGTGGTGGTTCGTGGAACTACCAGCAGCACAACATGTAGGGTCGCGTAATTGACCCGGAACAATGGATAGCCAATTAGCGTAGTTGATAGTTAGCAGCAATTGTAGTTTCCCGCTGCTAACTCAGTCGAAGCTAGAGTGTGAAATAGATTAGATGTGTAACTTGTTAGAAATAATGTATCGTGTTTTTATAATGTATAGTTGTGTATAAAATATACTCGTTCACTCGACTTAGCCTGGTGTAGTTCTATACTAGATAAATAGACTCTCTGGATAGCATATCAACCCTAAATCTGAAAACTATAACAGTGGTGGCAGCGGTGGGATAGTGCATCCAAGATGGAGACTGAAAATGCTGGAACTCAACCACCGGCAATCGAAGGTGAGCGTAGAGACAATGCTGTAGAGACAATGCCTGTTAACCATGTAGTAGAAGAGCGAAGGGTTCCGCGAGAACTAGCTGAAGACCGCTACAGGTTAAAGGCGCCCACCTTCACGGGTGAGGAGGAGGTGGAACAATTTATCCAAGAGTTTAGCGACGTAATGGACGTCGCTCAGTGGCCCCCTAGGGTGGCCCTGTTGAAGCTTAGAATGGCATTGATGGACAAAGCCAAGCCCTATGGGCTGGGCGTAGACATTGATAATATCTTTGCTTCTCTGCGGGCCCGCTTTGGCCTCTCTGCTACAGATGCCAGGGCCCGATTGCAGAGGTTGCGGCGTGATCCCCGCACCCCGCTGCGGGAGCATGCCGCCGCGGTCATGAAGCTGGCACAGATCGCGTACAGCGACTTGCCCCCAGTCAACCGCGAGAGGTACACCCTCGACGCTTTCATAGCATCTGTCGACGATCTGGGTCTCCACCATCAGTTTCTAGCTAGGGGAGTCACCACCGTTGAAGATGCTCTGACTGAGGGGGAAGCTTACCTCCTAGCTAACCAAATGCATAAAAGCCGCGGAAACTCCCGCCAAGTGGAGATAGACCGCGCAGACACGGCCGCGGGACAAGGGGAGGAAACCCCCGCCGCGGCTGCCGTGTCCCAGTTGGCGACGGCATCAAAAGTCACTCAACTGACGGACATGCTAGCCAAGCTGATAGCAACACTGACACCACCAAACCCAGTGAGTACCGCCCCTGAGCCCATGCGGCCATCGGCGCCGCCACAGGGAGAAACAGTCAGTTTTTGCTGGGAGTGCGGAAATCAAGGACATTTCCGCCGATATTGTCCCTTCCTAAATCAGGGGTTAAACTACCGCGGCCCGCAGATGTTCCCACCTTCCGCGGGCCGACGAAACCTCTAGGGAAGAAGAAACGCAGGTCACCCAGACGGGTACCGCGTACTGGCAACCAACAGTGGCAACAGCCACGACGGACCAGCAAGGGGCTTCGCCCCGCGGCTGCCTTTTCTGTGCCCCTTCACAACAGATTCACAGGGCTACAAGTCCAAGAATCTGGATGGGAGCACACAAAGGTAGCTGAGAATCTAGCCTCGGCACCCCCGAGGCCTACCTATCACCGCCCCAAGAGACCTCCTTCGCGACCCAAAGCGAGGGAGGTACTCCCTGCGAGAGTAAGGCCTGAAGGGAGAGTTCAGGTGCAGCCCCATGGGAACAGCTATTTCTTGCCCGGTAAACTGGAAGGCAAAGCTGTTACTTTTCTCATTGATTCGGGCTGTACCACAAACCTCTTAAGCCGCCAACTCTTCGACACCCTCAGCGCTAGGGTCAGGGGCGAGATGGAAGCATACGAAGGGGAATACGGCACCCTAGCTGACGGGTCGTGCCTTCCCTTCTATGGTATAATTGAGCTGACGGGACGAGTCCGCGATCAAACGATCCAAGAGACGTTCATCGTCAGTCAGCTCAAGGAGGATGCTATCCTCGGGATGCCGTTCCTTAAACGGCACGGATGTCACATAGATTTTAGCAGATCTGCAATGATGATGTCCGGGCGGGAACTCGCCTGCGTCGACAAGTTCGGCTGCCCTTTAGTGGGAGGTGTGCAAGTGGTACGCAACCGTACCATACCAGGCCGCTCCCGGGCTACAATTCACTGCAGGGTGAATAGTAGCCGGATCTCTGGACTCGGGGTGGTTGAAGGCGCGCACGAAAAGATCCAACTTGCCAGCAGTCTGAATCAGCTGACTGAGCAAGGGGAGATCTTAGTGCAGTGCGTCGACCCCTTTACCGAGCTTATCAAGCTCCCGGCTGGGTCGATGCTGGGCCGTTTTCACTCTGTTCAGGAGGGAGACGTAGGCCCGTCGCTGGGTGATGCGACAGAGGCACTCCCTCGACACCCTATTCAGGGACGAGGGGCAGTCCCAACACATCTCCGGGAGTTATACGAAACAGCCAGTAGCGGCTGCGCAATAACAGAGAGCGCCAAGCTATGGCCAAGTTACTACGCGACTACGGTGATGTGTTCAGCAGCGGAGAGCATGACGTGGGACTGACTGGAGTTGTCAGACACGAAATACCGCTGACTGCAGGGACAGTCCCTGTCCGGCAGCCTACGCGCAGGCTGGGGCCGGAGAAAGAGAAGGAGGTTAGCCGACAAGTACGGGATCTTCTGGACCGGGGACTGATAGAGCCCGCCCATAGTGCGTGGAGCTCGCCAGTCGTACTGGTCCGGAAGAAAGACGGCAGTTAACGGTTCTGTGTGGACTACCGCAAACTCAATAGCGTAACTATACAGGACGCCTACCCTCTACCTCGTATTGACGAGTCATTGGACGCCCTAGCCGGCAGCAAGTACTTCAGTACGTTAGACTTGCTAAGCGGCTATTGGCAGGTTCCTCTGAGTCCCGACGCCCAGGAGAAAGCGGCGTTTATCACACGGGACGGTTTGTGGAAGTGGAAGGTGCTGCCCTTCGGGTTAACCTCCGCCCCAGCCACCTTCCAGAGGCTGATGGAACAAGTCCTTAGCGGACTCCATTGGAAGACACTGCTGGTCTACCTCGATGATGTCATCGTAATCTCTCCAGACTTCGAGACACATGTCAGTCGTCTGCAGGAGGTTTTCGAGAGACTCCGAGGTGCCGGTCTTAAGCTCAAACCTTCCAAGTGCGCTCTGTTGCAGCCGGAGGTCAAGTACCTGGGGCACGTTGTCGGTCGAAACGGCGTGGCAACGGATCCCGAAAAGGTACGGGCAGTAGAAGACTGGGTCACCCCCCAAGACTTGACCGGACTCCGGGCTTTCTTGGGGCTGGTAGGGTATTACAGGCAATACATACCAGACTTTGCGGGCATAGCCCAGCCGTTAAACTGGCTCACCGCAAAGGGAGTGACGTGGCAGTGGACTCCAGTCGAACAAGAAGCGTTCGACCGCCTCAAGGGCTGCCTACTAACGGCGCCCATCTTGGCCTACCCAGACCCCACTCTGGAGTACATCCTAGACACGGACGCCAGTGACCAGAATGTTGGCGCTGTGTTGTCACAAGTGCAGGAAGGCCGAGAGGTAGTAGTAGCCTACTACAGCAAGTCTCTCTCTCCCGCTGAACGAAATTACTGCACTACCCGCAAGGAGCTGCTGGCAGTAATCAAGTCAGTGAAGCACTTCAGACCATACATATATGGCAGGAAGTTCCGGCTGCGTACAGATCATGCCTCGCTGATCTGGTTGTGCAGGAGAGCAGAGCCCTCTAGTCAGGTCGCCCGGTGGCTCGAAATCCTAGCTGAATTCTCATACCGGATCGAACATCGACCGGGCAAGAGACACAGCAATGCGGATGGGTTGAGTCGCCGACCTGACGGAGGTTGCAAACAGTGTCTCAACATCGAGAGGAGGGATGGAGGTCCCCCGCGATGCGAGTTGGAGACGCTGGCTCATCACGGAGCATCGTTTGACTGGGATCAAGGTCAACTCAGGCAAAGAGTTGATGAGTCCCCGGAGGATGTACAAAACCTCCGCGCCAACCCTGTACTGGCCGGTAATGTTCGAGAGCTGAAGAAGCTCCAAGAAGAGCTGCCTGGAGTCGTGGCAGACATATACCGGGCCAAACGGGAAGGGCGACGACCCAGCGAGGAACGCATACGACAGGGATGCGCCGAGTTCCGGCTATACTGTCAGCGTTGGGACTCGCTGCGGATCGGGCAGGATGGGTTGCTAACCATCTCTCTAGCTGCCAGCGGCAGACACCCGGAAAGGAAGAGGGTAGTCTGCCCCACAGCCATCCGCCGTGAGTTGATTTGGGATACTCACAAGCAGGCCCACGCAGGGGTCAAGCGAGTGATGTCCAAATTACGACTCCGGTGGTATTGGCCGCAGATGGAGCGTGACGTCCGGCTCAGAGTCAAACAGTGTGAGATCTGCCAGGCCAGTAAGCATAGCCGCCCCCCTGGTGAAGCAGGACGGCGGAGGCTATATGCTGGTAGGCCCTGGCAGGTAGTCGCTGTAGACCTGGTCGGACCCATGCCCCTGACCCCCAGAGGCAATAATTGGATCCTAGTACTAACCGACCACTTTACTAGGTGGTCGGATGCTCTGGCTATCCCAGATGCATCAGCCCCAACAGTGGCCAGGGCACTAGACCAACATGTATTCTGTTATTTTGGGCTTCCCGAACAGATACACTCTAATCAAGGCGCTCAATTCCAGTCTCAACTGATGAGCGACCTTTGCCACCTCTGGGGAGTAAATCAGAGCAGGACCACCCCCTACCACCCTCAAGGTAACGGGGTGGTGGAGCGCAACAACCGGATGCTAGGTGATGCGCTCCGGAGTCTCCTCCTTAGACGAGGTCAAGAGGAATGGGATACGGTGTTGCCGCAAGTCATGCGTGCATACCGTATCACCCCACACACCAGTACTGGTGAGACCCCAAACCTCTTGATGCTCGGGAGGGAGACTCGTGTCCCTGACCATCTCACCTATCACGTTCCAGAGCAGGATAACTCAGTCCACGAGTATGCCAGTGAACTAGTGGAACGGATGAAGGCCGCACACGAGATACTGCGTCAACAGCAGTGGAAGGTGCGGCACGAAGATTCCGATGAACCCCCTCTCTATCAAAGGGGAGATAAGGTGTGGATGGTCAATTACCGTAGGCGCCGCGGACAGGCTGATAAGCTGAAGCCTAAGTTCGTAGGCCCCTACGTGGTCATCAAGGCTATGCCCAATCATACGTACAAGATCGAGCGCTCAGGACAGGTATCTGTCCAGAATGAGTCTCGCTTGAAACCGTATTGGGCTAGCCCCGGCGGAGTGGGATAAGCCCCCCCGTTGTTAGAGCCCAGGAGGCAGACAACAACGCGCGGGCGACGGCGGCATGGACCTGAATACGAAGTGGTCATACCGCGGGAAGAAAACTTGGTGAGAGAGGAGCGGCAGCTTCTACCAACAGAAGCGTGTCCGCCACCGCCAAGTCTAATTCCATCACTTCCGGAAACCGAGCCGGTTCCGGAAGTGCAAACCCCCACGGAGGGAGGGGCTCCATCCGGAGAACAAGAAGAGGTGACCGCTGACGGTGAAGTAGAGACGCCATTAGAGGCCCCTACTAACGAACCGGCAAGCGTGTCACCCCCCCTAGAAAGGGGACAGCGTACGAGGCAACCCCCCGCATACTTGAAGGACTTCGTATGTGACTGCGTTAAAAGCGGCACGCATAAAAGTCTAGGGGAAAGCCGTACGAGAAAAGATTCGAGCAAATGTGGGAGTTGTCAACACCACGGAAATATCAACTTTTACATCGGCGGAAATAGAAATAAAATTCATCCGCCGGGTGCACAAAGTCTTAATCACGCACCCCAACCACGTTGCTCGATCTTTTCATACGCTGATGCAGTCAAGAGTAGACGTGTTTCTAAGCAGTAGTTCAAACCATTTCACATATTCAGTATGTCTTACGACAACAGATCGTGGGGTGAGTTAACTATATCTTAATACGAAACTAGATTGCATCGCTCAGCTCTGACTCACTGAGTCAATCGAGCTGGAGATAGGTTAGTGAAATACCGTAGTAAGAACTCAGTTTGACTTAGAGATTTTTATAATCTCATTGCAATACGGTTCTATCTGACTATTCACTATCATTAATCTCTACGAGGTAACTGAATTAGGAGTTGCCAAGCTGTTCAAGCTGACAACACAGCAGTGTACTGTACTAACACTATTGAAACTTTTTCAGATTACACTCGACCCGCTACAACCAGGGTACGGGATAGAACACTTCCCGCTCCGTATCCGGAGGACTATGCTAGTGGTGACCGGCCTGAGCCACTACGCCGCCGTTGGCGGTGGGTGTCTCCACAAACCGAAGAAGAAATAGAAACAGCCTGGGGGTCCAGAGGACGGACGAGATGCCAGATCTGTGGTGAAGATTGCGCCTCTCACCGCTCCCTTAAACTACACGTCAATGCTCATCTCCTACTGACCTTCTGCCCCTGCGGGTACAATGATGTGTATCCCTACCCCGTCACCAGACACAGAGCGGCGGGCTGTTTCCCTGGAGAAAACTATGTGGTCGACGCTAAGCTGTACCCGGAGTTCCTCACATATATACGACCTCTGGTAAAGAAGGCCATGCTATTAGCCGTTCTATCCTCGGGGTTCCAACGTGTGTTAGACAACGCCCGCCAACAATCCCCGCTGGTATCTGACCGCCCTCCAATTACATACACCCCCGAGGAAACTACATATCCAGAAGAAGGAGAGATCTCCCCTACCCCGGCGAAGAGACGGACCAGGTCCCCCAGTCCACCCTTACGCCGCAGACGGACACCATCCCCAGACCCGGTACGACTAGCTACAGTAGAAGAACGCCTCCTACGATTACAAGAAGAGTTCACCCAGCTGGCACCAGATCTACTCAACACTACCACAGGACTCTTCCAGCTCAAGGGATCTGTATGCCGTATGAAACGGAAACTGCGTACATGCCAAGCCAAGCACCGGCGTGCCCAACAAGGACTCTAGTATGCTACCCAGAATACTCCACAACTCCACATTTGGTGAGGAACCAAAATCGTGCAAATGCTTAACTGCTAGACAGGTTATTCCTTGTCTAATACCACAGCTAGCTAGTATTCCTCGTCTATCTACAGCTGGCCAATTGTATGCAACGGATCGTTACAGTGACTCTGTCTATTATTATGTCTCTTCCTGTATATTATGTATTATTTTTGTCCACTGATGTATGCAATTACTATTGAATGTTTTTTTTTATATATATATCAGAAAGATGGCTTTCTGCTGGTGGGGGCGGTGTGGTGGTTCGTGGAACTACCAGCAGCACAACATGTAGGGTCGCGTAATTGACCCGGAACAATGGATAGCCAATTAGCGTAGTTGATAGTTAGCAGCAATTGTAGTTTCCCGCTGCTAACTCAGTCGAAGCTAGAGTGTGAAATAGATTAGATGTGTAACTTGTTAGAAATAATGTATCGTGTTTTTATAATGTATAGTTGTGTATAAAATATACTCGTTCACTCGACTTAGCCTGGTGTAGTTCTATACTAGATAAATAGACTCTCTGGATAGCATATCAACCCTAAATCTGAAAACTATAACAATACTCTCACAGTCAGTCATACTGATACTCATAGTAATAGTTTTAGACTTGAAGTCATGGTGATGGTGGTACTGATACTGATAGTAATAATCATAATGATAATCATAATGATACTGATAGATGATAGAACTAGGATTAACTGTAGGAGTTACCGCAAGGTTGCTGCTACTACTATTACTATTACTATTAGGTCTAATTTAAAAGTTTAGAATCTACAAATAGGTTAAGTATCAGGTTTACCATATTATACTAATCTTATTAGTCATAGTTATAGTAATAACTATTAAACGTTTCACTCTTACTTTCAAGTTGAAGCTGTATGTAATTTAAAATTGTAGTGCAAACTGGTGGATACCAATTATAGCTAAAAATATTACTTTTAGTATTACCGTTACTATTTGTATAAATACATTTATAATAATAATCTATTATGCTGTACTTATTACTGATAGCCATGCTAACACTTAATTTATGGTCATTGACCATGCCTATTGCTATAGTAAGTGTAATAGTCGATTATGCTGAAAGTAAAAACTTATAATATTAGTAGTAAAACAGTCATGCTATTAGCTGTATACATGTTGATATTATGCTCATGGGCCATGACAATGCAGTAAAACTGCAAACAAATTTGATCTAATTTAAACTGTATTTCATTTTTTTCATATTAATTCTGTCATTTCTGATGAGTTCAACTGCGAAATGCTCATTTCATATGCAATAATGATAGAAATGAACTTTTCAATTTTGGTTTAGCAAGTTGAAATTGCCATATCTGGGCAGAAGCTGAAGACAAGATCAAATAAATGTTGATTTCAATGTTAGCTCACTTGTGGAAGGAAAGACTATTTTTATCATCGATAGACTCTTAAGACCAGCAAAAGTATTTGTAAACTAAGTAATTTAAAGTTGGTGACACGTGTACAAAAATTTGAACAATTTATTATTAGCCATAGGTCAGCTAAATCAAAACCTTTTTCAATTAACTAATAGTAATTGTTGCTGCAATTATATACAAATGATTTTAAACTAATTTTTTCTAAATTATCAAAGTTTGAAATAGGGTTTTATATTTTTAAAAACATACCAAGATTCTTGAAGTTAATTTTAACGTTATTTCATACTCAATTGAATTTTTATGTTGAAATTTAAGTGAAATAAAGAGAAAAATGTAGTTTTAAATAATCTGATAAATTGAGAGTCTTTTAACAAATGATATGTATACAAACATAGATAGTGAGTGATCTACAGTTAGAAAAGAGGATAGAGGTATTCTACATTAAAATATAAGTTGATGAATCAGCATAAAATTTTAGAGTTTTTTGCATTATAAAATTTTGAGAAACTACTAGTTCTACATGTACTACAGTCACTAAAAAGCGTGTTTTACATTAATTTTTATACCACAGTTTACTTACAGCATCATAAAATAGCAAACTCTTGTGATAGTTTGAAATGAGTCTATTCATATTAATTTATTGGCTTACATGCCAAATCTGAATGGTAGTTTGGAAATTGGGTTGGCATAGTTTTGGTATTGATCATAATATATCTACTTACTGTTGTAATATGGAAGGAAATGATGTCATGAAATTTCCCTTTAGTCTCCCAAGCACTCAGGAGCACCTGTGCCACGTCATTGACAGACTGGGTGAGGCACCCGAGAGAGCCCAGGGCCTTTCAACTGTGACAACTACTAGCAGCAAGCTTTCCTATACTCACCAAAGAGTTTGTATCTCTACTGAATGTCAGTCAAATAGGTGAGTCATCATCTATTCTAATACCTTTAATTGGATGCAGGGCAGTTAGGCAGCACTCGAAATACACACTATTTTACTGGGCTAAAGTTATAAATTCTCAGACTATAGAGTTTTCTATTTTGCATATTTGATGTTCACGTTAAGCTGAAAGTATACAAATTGTAAGGTGACATTTTGCTCTGTAATTGGCTGCCAATTTTTATTTTTTTCCTTAAAAGCTTACATACATTTGGAAAACTGAATTTTGTTTTTGATTAAGCTTTCTCTGTTTGCAAGTTGCTGATAATTTCATACTGTTGCAGTAATAAATAGGCACAGCTGTTGGTTTTATCAAGAAGTTGTTTCTCTACGACCACCAAGGTAGTCAGAGAGAGGTGTAACCACTGTGTATCCTTGACTTCCATGTCCATGAGAGGAGGCAACGGCAGGGTTTTGACAATAGGCTTTTTGAGTTTATGTTAGAGGTCTGTGTCCTAGTTTGATGTTATAAATTTTAAAAAATTCACCTGAGTTTACATTCACTGATGTTCTGCTAATTCTGCTGCTTTAATAATTGTAAAACTCTTGTGAGTGTATAGTCACTATCCCTGTGAGAAACCCCTGGTGGAAAGAGTCTTTCTAAACCAGACTAAGGACATGTTCAGGTGGGACATTAGAGCAATTATGACTGGATGGTCTTCCTAACATCACCAATAGCCTTTACTGTGGTTTGAACCCGTGACTTTGTGTTTACTAAACCAGTGCTCTAACCACTAGCCCACAGCTGCTCCATCTTTTTGTTTGTTTTTTTTTATTTATGTTGACCTTGTGAAGCAGGAGCAATTGTTACTGGATGCTCTTTCTCACATCACTGTCTGTGTTTGAACTCCAACCACTGACCTTATGTTTACTAGGCCAGCACTCTACTCAGTACACCACAGCTGTCCCTTTTATAGGTCTATCTCCATTATGGACAAAGTTATGACTGGGGCTCTTCAAACATCACCAATAGTGTCTGGTTCTAAAACACTCACACTATTACGCTACGCATGGTCCTTTTTGTAGATCCACCTCTATCACAGACACTGTTTATTGTTTCACTGTCGATTTATTAATTATTTGTGACATTACAGAACGAGAGAGTCACACCGTCACATCTGGCTGTAGACAGACCCTCAGACAAATTCTTGGCGTTCCTTACAAAACTTTACAAGTTGAGAGTTACGATCCCTCAAGTCAATAACTATGTCATATTTGAAGGATTCTTCTCTAACCGAAAAGGTATGTATTTGAATCAGATTATTACAATCTGTTATTATTATTTGAGATCTCTCCCTTTAAAGTTATAAATTTAGATTTGTTTGAAAACATTTTTGAAATTTTCTACAGGTTGCAATATTTTTATAAATATAATTTTTCAATTTCTACCAGTTGGAATAATTTTTCTTACAACATTTTTGAAATGTCACAGTAACTAGAGATATTTTCAGTTTCTGTTTTTATTGATTGATAGTAGTGGTTAACTATAGCATGAATAGCCTTACAACATAATTCAGTTTAGTTTCTCTGAAAAACTGCAGATGTTGATCTGTACAACAAAAATATAGTTATATATAATAGTGTGCCTTTCAAGTAGGTGCTGTAAGAACCCAGTCTTTCTTATCAATAATTAGTTTAACTTTTAACTTTCAATTTATGTCTTTTTGTCAACATTTATATTATTATGCAATATGCAAACCTGTTTTTTACTCAATTGATGCATTTTCAGATCAGTCTAAGAAGCGAGTCAGTCATGGCGGGGGAGACAATGCCCAATCCGGATGTGTGACAGGTGCTTGTTTTTATACCGCTGTCAAAAGATCAGCATGGATAGCTACAAGGATTTTGTTTTAGTCACAAAATTTAATTTAATAACATGTATATAATTTATTATCTGCGTTTTATTATGTTTATTTAATGTATATCTAACTAGTCAATCACTGTATTTCTTTGTAATTTTTCGGACTTTACTTTAATAGACATAATTTCCTAACCGTGCTGCAGTAATAAAAGTCCTATCACACAGTCAAGTTATCAATATGGTTCTGTCGCTGCGCATGAGACTGGCCTACCTGGAGCGCCCTCTAGTAACCAATATGTGGCGTAAGTGCAGATTCATACTATAAGCCGGAAAATTAATTCAACTAAAAATAACTTTTATCAATATGATTAGCATACAGGGTAACATGAGGTTTTGTCAAGGCAGTGACAGTAGGCATGTTTACTGTGATGCTTTGTCTGCACAACGATCTTACACATCCGCAGTCTAGTCTGAGCACAACTGTTGTTGTAACTCAAAGTAATAAAACACAGCTATGTTAGAATTATTTGAGTTACTCTTCATAACATCTTAGTACTATGTATATTAGTTGTATCTTTACTGAGATTTTGATCGATCATATAATCATAGAACTTTTTTGATAAAGTTATTGAATTTGCTTGTAAAATAAATATAATTTTGTAGAATAATGATTATAAAATTAAATAGAAGTTATCTATCACGCAGTGTTTGTTGGCATAGGATTTCTTAAAGAGTATTTTACTCAAATTCTGACCATATAAGCCCACTTGCTTTAAATGTTGTTTTCACTTACAGTATGTACACTGAGTTATTTTTATCATGCTTCACATTAATATGATTTTTGATATAGAAACCTTGAAAAGCAAGTCTGACTGTTTCTTTGTATGTTTTAGTAAACTACCAGATTCTGTGACTCAACTAGTATTTAGTAATGGCACCAGAAGTCAATCAGCTCAAAGCAGAGCATTTACTTCTCTTCCTGTTCACTCAGGTGAGTTGAAAGAAGTGCACATTGCTATGTTGTTGGTAGCCATGTTGCTACTTCTAATATAGCATGTACTGATAATAGCAGTGACCTAATTGCTGTGTGATCAGTGCTGGAGATCGCGGCGTCTGAATCTCTCTCCTCTATATTACTGGTAGCCGACTAATGCAACTCTTCCTCTTATTATGACGGGAGGGTGAGAAGGGCGGAGAGATGAGAGAAGAAGATAGTCGGTGGGTCTAGGTCACTCTATTATACATGGATCAGGCTCCACAAAATACTAGCAGTAGAAGTAGTCCAAATGAGTGTCGGGGGGGGGGGGGGCAACTGTATGGCTGGTGGTGGTGAGGGCAGGTCTTTTAGTTCCTCAACATGAACAGTCTCATCTGCAACAGAGCACCCTGCTTCTGTTGTAGGGGACTCCACCTAGTCAGTACGACACTGCGACCACGTATTTGAAATACTTTTGTTCACACTCTGCTTTAACCAGCACAAGTATACACTCAAACACTGCGTCTCACAAGGAATACTTGTTTATTAAACTAATCAGTGGAGTTGTCCCCTCTTCACTTAAGAGGAAATATGAACATTTATATAGCTTCCATAAACTCATTTGAGTTACTGTTCGGCTGTATTAAAGTGTATTTCACCTGTTTGAATGTCCTTTGACCTCTGTTTAGCTGTGCTGTTTGTAGCCTTTCCCATATTCTTTCAGATAGCAGTCCGGCACACACGTCTCAGTACGACTGCTCGTTCGACTCTTTTGACTCGCATAGCCCGGGATTCTCCAGTCATCAGAGGTTGTATGGATGCGTTGCCCAACCCATTTTGACGAGAGCGTTTCAAGGTTACAACACTTGTCTGTTTGTGTACGGCCAGACAGGGTCTGGGAAGAGTTACAGCATTATGGGACACAGCAGCGGTGATGGAGTTATACCAAGATTCTCCGAAGAGCTGTTTCACAGGGTCAACAAGCTACAGTTCGCCAATAATAATGTGGTGAGTCTGATGGTACTGAGGCTATTATTTACTCTTTTTGAGCTACAGATTAGAGGGAACATTATCACAGAGTAGCTAATCAGAGTTATGTTTTGATGACGATAGACTAGTATAGAGTGTTATTTCATAATAATTGCACAAATCTGAAATAAATTATTATATACATAACTTTTTAGCAACAATATCTTTTTACCTTGACTTTGTTGTGATGGTTTTATGTCTGCATTATATTTCAGCAGTGCCATTATGTCGTCTACTTCATGTTTCAGTGTTCTGTGAATGTGGAGACATCTTTCTTTGAGATCTACAACGAGAAGATTCCCGATCTGCTGGCAAATAATAAAGCTTTCTCGAGCAACAAACAGAATGTATGCATTATTATAGCCTTCAAACTTCAACTCTCAAACTTTTATATATGTTTTATATCTATTTGAAAAGAATTGTGGACTAATTTCACTTAAGAGAACATCTCAAGACTTCTGCAGCTGGTAATCAAATGTGTTTCATGTTCCGTAGAAACTGCTGACTCTGGGTAATCGGCAGCGTGCCACTGTCAGTACCGGCATGCATGACAAGAGTTCAAGGTCACACTCGGTGTTCACACTCTATCTCACTCAGAGAAGGGTATCAGTACTTCCTGTGCAACTACTTCCTGTTTCATCACTTCCTGTTTCATCACTTTCTGTGCAACTACTTCCTGTATGACTATTTCCTGCTTATTTACTCAACTCAACATATTATGTGTAGTATGTATGCTAACAGTACAGCGTCCGTATCTGAAACTTTACTTACATTTATCTGCCAGACATTAGTTTATTTATTTACGCTGCTGGTCATACAGTTTTTATTTACCTACTATTTTTTCTGGTACCTCCATGAGCCTGGAAATATTTATCTGCTGCAACATCTGGGACATATAATTGTTGATGTTTCGAATGACGTACATTACCAGATGAGCCTGTATGGCTGCCGGACTATTTCAAATGCAATTTTAACATTATTTTATGGGAATTGAGTGCAAGTAAATTTCACTGCAAATTAAAAGGCCGGTCGACTCAACATTGGGTTATTTTTCATGTTTAAATACATCATTGATTTTCTTGAATTGTATAGTTTTACTAGTGTCATGTGATAGGTTGGAGAACATTGTGTAGTCTAGGTTAGGAATGGGATATCCAATATTCTGCTAAGCAAACAGGTTGTCGTGAGTAAACATGAGATATTGAGTGCACTCGAAATGCCGAATATCGGCATTTCGGGACTCCGAAATGCCAAAACGCCGATTTTCGGCATATCGGCATTTCGGAAAACCGAAATGCCGATCTCAGCAACAAAGGACACACACAAAAGAAAGCAACATTAGTAAAAAAAATATTACATAACTTCAGAATGCGTATTTCAGTAAAATTACATTATGCTGAAAGCTTAACAGTAATCACCATACTTAGGCATTAGCAAGCTAGCTTACCTAACTATAAATACTGTTGCGTATCGTTCTTAATGCTGTAATTATACGATACGCAACAGTATTTATAGTATACTGATGCACGCAGTTATTTCAGAACAATAGAGGATGAGAATCCATTACATTCTCCCCCCATCGAAAAGCATCCTCTTTTCGATAACAGAACAATCATTTCACACAAAACAAAAAGAAAACAAAAAAATAAAACACAAAAGTAGAAAAATATGCGATTAACAGAAAGTATTATGATTAGTCACACGTATCACAATAATATAAACGATAGTAGTACCCGTAATATATACAGTCCGGCTGGCCAATGCTGGCGGCTCCCAATTGTCCGGTTCAGTTATTTGAGGTGGTGCACCAGGCTTTCTATCCCTTCTGTACAACGGTCAAGGGTACCGGACCAGGCCTGGATTGCACTATCTAGGACGCACTCTCGATAAGGAAGTGCCATACTCTGCCCGTGACGGGGCAATTGTGAGTGGGTCGGCTGGGTTTTCTCTTCTATCTGGCTGCCTGGTGCTCCAGGCTCCTTGCCCAGTCTTGCCAGCGCTACCCGTAGAGGCTGGGTGGTGGCTGCGGTAGCGCCATCTCCAATCAGCTGGGCGGGTAGTAGGGTCGTGGCCTCGTCCTCTTCTTCTGGAGGGGGGTCCAAGTTAGCCATAGGTATGGGGTATCGCCACCTACCTCGGCCAACATTACCCGAAAGAGCTGGGTACCTGTTGTCCAGGTGACTGTGCTGGTCTGGGGGTAATTGCTTTTGGAGAAGTCCGGTACTGCCAGGGCTGTTCTGCAACTTAGGCTCGGAGTTTTTACCCGTACTGGGTGTACCACTCCTCTGTTGGGACATCTCCATGTGTCCCACGTGGTAGTCCGCCAGATATCTGGGGGGCCTTCTGGCCCTCTGACTCCGTTCCTGCTGTATAGGTGCTGCTGGTGCCGGTGGCTCCTCAGCTACCGCTGAAGGGGGGTCCCCGCCTTCACCCGTAACACGGGTGGGGGTGTCCTCCCCCTGGAGGGGTGGTGGTCCTAGGGCTTGCTGTCGTTCTTGTTCCCGCTCCTCTCTCTGTTGTCGCTCTAGCTGCTCCAACAGGGCGGTTTGCTCCTGGTCCATCTCTCTGGGGAACACAATTTCCACCTCTCGAGGGCGGGTGGCCTGTACTCGACGGCTGGGCTGGCGGTGGGGCTCCAGGAGGGGTGGGGCTTGACCCACCGCGTCTGGGCTGGCCTGGTACGGCTTCAGGCGCTGCTCGCTCTGGACTGAGACCTGTCCAGAGCGCTCCACACGGTATGTATGGTTTGGCAGCACCTCTACCACGCAGTAGGGACCGACAAACTTGGGCTGAAGCTTAGCCGACTGTCCGCGTCGCCTACGATAGCTCACCATCCAGACCCAGTCTCCCACCTGGTACAACGGGGGCTCCTCCGAGTCCTCTGTGCGGGTCTGCCACTGCTGGGTACGCAGTGCATCATGAGCTTTGCCCATGATGTCTATCAGACCCTCCACATATTTGTGTACCGGTGACTCGGGGGCAGGAACATGGTATGTCAGGTGTTCCGGAACCCGCGTCTCTCGGCCTAGCACCAGGAAGTTTGGGGTCTCCTGCGTGGCGGAGTGTGGTGTGCTGCGGTAAGCCCGCATGATTTGCGGCAGCACCACGTCCCATTCTTCCTGACCTCGGCCAAGGAGCAGGCTCCTGAGGGCGTCACCCAACATCCTGTTGTTCCGCTCGACGACTCCGTTCCCTTGCGGGTGATATGGGGTGGTCCGACTCTGGTTCACCCCCCATATCCGGCAGAGGTCTCCCATGAGCTGGGACTGGAACTGGGCACCCTGGTCCGTATGTATCTGCTCGGGTAAACCGAGGTAACAGAACACATGTTGGTCCAGGGTACGGGCCACCGTGGGGGCTGTTGCATCTGGAATAGCCAGAGCATCTGCCCACCGGGTAAAGTGGTCCGTGAGCACCAGTATCCAGGTGTTCCTTCTGGCGGATAACGGCATAGGCCCGACGAGGTCCACCGCCACTACCTGCCACGGTCGACCAGCGTATAGCCGGCGTCGACCAGTGGTTTCCGTGGGGCGGCCATGCTTGCTAGCTTGGCAGACCTCGCATTGCCGTACCCGCAGTCGTACGTCCCGAGTCATTCCGGGCCAATACCAACGCAGCCGCAGACACCTGATGACCCGACTGACTCCAGAGTGAGCCTGCTTATGGGTGTCCCAGATCAGTTCCCGTCGGAGGGCGCGTGGACAGACGACGCGGTCCCTCTCCTGCTGACGGTTGTCTGCTGCTAACGTTATCATCAGGAGGCCATCAGGACTGACCTTGAGGGCATCCCAGCGACGACAGAGGAGTTGGAACTCAACGTCTCCCTGCCGCTGCTGTTCCTCGCTAGGTCGTTGGCCCTCCTTCTTAGCCCGGAAGATGTCCGCTACCGCGCCGGGTAGCGTCTCCTGGAGTCGGCACAACTCCTTGACGTTCTGGTACAGAGTGGGGTTGGCGTGAAGCGCCTGGACGTCGTCTGAGTGGGTTTCGGTCCGAAGATGGCCGTGCTCCCATCGATAGACGGCGCCCTCCCCTAACTCTGTTTCCACGTCAAGGCGAGCGGGTCCCCCGTCCCGCTTCTCAATGTGCAGGCACTGCTTACAGTCTCCTACCGGCCGGCGGCTTATGCCGTCGGCGTTCCCGTGCTTCCGGCCAGCACGGTGCTCTATCCGGTAGGAGAACTCGGCAAGAATCTCCAGCCAACGAGCCACCTGGCTCGAGGGCTCTGCACGTTTACACAGCCATATCAGTGATGCATGGTCTGTTCGCAAACGGAACGTTCTCCCATACAGATATGGCCGAAAGTGCTTGACCGCCTTGACTACTGCTAGGAGTTCCTTCCTAGTGGTGCAGTAGTTTTTCTCGGCGGCCGCGAGAGTCTTGCTGTAGTAAGCCACGACCACCTCACTTCCACCCTGGACTTGAGACAGGACAGCTCCCACGCTGTGGTCGCTGGCGTCGGTGTCCAGGATGTACTCTTGGGCTGGGTCAGGATACGCCAGAATTGGCGCCTCCATTAGCCGCTGCTTAAGGTGGTCAAATGCCTGCTGCTCCTCCTGTGTCCACTGCCACCGGACCCCCTTTGCGGTCAGCCGATTCAACGGCTGAGCCACTCCTGCGAAGCCAGGTATGTACTGCCGGTAGTACCCTGCTAGGCCCAGGAACGCGCGCAACTCAGGGAGGTTACGGGGGACAGTCCACTCCTTCACAGCCTGTACCTTCTCCGGGTCGGTAGCGACCCCATCACGGCCAACCACATGGCCCAGGTACGTGACTTCCGGCTGCAGGAGTGCACACTTGGAGGGCTTCAGCTTCAGTCCAGCTGCCCGGAGACGGTCAAAGACCTCCCGCAGACGACTGACATGAGTCGAGAAGTCTGGGGAGATGACAATGACGTTGTCCAGATAGATGAGGAGGGTCTTCCAGTGTAACCCACTGAGGACCTGCTCCATGAGCCGTTGGAAAGTTGCCGGAGCGGACGTTAATCCAAATGGCAGTACTTTCCACTTCCAGAGCCCGTCGCGGGTGATGAATGCTGCTTTGTCCTGGGCATCAGGACTGAGGGGTACTTGCCAGTACCCGCTAAGCAGATCCAAAGTACTGAAGTACTTGCTACCCGCGAGGGCATCTAGAGACTCATCTATCCGTGGGAGAGGGTAGGCGTCCTGGATGGTAACGCTGTTGAGTCTGCGGTAGTCCACGCAGAATCTCCAGCTACCATCCTTCTTCTTGACCAGGACTACTGGAGAGCTCCACGCACCGTGGGCAGGCTCAATCAGATCCCGGTCGAGAAGATCCTGTACCTGTCGGCTCACCTCCTTCTCCTTCTCCGGGCCTAGACGCCGGGTAGGCTGCCTGATGGGAGTGGTGCCGGCTGCCAGGGGTATCTCGTGGGAGATGACCTTGGTCAGCCCCATGTCTCCATCGCCACGACTGAAGACATCACTGTACTCTGCAAGTAGTTGAGCCAGTACTTGGCGTTCAGTACTACTTGTACAGTTTCCGCACGCTCCATCGTATAGGTCAGCCATATGCTCCGGGACTGCTCCTCGTCTGGTGTGAGGGGGGTTCCCCTGGGTGTCGGCCACTGTCTCCAGTGCCGGACCCACATCCGCTTCCTGGATGAAGTGGTACTTCCCCACCAGCGCTCCAGCCGATAATCGGACAGGTTCCGTGAAGGGGTTGATGCACTGCACGAGGAGCTCCTGCCGACAATCTAGCCGATTTAGGCTGTTTGCTAGTCAGATCGCTCCGTGCGTTCCCTCAACCACCCCCAGGCCGGCGATCCCCTTGCAGTTGACTCTGCAGCGAAGAGTCGCCTGGGATCTCCCCGGAACCGTGCAGTCCCGCACTACCTGGACTCCGCCCACCAAGGGCCTTCCGAACTTGTCGACGCAGACAAGCTCCTTCCCAGCCATCACCACCACTGACTTCTGGAAATCCATGTGACACTGGTGTTTCTCCAGAAACGGCATTCCCAGGATGGCGTCCTCCTTCAGCTGGCTGACTATGAACGTCTCGTGAATTGCTTGATCACGGACGCGTCCAGGTAGTGAAATGACGCCGTAGAAAGGGATGCATGATCCGTCCGCCAACGTACCATGCGCGCCTTCATACGGCTCGAGGCTCGTACTGGCGGGCTGTATAGCTCGGTCGCCTAGGCTCTTCCACCTGGAAGTAAGCCTTCCCCATTTCCAGCGCTTCCTCTATACTGTTGACCTTGGCGGCCAGAAAGTATCGCTGCAGGTCCGGGTGATTCACGCTCCGGAAGAACGCGTTGTAAACGAGGCGCTTCCGGTCATTGCCAGTGGCGTGACCGAAAGCAGCCTGAGCCAGGCGCTCTACCTCGTTTGCGTGGTCTTCCAGGGGAGTCCTCCGGTCCCTCCTCATGATCTGCAAACGATCAGCTGCTTCTTCGGCTGTTAGGCCGAACCGGGCTCTGAGAGCCCGCATGATGTGCTCTTCATCAGGCCCAAGAGCGAAGCTCTTGGCCCGGCCTGTCAGACAGGCCCGAAGTTGGAGGATGCGCACCCGTACTGGCCATTCAGCGATGGTGGCCACATCCTGGAACTCCCTGATGAATTGCTCTACGTCTCCTTCTCCTCCGAAATTCGGGGGCTGGAGGCGATACCTGTCACCAGGTGATGCCTGTCCTTGCCCCCGCAATCCCTGGAGGGCTGTGACCAGCGCCTCAACAGTGAGGGCTGGTGGTGTTGCTGCCTCAGGGGCTGTGTCCCCTGGGGCCATTGCGCGCCGCTCGGCAACTAGTTATTCGAAAATCCCACCGCTGCCACCAATGTAGTAAACTTGTGGGTTTTGAATGCAACTAGTGCCTACATGCTCTAGAGAGAATAAGCCAAGTATCTGAATACGAATGAAGATAACTTTATTAGCATCAAATACAGCTTATGTGGTCCTACTACCAGCGAGCTCCAGTAGTAGTCTGAACTACACTGGAACACGCTGGCTTTTATATACAAGCGAGACAAAGACATTCCTTTGTTGCCGAGATCGAGGTTCCGAAATGCCGAATATCGGCATTTCGGGACTCCGAAATGCCCAAACGGCGATTTTCGGCATATCGGCATTTCGGAAGACCGAAATGCCGATCTCAGCAACAAAGGACACACACAAAAGAAAGCAACATTAGTAAAAGAAATATTACATAACTTCAGAATGCGTATTTCAGTAAAATTACATTATGCTGAAAGCTTAACAGTAATCACCATACTTAGGCATTAGCAAGCTAGCTTACTTAACTATAATTACAGCATTAAGAACGATACGCAACAGTATTTATAGTATACTGATGCACGCAGTTATTTCAGAACAATAGAGGATGAGAATCCATTACATTATTACTCAAACTTCACCAGTCACACAATAACAAAGGCCTATAATGGGTTACTCAAAGCACTGCCACCATGTTTTGTTGAACCACTCACCTAGTTTCTCACGGCTGCATCGTTTATCTTCTTAAGACTTTCCAGTTCTTGTATTTCTCTTTTAACTTGCTTGAGCTCAAGCTGCTCAGAAGATTTTATCGACTTCACTCGATTGCAAGGTCTCCTAAAAAAAAATTTTTCAGTAGTACTAACAGCTCATTTGTGTTTAGAGCTAAGAGACAGCTCTTGCCTTTTGAATCTGGTCGATTCAGTACACTTCATTAATCTATGAACACGTGAAGCACTTATTCATGCACAGATCATGTAGTCATGTACAAACAGTTGGCACAAAATAATTTCGAGGTTAACCTGAGAGCCTGTGTTACCAGGAGTAGCACTCCTTGTGAAGCGCTTTGTTGAACCACTCACATAGTTTCTCACGGCTGCATTGTTTATCTTCCTAAGACTTTCAATTTATTGTATTTCTGTTTTAACTTGCTCGAGCTCAAGCTGCTCAGAAGATTTTATCGACTTCACTCGATTGCAAAGTCTCCTAAAAATACAGTGTAGAAAGTCATATAACCATGCAAAGGGACCATAGTTCTATAAAACTGGATGTTTACAGGGAGTGGTTACCCATTTACATATAAGTATATCTTGCCTCAAAAACGATGGCGATTGTGGTGCTGTGCTCTTGGGAGTTTTTGGGGCCTTTTTATCAGTGGTACTAACAGCTCCTTTGTGTTTAGAGCTAAGAGACAGCTCTTGCCTTTTGAATCTAGTCGATTCAGTACACTTCATTAATCTATAAACACATGAAGCACTTATTCCATAAATTGAAACTTTGTTTAATTAAAAATCATATAACCAAAGCTTTGTAAATTAAATTAAAACAGAACTGGCAAACTTTCACACTGAAGACTAATTAGGTTAACTTATTTCACAAACTCATTTCATAAACAATAACTACTGACTTACTAATGCAGTGTGTTATAAGCACAATTAACACTAAATTTACAAGATCTGGCCAGTAAAAATCAAGGTTGATATGCAATCCAAAGAGTCTATTTACTTGCTAGAGAACTTCACCAGGATAAGTCGAGTGAATACGAGTATATTTCTAAACACAAGAATACATTACAAAAACTATACAAGTACATTCAGTAATTCCACACATCTATATCAATTAGCACTTTATCTTCGACTGACTAACAGCGGGAAAACTAACTACTGCTACTAACTATCAGTGTCGCTAATTGGCTGTCCGTTGTTCCGGGTCAATTACGTGACCCTGTGTATTTCGCTGCTGGTAGCTCCACGAGCCACCACAATATCTAACAAGAAGTAACTTAATGCTTGACTTATTGATGTATCTTTTTTACAAAAAATTGAATGATTGTTGTATGAAATATTTGTCCAACATTGTAAAATCAATTCAGCGATAGTTGTATTCAAGTCAACTACCATAGCATTTTGGCATTGAGAGGCTGTTAAAGATAATAAATTTGCTAGACTTGGTGTATGCCTGACCTCTGACCCTTCATTGCGAATTACTTTGTTGTGAGAATTTTCTTAATATACGGCTAGATCGACCTCATCTTCGGTTTTGGTGACTTTTCAGTTTTTCCTCCTAAATTAAAATATCTTTTTTATATTTTTCTACTACCAGATCCTAATGAGTTGTATCGTATATGATAAGAAAACTACATGATAAAATAACCCAGTATAATGTTAGTCTAATTTACTCCTATTTTTTGTAGAGCGGGGTAAAACTGACCTTTATAAGGTCGCTCTTCTTATAAGGGAAGGCAATAAACTCAGTCAACTCAAGTCAATGCCTACAGCAAGTTATCTGTTTTCAAAGAGTAGACAACTCCTGTATAATACTTGCATTGTTCATAGTGTCCACATCAACATTACCCACAGTATCTACTTAAGAAATTATCTTTCTCTGTGCATGCCTTGTGTCTGCCATAATTAAAGCATGTACCAGACGATATTGAAAATATGCATTTTCATTTTAGTTTTTTAATTATCGTGTGTAGAAGTTAGTCTTCAACTCTGCTTCAGCCAATCAACAGCTAGTGTCCATCTATGAAGGTCAGAAGCAGGTCAAGGTCAAAACTCATGTCTTCCAGTACCATGTTCTCCATGTGCAAAGATTTCGTCTCCTACAGTCTACAAAAAAATAAAGGTACTGGTTATGTTTCTGTTTTTTTGTCTTCACTCAATTGTTTGTCACCGTTTTTACAAAAAATTCAATTACTAAAGCAAAAGTCATTGCTATTACTGCTGTTACTCATTAAATCATTACTAATACTGCCATTACTATATAAGTTGCAGTCGTCACTAATTAAGTAATTACTATTTAGGTCATTACTATTTAAGTCATTACTAATTGAGTCATTGCTAATTGAGTCATTGCTAATGAAGTCATTGCTACTAAAGTCATTAATTAAGTCGTGTTATTTTCACACCAACCTAGTTTCGGCTGTTTTGGAGTAATCTCCTCTCTGATCATATACCTTGTATATATTCTCAGAGACTACTCTGTTAGTCCACTCTTATCTCATACGTATAGCTCTGTACTGTTTATAGCAACCAATGCAGGGAGCAGGAAGGTGTTTGACTGCATACTGCGGCAGTGTGAGTTGTGTAGAATCTCTGCTGGCAGCATTCTGGAGAGCTACAAAGCAGCGTCAGCAGGTGAGTCCTATAATTGCATTGCAAACCCAGAACTTAATTAAAAACTTTTCCACCCGCTAGCGTGCTACCATTACACTACAGGGGCCACAGGGTAAACTCAGTATTACAGTTTGAGCTGCAAATTCTATTGTAAGCAGTATTTTGCAGGTGTTGTGTTATTTTATGTTGCAAGGTATTTGTATTTTAATTGCTATCATCAGTTGAACATATTTATATGCATATGTAACACGTTTTATCTGAAAGGAAAAGAACTATCTGCAACCTTAGCTCTCTTAGCAACTAAAATTAATGAATGTAAATAACACTTTGTTTGTTTAAAAAAAAGCATTCCACTGAACAGTGTAGAACCAACTGACTTGAAATTTGAGATTTTTAGGATAGGAATCTAAAAATATTTTGTTCAACTTCTGTTATACATGTGTATGTATTGTAATATAGTAATGTAAAGCCTATGTTCCCAAGATGCTGTTTCTCCATAAGTTCATATAATAATATAAGACTTATTGCTCAAAACTATCACTATTTTGTATTGTGGTTACAACTCCATATAATCACGTAACATCGTATTAAATACATCCTCATGATACAAACTTATAGAGCCAGAAGATTCTCCAATGGTTGACATTTTATGTTGGGCCAAAACTTTTTTTTTTGGTGTTCAGCTTACAGATTTTGCAGAAAAATTTAAGATATCTCTAATATTTTATGTAGATGTTCAAAATTTATGCCTTTGTTAATGTAAGAATATGTAAAATCTCTAAAATAAAAAGAATTCTGCTCATTTCCTAAGTAATATTTCCATATTTGTTTGCAGGCACTACTGGGTAACATAGATAAGGCAGTGCATTAATATGTACTGTCATGTACTTGACAGCTGTCAACAGATGTGCCCATGGCATGTGCCCAAGGTGCCCTTGCTCAATGTATCCATACATCTACAGAGAAGCCAACTGCAACCCTCTCATCCATAGACTATATGTGCAATAGTAAGTGTCTGCGATATATTCTATCATGCTGGTTGGGCTTGAGTGTAGCTTTAGTTCTTATGAAGACTCTCATACCAATGGTGCGGTGTATAGTGGTGTCTCTTTATGGTAGGATGCTTGCATAGTTTTGAGCTACATAGCTTATAAAATGAGCTCATGCTCACCTGCTAGCCTAAGTCATATATAATTTATGAGTCACACTAGGCGAAGAGTGTCGCAACCTTTGATCAAGTGACAGTAGAACTCTCATCTTTGTATAAATTTGCTAACCAAGTACTTGTCATTTGATGTCACTAGCAACTGGTCTCACATATGTCAACGAATAGCAGGTGGTAGTTATTTCATGTTGTGCAGGTGCCGGCAACTGCCACGCTAAAGAGGATATTTATGGTGCTGTTAACAGAGTCCTCAACCAAGTGCAATCCTTTCTAACCAGTTAGAAAGTTTATATTGGGAACACCTTCAAACTGGTGAGTACCAGCTTCATACTCTGACTGTTAATTATCTTTGTATTGCTAGTTATCCCCAGCACTTTGTCTTGTCACTTGTCCATATGTGGGCAGTGCTCCAGGTGCTTGGACTGTGGGTGGTCTGAGTATGGAGCACTGCTTGTCACAGCCACCCGCAGTGCATAGTGAGTTGACATGTGATGTCATATTTGACTGTTACATCACGCGATCAGAGAGAAGCAGTAAGGAATATCACCCACCTGACAACCACCTGTTGTTGAATGTATTCTCTGTTCAGTTATTCTTTTTTATTCGCTCTGTCGTCTTTTTACAGTTGGAAGGTATGAAACTTACTAAGGTAGACCCGTGGCTGCAATATGATATGTGCTCCCAGGCTATAGCTAGTCTCAACAGTATTGGAGATAACCTCAGTGCTCTGTTCTAACTGATGTTTACTCAGGGTGAGTGCGTTAGCCTCCCACAATTCAAATTCAGATATCTAATGATTACTATTAATAGAGCCTTTAATTCTCATTAGGATTGTTATATCTTCCATTACTATTAACAGACGTTAGTTTGAGCTTCTTATACAGTTCATGTATGCTTTGTTTATGGAAGTACAATGACCCGTTTCCTGTCTTCAGGGAAGGAGTACGACAGAGCTTTCTTTCTCAAAGCCGCCAACACCATAAGAAGAAGTTGTCGTAACTTAGCCTCGGGTTCTTCTCTTGACATCACGCCTCTGCTAGGGGCGGTAAATCATCTCTTTCCCATCTATTACAGACCTTCCACCCAAAAGAGTTCTGCCCCAAGTTGCCAACACAGAAAAGTTAACGTTTGGCATCTACTTGGTGCAAGTCATGTACATTGATAGTATAATATAATAATATACCATATTTATAATATAGTATGATTATAATATAATATAATTATAATATGGCATATAAACAATATAATATATCATGTAATATGATTATTATATAATTGAGGTGATAATATAATTATAATATGCTATAGTTGTCCTGGAATAGCAGCTTTAAAATCTCTGGAATTTTTTTTTAATAATATCTGTTCATTTTTGATCAAATTGAGTAAAATTTCAACTTTTTCCAATTATTTCTCTTTTCAACTCTCGCTTTGTAGCTGAAACGTGTTTTACCTCCCTCCCAAGAGAGCTCTGTGGTCTCCTCGTATCCTTCCTCTTCTAGTCCAGAAGTGTGCTCAAACTAGCCGCCATGTTTGAGAATGACAATTCGTGACCTAAAACTACTTTTTCCCAGTTGACCTTGACATTGTTTTGCTGGCCTTGACCTCCATTTCCTTCTCCTTCTAGCTGACATTTCCTTCTATAGTTCCACGTGAGCATACGAAATTATATATATATATATATATATATATATATATATATATATATATATATATATCTCAATCTCTGTGGACAGCAGCTGTTTCAGGATTTGTCCCCTCATCAGCACAGAACAGAGTACCATGGCCCACACCTTTGCAATATATATATATACAATAATGCCTTGTAAAGATATTATGTTTGTGTGAAAATGAAAAGCTTTATCAATATTAAACTGTTACTTTTTATTCTGTATATCACCTATTTTTTCTATGTGTACTTATATTGACATTTTACACCTCTTGGTATTTTATTTATTGAATATGATATTATTTCTGCTGACCTGGTATGTGTTAGCCACATTGTAGTTCAGTATTGCTTTGTTTCCACATACTTTCTTTTTCCTGATTCGGCATTTTATACAGCAATGTCATTTGATCACCCATTCAGTTGAATACGTTTTGTTTCCTTCTCATTTTATTTGTAATTCTTCAGCTGCAGCATGCACATGTTTATTTACAGATATAATTTTGTATACCATATAATGAATTGACTTTCATGATTGGTGTGTACAATAAACATTTATTTATAAGAAAATACTAAAATAATATTATGTTCTTTTTAAAAAAAATACTAAGCTATTCTGCTTTGAGTAGTAATTAAGCATTATATCAAGTTCCACCAATGCTTCTGCTAAATTAATGCTATCATAACATAACTAAAGTATTGGATTCCTAAAATAAGAAATCCTAAAGCTGTGTCCACATTCCTACAACCCTGTCTATAATAGTCAATAGTCACAACTCTTATGTAACACTTCTTATAGAGCAGCTGTCTGTATGAGAAATGTCTCAAAGTTGTGTAGCTTTCCAGCCCTTTTCTCTTCACAGTTGTGTAGTGGTTACCAGAACAAGGTAAGCATGCGGTTTTCCTCACTGAATCATCACAATACTCGGCAATTCTTCCTTTTCTGTAGCTAAAACTTTGACCAGCTGTTGGAGTTTGCTGATCCCCCTGGGGAGGTTTTCCCACAATGCTGAATTGTTTTCTCTTTGCTTGGAATATTTGATTGGTTGCTCTTTGCTCAATACTGCAGGTTCAGTTTTGTGCAATATGGCAGGTTTTAGTTTGATTTGGTATAGCAGGTCTGTATAGCTATATACTTAGTATGACAGGTCTGTTTTCATTAGACATGGTAGGCGTGGCTCTTCCTTTGTGGCTCTCTCTTCTTTCCTGAACAAAGTATGCAGGTCTATGATATACTTTATTGAAAACGAATTGGCTTTCAGTTAGTGTGTGTTCTCTCTAAAATAATTTTTATAACTTTAATATATTGGACTGAAAGAAAAATTCTGCATAAACGACTATAAAGTGCTTTAGGATCTTCTAAACTCGCTATTTATTATAATGCAGCTACATGCCGTAGCAAAATTAGTAGAAGCTCATACTAAACAGTATTTACTACTAGTTGTTGTAGTGGAATTGCATGAATGTTATTTTCTTTATGTACTCGCATGTTTATAGCTATATATATATATATATATATATATATATATATATATATATATATATATATATATATATATATATATATATGTATGTATATATATATATATATATATATATATATATATATATATATATATATATATATGAGTCAGTTTACTTCATTTAGTACACACCAGCTTTCATACTCTTATCCCTTAAATATGGGGGACAAAAGTTAGAAATGTGAAAAACCAAATAGAAAATATTTTTAAATATCATCAGTAGCCCTGAAAACTTCTGCACACAGGATATTTGAGTCTGCCAGTTATTAACCATTACCACCAGAGTTTGAGAAATTGTAATTTGTAATTAGTTGTGATCAATTAATTTTTTTCAAGTAATTGAATGTAATTTGTTACATATGTATAAAACTGTAATTGTAGAACATATATTACACATCTAGAAATGAAATCGGGTTTTAGAATTGCATATCTATTATATTTCAAAGTTTAAATCCTAAAACAAAATTTATACTTGTTCTACCATACCAAGTATTTAATTAAACGAGTTCAGAATAATTCAATGCAGTGTTGTATCCACTAGTAATCACTTTTGAGAACAAAAGGAGATTCGCCAATGTTAGAATTGCCTCACATAGTTGGACCCCAGGAGTAAGATTTTATAATTTCTATTTATCCCTTGTGAGAACCAAATTAAATGTAAAAAATAACATTAATATGTAATAGAGCTCATCTTTCATTAACACTCATTATAATATTATTTACCATTTACTGCAAGTGACACACGTCTGTGGCAGGCAGGTGAGGCACGTCTGTTGTCTCCCATTTTATAAGCTATTGAAACTTTTTGTAGGCTAGAAATCCAGCCGTTACACTACAAATTACTCTATAATTGCAATTGTTTTGAAAGAAATATATTAGCAAGCTTCTGAATGTGCCTTGGATTTTTTTTCAATTTTTAGCGGTAACTTATAGGTTGAATGTTAACAATTAGTGGTATAATATACACGCTTCTTCGAAACTGCTCCCAACACTTAGCAATTGGGCATTTTGTTTGCAAGAGCAGACGTTTCAGAACTTGTCTTTGTTACTGCTTTTATGTACTTTTTATTTAATCTTACACAGCATAAGGAGGCTTATTTGTTAATGCAGTTGAACTTTCTAGCAGTCAAAATATATAAGTTACCACTGGTAAACTAAATTTTCTTACTGGCCTTACCTAGCATAAATATATTGATAATTTAAATATTGGCACTCAACAATTTGTAAGCTAGTATATAGCAGTTTATACACAATCTCGCAATATAGGCAACTGGTTTATCTCTCTTTTTGTCCTAATGCTAGAGGGCCAAATTAACATAATATTTATGACAAGCACCAAATTTCCTCCTAATTAATTTGTTTGAGTATCAGTCTACTACTATCATTATGCTATAGCCTTGTAAACTAAGGCAAGTAGACAACTTTTCTTCTACAATGTGTAAGACATCTTCCATTGAAATAGAGAATGTTTAATGCATGCTTTATAAACATCAGCAAGACTTTCCTGGTATTTTAGTAATATATTATTGAACTTTTCTTTCAATTGTTTTCTGAAACTATTGTGTGTAACACAATGCTACTTTAAATCTTAATTAAACAACTTGGCTATATAATTACAGGTTATTAACTAAAGCTTGCCAATTTTCACAAAAGCTAGACTTCAGAATAGGCAATTTTGGCTAGCTTTGCCGCTAGCCTACTGTGATACAGAGCAATCCAGTAAGTTGTGTATGGGGTAAATGTTTCAAAGTTTCATAAAAAGCTCTTTCAGTACCTCTTTTCACAAATTGATAATAATAATAATAACGCAAAATATTAGGATAGAGATACGAACTGGACAACAAAGTATGGTGCTACCATTAAAAATGTTTCTATACTTTTTATACTTTTAGCATATTTTAAAACTTATTTATCTCGTGAGAGCAAAATATAACAGGTACCCAGTAATAAAAAGCAATTTTAATTCTCTGTCTGTAAGCCAGAGTATGGCAAGCAAAGCACCCTGGACTATCAATAGGTTACAAGTGTTGGATGGTGGAGAATGAAGTTCTTCATTTTTAAAGCCTAGGCCCTAGAGTAAATAGAACAGCCTACAGACTAGTAACTTTAGTTGTTGACTGACTTTAAGTAACAATTAGGTAACTGGCTGAATGGATAGAACAAGCACTGCTACACTGCAGGAAAGCTTCAAGTGAAACTATTAGAGTCAATATAACAGTTGTCCTTTCAACAACCAAAATAATAATTTAACTACCTGTAAAGAAAACTTTTTTCGGTATAAAATACAAAATTATACAACTTTTCATGACTTATTCTGTACTTTATCGATGATTAGTTTTACAAAAAATGGCTTGCTCTATGTTTCCTTATTCAGTCACAGTTGCACGGCAACATCAAACAGTTTTACAAAATGCAATTAATCTTCATTGAAAGATTTCTTGCTGGTATGCTGGTATGCAGTTTCAGCAAGTTAAAGAGATGTGTTCAAAGTTTACATTTGTTAAGTATAATATTGATTCTTGGGGAGTTGTCATCAGAATTACTTCAAACTTCATGTCCTATGTTATACTTATTATAGTTGTCATTGCCCTTATGTCGCCCTCTGTGTATCTCTATAAGGTTGAAACCTGTTATTAACTCTATAATGAAAACCATTACCTCTAAAATTACTTAATTTGTCAGCTGTTCGAGTTCTCCACAAACTTTTAGTAGTTAATTAAGTTGTTTAGCCTTGGCCCAGGCCAAAAAAGGCAATAGTCAATTAGTTGAGTCTAAACTTTTGCCATTAATTTCAAATCACAAACTTACTTTAGGTGTTTATACACATAAAATATTCAAGCATTTAATGAGACAAGGTGGTAAAAAACTTAAACTTCTCTTGCTGAAGCAGAAAATTTTATTTGTCAAGTTTCCTGTGTAATAGGTTAGCTACTTGATTAATACTACATGTCTTACAGTTGCTAGCTTTTGCTAATTCTAAACTGTCACTAATTGTGTCTTCTTCAATATATGAAAGAAAAATGTAAGTAGCCGCAAAAAATTTATAGGCAAATTTAAGACAGCCATTATTTGTTTTAATTTGTCGTAGTTCCTGGCCTAATGTATTGGGGTATGGGGTTATTAAAAGATTTTATTCTTTGAATTTTTACTTTTAAATTCTTACTTTGTCTGTCAATTAGTAAGGATAAGAGCAAATTCACAGCTTAGCTATTATACTAATTATAACCAAATAGCTACAATGTCCACATTCATGTCTACTTTTTAGTTGAATTGTTTAGAGGCGTTATTATAGCTGCAAATATTTAGCCATTCTACAGTTAACTGGTGTATTTGCTCCAACTGTGTTTACATGAGACATACTCAGGGTTCCCCCAGTTTCTATTAATTGCATGCAACAAAATATTCCCAGCAAAGCGCTTGCTTATTTTATGAAAGTTACTATACATACTATTTATAAAAAGTATGATTTTCATTTTCTAATGTTTTTAAATATAGCAGTTCAAGTAGAATATATTGTTTGGAGTTTATATGGAGGGGAGTTGCCAATTGGAATTAAACTGAATTGTTACTCTTAGAGACAGACGACCAGTGTAGCACTGGTGCTACATGCCTTTTTCAAACTTTAAAACTAGTTGCTGAATTGGTTTACCTGTTTTGAAAATTTTTCAAGTAAAATAATTCAGTTAGAAAAAATATTGTTCACGCAATGGGTGAATATCAAAATCTAAATTTCTTGCTAGTCATATAATATGATTACTTACACAAAAAAAAAGTAAGACATGTATAGATAATTTTCAATAATATGTGGTAATAACTTTGAATTTATTATCTCTTGATTCCCATTAGGTTTATTGTGAATGAAACTTGGTGTATCTTATATGCTACAGGGTCTAATATTTATAGTCGCAAAAGTAAGCTGCAAGCATTTCTTAACATCTCCTATTATAAAAGTTCACGTTGTAGTGACAGCAGACAAAATCTTCAGCTATTATGCTCAGCCAGTTGAAAAAGGTCTCTCATAGAAACTATAAACTTTGCATGTACTGAGATAACACAAAACCAAGAAAAATAGAACACCTAGCTTGAAGATTTTTCTTTATTGTATACAGTATTTGAGGGTAAACTTCTTCAAAAGAATTTATAATTATGACAGTGCTTTTGAAGTTGCGGCCAAATAGGCTAATTCCAGGGTTTTTTTTATAAGGCTCAAACTAAAGTACAACTCTTGGCAGCCATTTTTAGTACATTAAAAACTTTTAAGCTTACTTAAGCTTCCTGATTATTATGATGATGAAAAGAAACTACAGAACTACAAAGGGTTTATTATCTTTTGCATAATTATAGGGATGCACTCTCTCTCTAGACCTTAGTAGAAGTAATTGCAGGAACAGATAATCTTCTCTGTTACTATTATAGCAGTATATAAATAAGAAATTTTGTCAAACCTGCTATTCTGACACTGGAAAATTACATTTCAGCAAAGTAAAACTTGCTGGGAAACCATATAGTACTTTTAACCACTATATAACCAAGTTCTTAGAAAAAATGCTTGTTTTTACCAAAAGCAAAAATGAAAAGTTGAGCAGCAAGTTGGAGACAGCAAAAGGTATGTATCTTCTTAGGTCGAGTATTATTTTAATTTCTTCCAGTCTTACCAAAAAATAATAATGTTGTTTCAACTGTAGTTAAATTTATGAGGAAATGTGCAATTTTGTTTTATGTAACAATTTACTGAAAATACAATTATCTTTTTTAAATAATTAAAATCATCAAACTGCATAATATGACTTCTTGTTGATTGGGGAGACAATCATGCATAATGCTTACAAAAAAACTATATGATGTAATCTAATACCAAACATTTTAATTTAATAATGTATACCTGTCAATAATTATTTTATTTTGAAAGCAACTTTAGCTAATTGTTACTTTTGTTACTTTGTTTTTAAGAATAATGTTAGACCTCTTACGTTAATATATATTTAAAGTTAGTCTGTTCAGTAATTATATTGCCTACTATACTCAAACTTTGCTTTAATGGTGATTGGAAACTCTATAAAATATATTTTAATAGCTTTGAAGGCCATATATAGATCTCTGTGTTGCAGGAGTTTTGGCAGCTTTCCAAAAACCATTGTGAAATGAAAGCTATTTGTGAAAGCTTTCGAGATAGCTATTTGCTGGCTGTTTTTATTCAATGAGTCAGTGTAGCTCAATTTTCCTCCTGCTAAAGATGCAGGCAATCTGTACTTAATTGTGAGTATCAAGTATTATATTATCTTTTGTTTTGAACTTCATCAACTAAATGTTTTGTCAGCTGTGTAATCAATGTTGAGTTGACATGATGTTTGTAATTCTCATGGTTATAGGTTACAGTATGAGCATCAGTATGAGTTCGAGTCTAAGTCTAACTTAGAAAATATACTGTTGGCAATAAACAAAAAATACAGTTGTGGCCTGCATCTGTGTCCTCAATTCATTCACCCTTTGTTAAGTGAATCATAATACATAGGCATCCGTGCCAAACAGCACCCGTGCTGACGCAGCAACAATTATCAGCTGATACAGCAACCAGTATCAGCTGTCACACTCTGCACTGGCAATTTCTAATCAGCTTGCATTGAAAATATGGACAACAGCTATCTATTTATTGTATTTAGACTGCGAACTTATACACTGTTTAAAATTATAATGATCACTTATGGCTTATCATAATATAAAATATTAGCTACATTATGCTAGCACTTCATGTATATTTATACATATAATAAATTATAATATCTATATATATTTTGATCCTGTACTTATTTGATTTAATATATATTATGCAATATTTAAAGTGTTTTAAAGCATGATCTCAGGCTTTATATAACATTTTTGTAACACACACTCAGTAGCCTTCAGTTTTTCTTATTAACATTTTTGGATTAAATGCACGGAATAACACTCAGATATAAAATTGTATTTACATGCATCTTCCTTCTTTTGTAGACTCAGCTTCTATCGTTCAAAGTGCTTTTAATAATTTGATTAAAAGAGCAAAGTTGGACAATGACAGCGAATCTTTATTTGGTGAGAATGCCATAAAAAATTTATTTTAATTCTAATCTTGATGAAATGAATTGTTATTTAAAATTCCGGTTATCAAACCAGGTTTTGTAGTTTGTAAGCACTAGGGTGGGTGATTGTAATTTTGTCTATTAAAATGTTACATGTAGCTAAAACTTCACAACTATTTTATTAGATAGGGTTTTTAGGTAATATTTGCTAAGTTGCATTTATACCTTCCAAATTTTTAGTCAGCAATTAAATTCAAGTTGAAATGTCACCAAGTTTCAGTAAGACTATATAAGGGTGCACTCTGAAGAGTGTTATTAACTGAAACACAAATACTTTGTTCAGGAGAGGTATAAACACAACTTTAGACTTATTACTGACTTATCTGCACGTATTTTGAGTATAGAACTATTATTGTCCATGAATTTCAGTTGCCATGAGTGCAAGTCTATTTGAAGCTACATGTATATTTGACACTGCACTTCTTTTTATTGCATTTAACCTAAAAAAGGTAAAAACATTGCAGGTAAACCTTTAATGTTTTAGCTATGTGTCCAGTGCCTGCATTTATTCTGCCGTTTTTCCTGGATCTGCAGACTGCTCTGAAGTGGTTGGATTTCTTGCAGTTACTACACTGTTTACCGTAAGCATTTTCGGAAGGATGAGAGTTGCCACAGTTTCTACAGTTAGACTTGGCAGGATTATTCGCTTCCTTGTCAGTTGTGCGTGAGTACAGTTTGGCACTTTTGTTTGCCTTAGCGGCCTTGAGACCAAGTGTATGAATTGATTCTCCTTCCGATTTGATAGTCTTCATATCACTCTGAGAGCTCTCAGCCACTTTGCACTTGTAATAGCTTTTTTGAGGTCTATGTTTTCTGACTCCTCAAACAATTTTCCACAAAGTTGTTCGTGTCGTTGATGCCAAGAAGAAAGGCCTGCATAAAAAAATCAGCATACATGTCACCAAAGTCACATTTTCTGACGATCCTATGTAAGTTGGTGACATACTCATCTATTGATAAGCATTCCTGTTTTGTCGATAGCAGTTGATGTCTTTTGATTATTTTGTTAGAGGTCATTTTACAAAAGTTGTCAAATTTTCCTATATAGGACATCCTTGTAAACATCTTTATATTCTCCTTCCCCAAACTTGAAACTTTTGAATATGTCCACACCTCTCGGTCTAATAGTCCGCATTAGAATGGCCATTTTTATTTTATCCTCTTTATCAGATTTTTTTGAGGCTATTAGATAATAGTTGAACTCTTCCTTGAAGCAAGACCATTGGGTGGACAACTCTGCACCATCTTGTGCAGTTGTCATGTTTACAACAACTATTTTTTATTTTGACGAATTTAGATGAAGTGTCAGTTTAAGTATTTTTTTGGTTAGTATAGTTGATTGTCTCCCTTTTTGATAGGAGGAAGGCACTGTCAGTTTCCTGACTTGCTTTCTGATTCTGTGTTTTTGTAAAGTGCCCCTTGCTTGCTTTGGTTCTGTGCAGCTGGTTATGAGATATAGCAAATTATCGCGAGTACAATAATTGACATAGCCTTGCTTAATATCTTTGTATAGTCAGTCTAGTATAGCACTAGCTGATTCTTCAGGTTCAGTTATAGAGCCATCAAAACATCCCCCTAGTTCTTTAACAATCACTCCACCAACAATTTACAAATTGTTTAATAAACGTTTAAATTTCGACACATTTTTGTACTATATACAACTTTTAAAACAAACGTTTATCGCAAAATTTTCACCGACGTTCCATAATCGTTGTGTTGCATAACGTTGCATAAATGGTTTTCATACAACGTTGGTGAAAGGTTGGCGATCCTACACCGATCTCTGTAATGGCTACTTTATTTTGTTAAGAAAAATGAAAAACAACAGAACAAAAACCTCATCTTGCAAACTTGTCTTTTTATACTTATCCCCTCCCAGTTGATAAGGGCACTGCGGCAAAAATAGCGATACTTCAATCTCTATGTCTATTTCTTTATTACTTTTACTTTTCAGCAGAGCTTCTGAAATATAATTAGAAAGTAAAACTTAGTGAATGCAGTAAATTTTTAGATGAGCAATTATTCTAAACTCAACAACTCAACAACTATTCTAACTGCTGATGCAGCCCCAGAGATTTGATAAGTTTTGATACAGATTTTATTTCAATATATTTTTAGAGACAGCTTTTTATGTTGTTTATGGGCTTTGCCCTTCATACTGAATTGGCTCCACAGCCCATTGGTGCCAATTCTTCTCATGGCTCTTTTCACCATATCTGCGCAGTTTTTTCCTCCCAGTTGGAAAAGAAACTTTGTTTACAACATTATTGCACCTATATTTCATAGCATGAATTTACGTGAATACATTCAATGTGCTATTGCAGTGGGGCAAATATTTTTTCTAACACTTTAATGAGAAACATTTCATAAGAGAAACACACTTTATAGCTTGAAAATCTACAGTTCACTAGAAATTGTATTCTAATATCAACTACGCCAGGATGTTATATATTGCATGTTATACACCAAAAGTTTTTAAACTAGCTATACAATCTATATTATATAGTAGTATACTATGTACCAGAGCAGAACGTTTTTCTCTTGAGGATTGGAGAAGTTCTTCAAGAGATTCAAACTCTTGTATTGTTTTTAGCGGCTCCTCCAGCTGCTCAGTTATATTGTCTTTGCCACTATGGCTATCAGTGATTATAGCCATCAGTTTTTTCTGCCCATCCAGCACCTCCTTTAGTTGTTTCTTCATGTCTGTAAAATTTCATACTATATATGACCTAAAACTAAGATCTAGTTTATAACTGTCTTATATTAGTATTTAGATTAACTACAAATAAATGCTTTTGTGACTTATCTAAGACCAAAGCAATTTCGTCAAGTCACCAAGCTCAAGACTCTGCTCAACAAAAGCATCCTTTTGTTTTGAAAACTACAGGAGAACATGTGATTGCAACTCCTTGGCTGAAAACTTGTATATATACAGAAATTTGATTATAGTACATTACTAAGCACCTTCTATATGTCTTTCTTGAGTGCTTCAATAGGATCAGCTGGTCCGGCGCTGGAGCTGTTATTTTCATCTATTTCTTGTACTTTAAAACAGGAAAAATATCATAGATAAAAGTGTCTTGTCATACTGATAATTTAATACAATCATCATCACATTAAAGTAATTGTATGTTATGCCAATTGTAACCATAAAACATTTTCAAAGTGTCAACACAAACCTTCCATGGCTTGTTGAACTGGTACCTCTTCAATATTTTCAACATTTCTAACTAAAAATAAACAAAACATTAAATAAGTAATTCTAATTGAACATTTAAATCTCATTTGAAGATGCATGCAGAACAGAAATTTGGACTGCATGATAGTAAGTGCTATGATTCATTGATCAAACAAATATAAATTAGTAAAGCCTCTTTGATGTCAAAGCTCTAAACTCCAAACAATACCACAGGTACATTCTTAGCTAATATAATCATGATACTATTGAATATTATGTTTTTGCAAGTATGATAATATAATGACAGCTATCACAAATTTAGAGGTTATCAGAACCTTTCTCCCCCTCTCTCCCCCTCCCCCCTTCCCCTCTCCCCCTCTCTCTCCATCTCTCCCCCTCCCCTCCCCCTCCCCCCTCCCCCTCCCCCCTCCCCCTCTCCTTCCCTCTCTCTCCCTCTCTCTCTCTCTGGTAGTTCACTTTTATCTCATATGTGTAACTCTGTACTGTTTATAGCAACCAATGCAGGGAGCAGGAAGGTGTTTAACTTCAACAGTGTGAGTTGTGTAGAATCTCCGCTACAAGGCAGTGTAAGCAGGTGAGTCCTAATTTCTTTTCAAACCCAAAACTTGATTAAAAACTTTTCCACCCGCTGGCGTGCTACCATTACACTACAGTACCACAGGGTAGACTCAATATTACAGTTTGAGCTGCAAATTCGATTGTAAGCAGTATTTTGCAGGTGTTGTGTGTTATTTTATGTTGCAAGGTTTTTGTATTTTAATTGATATCATCAATTGAACATATTCATGTGCAGATGTAACACATCTTATCTGAAAGGAAAGAAACTATCTGCAACTTTATCTCCCTTGGCAACTAAAATTAATGAGTTTAAATAACACTTTGTTTGTTTAAAAGAAGCATTCCACTGAACAGTGTACATATAAAAGGTAAAACCCAACTGACTTGAAAAATATTTAAATCTTTAGGATAGGAATATACAAATATTTTAATCAACTTCTGTTATACATGTGTATGTATTGTAATGTAGTAATGTAAAGCCTATGTTCCCAGGATGCTATTTCTCAATAAGTTCATATAATAATATAAGATATGTTGCTCAAAACTATCACTATTTTGTATTGTGGTGACAACTCCATATAATCACATTACATCGTATTAAATACACCCTCATGATACAAACTTATAGAGCCAGAAGATTCCCAGTGTCAAGAAGCTACAGGGGCGTGTTGTCTGCAACTGGTGACCTCATCGGAGGTGTTGTTGGAACAGTGCCAGCTGTGCTCCAGTATGTGTGATGATATTGACTCGAGCACCTTGCAGACACTGTGCAGAGGATGTCACAGCTCAGCAATAAGATATCCAGGCTCATCATTCAATTCATGCAGGTGATTGTCCAATGGTTGACATTTTATGTTGGGCCGAAACTTTTTTTTGGTGTTCAACTTACAGATTTTGCAGAAAAAGTTAACATATCTCCAATATTTTATGTAGATGTTCAAAATTTATGCCTTTGTTAATGTAAGAATATATGTAAAAATCTCTGAAATAAAAAGAATTCTGCTCATTTCCTAAGTAATATATCCATATTTGTTTGCAGGCACTGCTGGGTAACATAGATAAGGCAGTGCATCAATATGTACTGCCATGTACTTGACAGCTGTCAACAGATGTGCCCATGGCATGTGCCCAAGGTGCCCTTGCTCAATGTATCCATACATCTACAGAGAAGCTGACTGCAACCTTCTCATCTATAGACTATATGTACAATAGTAAGTGTATGTGATATATTCTATCATGTTTGTGGGGCTTGAGTGTAGCTTTAGTTCTTATGAAGACTCTCATACCAATGGTGCGGTGTAGTGGTGTCTCTTTATGGTAGGATGCTTGCATAGTTTTGAGGTACATAGCTTATAAAATGAGCTCATGCTCACCTGCTAGCCTAAGTCATATATAATTTATGAGTCACACTAGGCGAAGAGTGTCGCAACCTTTGATCAAGTGACAGTAGAACTCTCATCTTTGTATAAATTTGCTAACCAAGTACCTGTCATTTGATGTCACTAGCAACTGGTCTCACATATGTCAACGGATAGCAGGTGGTAGTTATTTCATGTTGTGCAGGTGCCGGCAACTGCTATGCAAAAAGGATATTTGTGGTGCTGTTAACAGAGTCTTCAACCAAGTGCAATCCTTTCTAACCAGTTATAGAGATGGTATTGGGAACACTTTCAAACTGGTGAGTACCAGCTTCATACTCTGACTGTTAATTCTCTTTGTATTGCTTTCTGATACAGTTCATGTACGTTTCCTTTATAGAAGTACAATGACCGTTTCCTGTCTTCAGGCAAGGAGTGCGACAGAGCTATCTTTCTCAAAGCCGCCAACACCATGAGAAGAAGTTGTCGTAACATAGCCTCGGGTTCTTCTCTTGACATCACGCCTCTGCTAGGGGCGGTGAATCATCTCTTCCCCATCTATTTCAGACCTTCCACCCAAAAGAGTTCTGCCCCAAGTTGCCAACACAGAAAAGGTAACGTTTAGCATCTACTTGGTGCAAGTCATGTACACTGATAGTATAATATAATAATATACCATATTTATAATATAGTATGGTTACCATTAAATATAATGATAATGTGGCATATAAACAGTATAATACATTATGTAATATGATTATTATATAGTGAGGTGATAATGTAATTATAATATGCTATAGTTGTCCTGGAATAGCAGCTTTAAAATCTGTGGAAATTCTTTTTAATAATATCTGTTCATTTTTGATCAAATTGAGAATGACAAGTCGTGACCTAAAACTACTTTTTTCCAGTTGACCTTGACATTGCGTGCTGGCCTTGACCTCCATTTCCTTCCTCTTCTAGCTGACATTTCCTTCTATAGTTCCGTGTGAGCATACTAAATTATATTGTTTCTCTCTTCTAATACAAATAGTTATATATACAATAATGCCTTGTAAAGATGTTTGTGTGAAAATGAAAAGCTTTATCAATATTAAACTGTTACTTTTTATATTGACATTTTACACTTCTTGTTATTTTATTTACTGATTTTGATATTATTTCTGCTGACCTAGTATTTGTTAGCCACATTGTAGCTCAGTGTTGCTTTGTTTCGACAGGCTTTCTCTTTCCTAATTCGTCATTTTATACAGCAATGTCATCTGATGACTCATCCAGTTGAATACGTTTTGTTTCCTTCTCATTTTATTTTTATTCTTCAGCTGCAGCATGCACATGTTTATTTACAGATATAATTTTGTATACCATATAATGAATTGACTTTCATGATTGGTGTGTATAATAAACATTAATTATGAGAAAATACTGATATAATATTATGTTCTTTTTAAAAAAAATACTAAGCTATTCTGCTTTGAGTAGTAATTAAGCATTATATCAAATTCCAACAAAGCTTCTGCTAAGTTAATGCTATCATAACATAACTAAAGTATTGGATTCCTAAAATAATAAATCCTAAAACTGTGTCCCCATCCTTACAACCCTGTATATAATAGTCAATAGTCACAACTCTTGTGTAACACTTCTTATAGAACAGCTGTCTGTATGAGAAATCTCTCAAAGTTGTGCAGCTCTCCAGCCCTTTTCTCTTCACAGTTGTGTAGTGGTTACCAGAACAAGGTAAGCATGTGGTTTTCCTCACTGAATCATCACTATACTCGGCAATTCTTCCTTTTCTGTAACTAAAACTTTGACCAGCTGTCGGAGTTTGCTGATCCTGCCTGGAGAGGTTTTTCCACAATGCTGAATTGTTTCCTCTTTGCTTGGAATATTTGATTGGTTGCTCTTTGCTCAGTACTGCAGGTTCAGTTTTGTGCAATATGGCAGGTTTGTTTCTATCTGGTATAGCAGGTCTGTAGCTACTTAGTATGACAGGTCTGTTTTCATTCGACATGATAGGCGTGGCTCTTCCTTTGTGGCTCTCTCTTCTTTCCTGCACAAAGTATGCAGGTCTATGATATACTTTATTGAAAACAAATTGGCTTTCGGTTAGTGTGTGTTCTCTCTAAAATAATTTTTATAACTTTCATATATTGGACTGAAAGAAAAATTCTGCATAAACGACTATAAAGTGCTTTGTGATCTCCACCAATTCATTTAGTAGTGTATAATGACTCGCTATTTATTATAATGCAGCTACATGCCACAGTGAAATTAGTAGAAGCTTATACTAAACAGTATTTACTACTAGTCGCATGAATGTTATTTTCTTTATGTACGTGCATGTTTATAGCTATATATATATATATATATATATATATATATATATATATATATATATATAATATATATATATCTCAATCTGTGGACAGCAGCTGTATATATATATATATATATATATATATATATATATATATATATATATATATATATATATATATATATAGATATATATCTCAATCTGTGGACAGCAGCTGTATATATATATATATATATATATATATATATATATATATATATATATATATATATATATATATATATATATATATAGATATATATATATATATATATCATTATAATTCTTTTCCTTTACAGACAAAAAGACTTACAAGGAAGCTCAACATCATTAACATGGCACCAATTGGTATTTATTGTTGAATTTACAAATAAGTCAAATAAAATGCAATCAAAAACACAACTTGTTCTTGTAATAATATACTCAAAACAAAAGGTGTACAGGTTATTATGTCTTGCAATAAATGGATTAATAATATAATATATCAAAGCCTGTCAGCATTCCTGGTGATGCCAAAAAAGCCAGGAGCATATTATTACATGCCAAATTATCTCCATGTTGGAAACATACATGAGAGGCATGGTCTTATAAACTATAATATAAAACCATAGAGACAAGTTATATGCTAAACTATTAGCTTAATATTGTATAAAAGAAGACTGTTACTTTACACATAGCAGTGCAAGAGGAAACCCGTGAGCTCATGTCAGATTGCCCAGTGATGGTGCAGGGCTCCTGCTGTAGCACCTGCTTTCTCAAGTCAACAGTGTGATATATTATTGGTGCATCACTTGAGCTGATCTGATTGGCTGAGGAATGAAATGGATATGTTAAGTTGGCACTGGAAGTGATGGCTCACACCTGTGTGACCTTGTGCTGAGCAGCGTGTGAGAGGTAGTGAGGAATAGATGGATAGACTCGAGAGTTGTCTCCGTCAGCATCATACCCTTGTTCACTGTCTTATGTTTGAGACGTCTGTGAGGCACATGAGAGCTGAGTGTGCCTGCAACAGTAGCAGTAGTTTTGTCCTACTACAGCTAGTAGTATATATGAGGTTTTCACTTCACCTTCTCAAGACTTGTGACCAATTCTGGTTCATAAGTAGAGTCTGATGCTCATTTACCACTAAATAAACTACCATGTTAACTATAGCGAGCCAATTTAATCTTTATTTCTAACATATAAAAAAAACTGAGATATTAAATGAATGATTCATGACCAAAATATTCTTATTGATTCTTAGAGAGGAAGTCACCAAGCAGTTAACTTACTAGAATCTTCTTTCGTAAACTCGAAAATAACTAATAGACAAACCAATACTCAAGACATCTAAAGCCCTTGTATACAACATTTACATACCTGTGTACTCTGGGAAATTATCTAACAAATTGTGCAGTACATGCAGGATAACTCAGTTCAAAAGGCTAAGAATATTCCATTCACCTTCAACAGCTTTCATACTCTCAGCCCTCAAATTTTGGGGACAAAATTAGAAATATGAAAAAACAAATTAAAAATATTTTTAAATATTATCAATACCTAACCCTAAAAACTTCTGCACACAGGATATTTGAGTCTGCCAGTTATTAACCATTACCACCATGGTTTGAGAAATTGTAATTTGTAATTAGTTGTGATCAATTAATTTTTTTCAAGTAATTGAATGTAATTTGTTACATATGTATAAAACTATAATTGTAGAACATATATTACACATCTAGAAATGTAATCGGTTTTAGAGTTGCATATCTTTTATATTTCAAAGTTTAAATCTTAAAACAAAATTCATACTTGTTCTACCATACCAAGTATTTAATTAAACAAGTTCAGTATAATTCAATGCAGTATTGTATCTATTAGTAATTACTGCTGAGAACAAAGGAGATTCGCCAATGTTAGAATTGCCTCACATAGTTGGACCCCAGGAGTAAGATTTTATAACTTCTATTTATCCCTTGTGAGAACCTAATTAAATGTAATTAATAACATTCATATTATGTAATGGAGCTCATCTCTCATTAACACTCATTATAATATTATTTACCATTTACTGCAAGTGACACAGGTCTGTGGCAGGCAGGTGAGGCACATCTGTTGCCTCCCCTTTTATAAGCTATTGAAACTTTTTGTGGGCTAGAAATCCAGCCGTTACACTACAAATTACTCTTTAATTGCAATAGCTTTAAAAGAAATATATTAGCAAGCTTCTGAATGTGCCTTGGATTTTTTTTCAATTTTCAGCAGTAACTTATAGATTGAATGTTAATAATTAGTGGTATAATATACAAGCTTCTTCGAAACTGCTCCCAACACTTAGCAATTGGGCATTTTGTTTGCAAGAGCAGACGTTTCAGAACTCGTCTTTGTTACTGCTTTTATGTACTTTTTATTTAATCTTACACAGCATAAGGAGGCTTATTTGTTAATGCAGTTGAACTTTCTAGCAGTCAAAATATATAAGTTACTACTGGTAAACTAAATTTTCTTACTGGCCTTACCTAGCATAAATATATTGATAATTTAAATATTGGCACTCAACAATTTGTAAGCTAGTATAGCAGTTTATGCACAATTTAGGCAACTGGTTTATCTCTCTTTTTGTCCTAATGCTAGAGAGACAAATTAACATAATATTTATGACAAGCACCAAATTTCTTCCTAATTTTCTTGTTTGAGTAACAGTCTACTACTATCGTTATGCTATAGCCTTGTAAACTAAGGCAAGTAGACAACTTTTCTTCTACAATGTGTAAGACATCTTCCATTGAAATACAGACCGTTTAATGCATGCTTTATAAACATCAGCAAGATTTTCCTGCTATTTTAGTAATATATTATTGAACTTTTCTTTCAATTGTTTTCCGAAACTATTGTGTGTAACGCAATGCTACTTTAAATCTTAATTAAACAACTTGGCCATATAATTACAGGTTATTAACTAAAGCTTGCCAATTTTCACAAAAGCTAGACTTCAGAATAAGCAATTTTGGCTAGCTTTGCCGCTAGCCTACGGTGATACAGAGCAATCCAGTGTGTATGGGGTAAATGTTTCAATTTGTTTTAAGTTTCATAAAAAGCTCTTTCAGTAGCTATTTTCACAAATTGATAGAAAAAATTAATAACGCAAAATATTAGGGTAGAGATACGAACTGGACAACAATGTACGGTGCTACCATTAAAAATGTTTTTATACTTTTTATACTTTTAGCATATGTTAAAACTTATTTAACTTGTAAGAGCAAAATATAACAGGTACCCAGTAATAAAAAGCTATTTTAATCCTCTGTCTGTAAGTCAGAGTATGGCAAGCAAAGCACCCTGGACTATCAATAGGTTACAAGTGTTAGATGGTAAAGAATGAAGTTCTTTATTTTTAAAGCCTAGGCCCTAGAGTAAATAGAACAGCCTACAGATTAGTAACTTTAGTTGTTGACTGACTTTAAGTAACAATTAAGTAACTGACTGAATGGATAGAAAAAGCACTGCTACACTGCAGGAAAGCTTCAAGTGAAACTATTAGAGTCAATATAACAGTTGTTCTTTCAACAACTAAAATAATAATTTAACTAAAGAAAACTTTTTTCGGTATAAAATACAAAATTATACAACTTTTCATGACTTATTCTGTACTTTATCGATGATTAGTTTTACAAAAAATGGCTTGCTTTATGTTTCCTTATTTAGTCACAGCTGCACGGTAACAGTGAACAGTTTTACAAAATGCAATTTATCTTCATTAAAAGATTTCTTGCTGGTATGCAGTTTCAGCAAGTTAAAGAGATGTGTTTAAAGTTTACATTTGTTAGGTATAATGTTGATTCTTAGGGAATTGCCATCAGAATTACTTCAAACTTCATGTCCTATGTTATACTTATTGTAGTTGTCATTGCCCTTATGTAGCCCTCTGTGTATCTCTATCAGGTTGGAACCTGTTATTAACTCTATAATGAAAACCATTACCTCTAAAATTACTTAATTTGTCAGCTGTTCGAGTTCTCCACAAACTTTTAATAGTTAATTAAGTTACTTAGCCTTGACTCAGGCCAAGAAAGGCAATAGTCAATTACTTGAATCTAACCTTTTGACAGTAATTTCAAATCACAAACTTACTTTAAGTGTTTATACACATAAAATATTCAAGCATTTAATGAGACATGGTGGTAAAAAACTTAAACATCTCTTGCTGAGGCAGAAAATTTTATTTGTTAAGTTTCCTATGTAATAGGTTAGCTACTTGATTATTACTACATGTCTTACAGTTGCTAGCCTTTGCTAATTCTAAACTAAATGATTGTGTCTTCTTCAATATATGAAAGAAAAATGTAAGTAGCTGCAAAAATGTTATAGGAAAATTAAAGACAGCCATCATTTGTTTTAATTTGTCGTAGTTCCTGGCCTAATGTATTGGGATATGAGGTTAATAAAAGATTTTATTCTTTAAATTCTTACTTTCAAATTCTTACTTTGCCTGTCACTTAGTAAGGATAAGAGCAAATTCACAGCTTAGCTATTATACTAATTACCAAATAGCTACAATGTCCACATTCATGTCTACTTTTTAGTTGAGTTGTTTAGAGGTATTACAGCTGCAAATGTTTAGCCATTCTACAGTTAGCTGGTGTATTTGCTCCCACTGTGTTTACACGAGACATACTCAGAGTTCCCCCAGTTTCTATTAATTGCATGCAACAAAATATTCCCAGCAAAGTGCTTGCTTATTTTATGAAAGTTACTATACATATTATTTATAAAAAGTATGATTTTTATTTTCTAATGTTTTTAAATATAGCAGTTCAAGTAGAATATATTGTTTGGAGTTTATACGGAGGGGAGTTGCCAATTGGAATTAAAATGAATTGTTACTCTTAGAGACAGACGACCAGTGTAGCACTGGTGCTACATGCCTTTTACAAACTTTAAAATTAGTTGCTAAATTGGCTTCCCTGTTTTGAAAATTCTACAAGTAATATAATTCAGTTAGAAAAAATATTGTTCACGCAATGGGTGAATATCAAAATCTAAACTCCATGCTAGTCATATAATTTGACTACCTACACAAAAAAAGAGTAAGACATGCATAGATAGTTTTCAATAACATGTGTTAATAAGTTATTATCTCTTGATTCCCATTAGGTTTATTGTGAATGAAACTTGGTGTATTGTATGCTACAGGGTCTAATATTTAGTAGCAAAAGTAAGCTGCAAGCATTTCTTAACATCTCCTATACTATTATAAAAGTTCATGACAGCGGACAAAATTTTTAGCAATTATATGCTCAGTCAGTTGAAAAAGCTCTCTCATAGAGACTATAAACTCTGCATGTACTGAGATAGCACAAAACCAAGAAAAATAGAACAGCTAGCTTAAAGATTTTTTTTATTGTACAGTATTTGAGGATAAACTTCTTCAAACGAATTTATAATTATGACAGTGCTTTTGAAGTTGCTGCCAAATAGGCTAATTCCAGGATTTCTTTATGAGGTTCAAACTAAAGTACAACTCTTGACAGCCATTTTTGGTTAATTAAAAAGTTTTAAGCTTACTTAAGCTTCCTGATTATTATGAAGATAAAAAGAAACTTGGCCCAGAACTACAAAGGGTCTATTATCTTTTGCATAATTATAGGGATGCAGTCTCCCTCTAGACCTTAGTAGAAGTAATTGCAGGAACAGATAATTTTTTTGTTACTATTATAGCAGTATATAAATAAGAAATTTTGTCAAACCTGCTATCCCGACACTGGAAAGTTACATTTCAGCAAGGTAAAGCTTGCTGGGAAACCATAGTACTTTTAAACACTATATAACTAACTTCTTTTGCCTACTATACTCAAACTTTGTTTTAATGGTGATTGAAACTTTATAAAATATATTTTAACAGCTTTGAAGGCCATATAGATCTCGTGTTGCAGGAGTTTTGGCAGCTTTCCAAAAACCATTGTGAAATGAAAGCTATTTGTGAAAGCTTTCGCGATAGCTATTTGCTGCCTATTTTTATTCAATGAGTCAGTGCAGCTCAATTTTCCTCCTGCTAAAGATGCAGGCAATCTATACTTAATTGTAAGTATCAAGTATTATATTATCTTTTGTTTTGAACTCCATTAACTAAATGTTTTGTCAGCTGTGTAATTAATGTTGAGTTAACATGATGTTTGTAATTCTCATGGTTATAGGTTACAGTATGAGTATCAGTATGAGTTCGAGTCTAAGTCTAACTTAGAAAATATACTGTTGGCAATAAACAACAAATAGAGTTGGGGCCTGCATCTGTGTCCTCCATCCATTCACCCTTTGTTAGGTGAATCATAATACATAGGCATCCGTGCCAAACAGCACCCGTGCTGACGCAGCAACAATTATCAGCTGATACAGCAACCAGTATTGGCTGTCACACTCTGCACTGGCAATTTTTAATCAGCTTGCATTGAAAATATGGACAACAGCTATCTATTTATTGTATTTAGACTGCAAACATATACATTGTTTAAAATTATAATGATCACTTATGGCTTATCATAATATAAAATATTAGCTACATTATGCTAGCACTTCCTGTATATTTATACATATAATAAATTATAGTATCTATATATATTTTGATCTTGTACTTATTTGATTTAATATGTATTATGCAATATTAAAAGTATACTTATTTGATTTAATATATATTATGTAATATTTAAAGTGTTTTAAAGCATGATCTCAGGCTTTATATAACATTTTTGTAACACACACTCAGTAGCCTTCAGTTTTTCTTATTAACATTTTTGGATTGAATGCACGGACTAACACTCAGATATAAAATTGTATTTACATGCATCTTCCTTCTTTTGTAGACTCAGCTTCTATAGTTCAAAGTGCTTTTAATAATTTGATTAAAAAAGCAAAGTTGGACAATGACAGCAAATCTTTATTTGGTGAGAATGCCATAAAAAAATTACTTTAATTCTAATCTTGATGAAATGAATTGTTATTTAAAATTCCCGGTTATCAAACCAGGTTTTGTAGTTTGTAAGCACTAGGGTGGGTGATTGTAATTTTGTCTATTAAAATGTTACATGTAGCTAAAACTTCACAACTATTTTATTAGATGGGGTTTTTAGGTAATATTTGCTAAGTTGTATTTATACCTTCCAAATTTTTAGTCAGCATTTAAATTCAAGTTGAAATGTCACCGAGTTTCAGTAAGACTATATAAGGGTGCACTCTGAAGAGTGTTATTAACTGAAACATAAGTACTTTGTTCAGGAGAGGTATAAACACAACTTTAGACTTATTAATGACTTATCTGCACGTACTTTGAGTATAGAACTATTATTGTCCATGAATTTCAGTTGCCATGAATGCAAGTTTACTTGAAGCTATATTTGACACTGCACTTCTTTTTATTGCATTTAACCTAAAAAAGGTAAAACGGTTGCAGTTAAAGCTTTAATGTTTTAGCTATGTGTTCAGTGACTGCATTTATTCTGCCAATTTTCCTGGATCTGCAGACTGCTCTGAAGTGGTTGGATTTCTTGCAGTTACTACACTGTTTGCCGTAAGCATTTTCGGGAGGATGAGAGTTGCCACAGTTTCCACAGTTAGACTTGGCAGGATTATTCGCTTCCTTGTCAGTTGTGCGTAAGTACAGTTTGGCACTTTTGTTTGCTTTAGTGGCCTTGAGACCAAGTGTATGAATTGATTCTCCTTCCGCTTTAATAGTCTTCATATCACTCTGAGAGCTCTCAGCCACTTTGCACTTTTAATAGCTTTTTAGAGGTCTATGTTTTCTGACTCCTTGAACAATTTTCTCCAAAGTTGTCCGTGTCATTGATGCCAAGAAGAAAGGCCTGCATAAAAAAGACATCATACATGTCACCAAGGTCACATTTTCTGGCGATCCTATGTAAGTGGGTGACATACTCATCTATTGATAAGCATTCCTGTTTTGTCGATAGCAGTTGATGTCTTTTGATTATTTTGTTAGAGGTCATTTTACAAAAGTTGTCAAATTTTCCTATATAGGACATCCTTGTAAACATCTTTATATTCTCCTTCCCCAAACTTGAAACTTTTGAATATGTCCACACCTCTCGGTCTAATGGTCCGCATTAGAATGGCCATTTTTATTTTATCCTCCTTATCAGATTTTTCTGATGCTATTAAAGAATAGTTGAACTCTTCCTTGAAGCAGGACCATTGGGTGGACAACTCTGCACCATCTTGTGCAGTTGCCATGTTTACAACAACTATTTTTTTATTTTGACAAATTTAGATCAAGTGTCCGTTTAAGTATTTTTTTGGTTAGTAGTTGGTTGTCTCCCTTTTTGATAGGAGGAAGGCACTGTCAGTTTCCTGACTTGCTTTCTGGTTCTGTGTTTTTGTAAAGTGCCCCTTGCTTGCTTTGGTTTTGTGCAGCTCGTTATGAGATATAGCAAATTATCGCGAGTACAATAATTGACATAGCCTTGCTTGATATCTTTGTATAGTCAGTCTAGTATAGCACTAGCTGATTCTTCAGGTTCAGTTATAGAGCCATCAAAACATCCCCCTAGTTCTTTAACAATCACTCCACCAACAATTTACAAATTGTTTAATAAACGTTTAAATGTCGACACATTTTTGTACTATATACAACTTTTAAAACAAACGTTTATCGCAAAACTTTCACCGACGTTCCATAAACGTTGTGTTGCATATAAACGTTGCATAAATGGTTTTCATACAACATTGGTGAAAGGTTTGCGATCTTACACCGATCTCTGTAATGGCTATTTTATTTTGTTAAGAAAAATGAAAAACAACAGAACAAAAACAGTGCAAAAGTATCTTTTTTTGCAAACGCTCATGAGATATAATTTACAATAAAATCAAGACTGTCAGCACTAATTGTATGTTCTATTAACTAGTACAAAATATAAGTAAATATTAAATTTAGCTTTTCATTAGAAGCCTTCAACTCTTCTAATTTAATAATAAAATGATATAAAAAAGTCATTGGTTCAGCTGTCCTCATCTTCTGAAGATGAAAGGGAATCAATCTATGAAAGAAAAAGTGTTCAATATAAGCATTCACGTAAAACCACTGATCATTAATTAATTTTAATTTACATTTGGGGCTAAAAAACACTTTGAAGATATTTTTTCACTAGGAAATGTTAATATTCATTATTGATTACATTCTGGTGCTATAGCTAGACAAATTTCGAAAGATTACTTATTTACATTTGATCAAAAAATAGTATATACCCTGCTGCAGCTTCAGCGCCATGATCAAAATGAAGCGTAAATAAAGTAGTAAATTGAATGTGCAGTACAACCTAAAATTATTAATTTCAGTTTAATATTTGTAAACCAATTTAAAGCCAATTATAGCCATTTTTAAATACGAGTCAGTTCAAGCAGTTCAAGTCTATAACTGCAATAATCGTATAGCTTTACCTCATCTTGCAAACTTGTCTTTTTAAACTTATCCCCTCCCAGTTGATAAGGGCACTGCCTCAAAAATAGCGATACTTCAATCTCTATATCTATTTCTTTATTATTTTTACTTTTCAGCAGAGCTTCTAAAATATAATTAGAAAGTAAAACTTACTGAACGCAGTAAATTTTTAGATGAGCAATTATTCTAAACTCAACAACTATTTTAACTGCTGATGCAGCCCCAGAGATTTGATAAGTTTTTATTTCAATATTATATTATCTCCCAAAATACAGACTGTATTGCATGTTTAAGTTAGAAGATAAAATAGCCAAACATTTTTAAAACAAATTTATATTAGCAACTGTGAGCTTTAATCTTCTACATGAAACAAAAAATATGCTGACTGTATGTCTTTTCAATTAAAGTAAATTTAGCTTATAACTTTACTTCTGTAACCTTTGAAATTATTTCTGAAAAACAAGCAAAGTGAAACTAATTATGATGTAAATAAACGAGATTAATTTATATGACTTACTGAGTATGCATTTATAAGCTGCAGTTTTTTTTAGAGACAGCTTTTTATGTTGTTTATGGGCTTTGCCCTTCATACTAAATTGGCTCCACAGCCAATTGGTGCCAATTCTTCTCATGGCTTTTTTCACCATATCTGTGCAGTTTTTTCCCTTCAGTTGGAAGAGAAACTTTGTCTACAACATTAATGCACCTATATTTCATAGCATGAATTTACATGAATACATTCAATGTGTTATTGCAGAGGGGCAAATATTTTTTCTAACACTTTAATGAGAAACATTCCATAAGAGAAACACATTTTATAGCTTGAAAATCTACAGTTCACTAGAAATTGTATTCTAATATCAACTACGCCAGGATGTTGTTATATGTTGCATGTTATACACCAAAAGTCTTTAAACTAGCTATACAATCTATATTATATAGTAGTATACTACGTACCAGAGCAGAACGTTTTTCTCTTGAGGATTGGAGAAGTTCTTCAAGAGATTCAAACTCTTGTATTGTTTTTAGAGGCTCCTCCAGCTGCTCAGTTATATTGTCTTTGCCACTATGGCTATCAGTGATTATAGCCATCAGTTTTTTCTGCCCATCCAGCACCTCCTTTAGTTGTTTCTTCATGTCTGTAAAATTTCATACTATATATGACCTAAAACTAAGATCTAGTTTATAACTGTCTTATATTAGTATTTAGATTAACTACAAATAAATGCTTTTGTGACTTATCTAAGACCAAAGCGATTTCGTCAAGTCAGCAAGCTCAAGACTCTGCTCAACAAAAGCATCCTTTTGTTTTGAAAACTACAGAAAAACATGTGATTGCAACTCTTTGGCTGAAAACTTGTATATATACAGAAATTTGATTATAGTACATTACTAAGCACCTTCTATATGTCTTTCTTGAGTGCTTCAATAGGATCAGCTGGTTTGGCGCTGGAGCTGTTATTTTCATCTATTTCTTGTACTTTAAAACAGGAAGAATATCATAGATAAAAGTGTCTTGTCATACTGATAATTTAATACAATCATCATCACATTAATGTAATTGTATGTTATGCCAATTGTAACCATAAAACATTTTCAAAGTGTCAACACAAACCTTCCATGGCTTGTTGAGCTGCATGATACCTCTCCAATATTTTCAACATTGCTAACTAAAAATAAACAAAACATTAAATAAGTAATTCTAATTGAACATTTAAATCTCATTTGAAGATGCATGCAGAACAGAAATTTGGACTGCATGATAGTAAGTGCTATGATTCATTGATCAAACAAAATATGTAAATTAGTAAAGCCCCTTTGATGTCAAAGCTGTAAACTCCAAACAATACCACAGGTACATTCTTAGCTAATATAATCATGATACTATTGAATATTATGTTTTTGCAAGTATGATAATATAATGACAGCTATCACAAATTTAGAGGTAATCGCCAAATATACAATTTTTTTGTTATAAGCACCTTCTGGATTATCTCCATTATTTGCTTCTTGACTAGTTGGTAAACTGGTTGTGGTAATAGGTGGTCCAGGAAAAGTTCTTGATACTAAAATCATACACAATAAGGTGATTTGATATAACATGTTATCATCTCAGTTAGATGCTTCCTTCCCAGTTAGCTGCTATATTTGTTTATTTTCGTACAATATATATTTTACGTAAAATTCATTTTACTATCATTGAAATATACTTATATTTGAAAAAGCTTAAACCAATTGGTTGTTATTTAACCCATAAATAAATTTTTTTAATCTGCATCAACTTAAAAATTTTGCACGCATTATACTTCTTGTTGTTTGAAAAGATATTGGGTGGACAACTCTGCACCATCTTGTGCAGTTGCCATGTTTACAACAACTATTTTTTATTTTGACAAATTTAGATGAAGTGTCGGTTTAAGTATTTTTTTGGTTAGTAGTTGGTTGTCTCCCTTTTTGGTAGGAGGAAGGCACTGTCAGTTTCCTGACTTGCTTTCTGGTTCTGTGTTTTTGTAAAGTGCCCCTTGCTTGTTTTGGTTTTGTGCAGCTGGTTATGGGATATAGCAAATTATCGCGAGTACAATAATTGACATAGTCTTGCTTGATATCTTTGTATAGTCAGTCTAGTAGAGCACTAGCTGATTCTTCAGGTTCAGTTATGGAGCCATCAAAATATTCCCATAGTTCCTTAGCAATCAGCAAATGCTTGAGTTTAGACTTCCAAGTGCTGTAATTTTTACTCATCAGCTTGTTTTCAATAATTCCAGCCATTTGGTCTTTTTATACTACTGTAACTAGTGTTTGTGATAGCGCTCTGGGCCCATAACCTGTTAGAGTGATAATATGACAGAGCTCTACTACAAGCAACTGAACTAAGAACAAAAAACATGAAGTAGCACACATAAGTAGATAGCTATAAAATTGCTATTGCACGTAAGCAACTAAGTACTTGTACGATTCAACTATGAAACAATACTGTAAATAATAATAATATACCTTCATGTTACTCTGTATATACCTTCATGTTACTCTGTATATATCTTCATGTTACTCTGTATATACCTTCATGTTACTCTGTATATACCTTCATGTTACTCTGTATATACCTTCATGTTACTCTGTATATACTTTCATGTTACTCTGTATATACTTTCATGTTACTCTGTATATACCTTCATGTTACTCTGTATATACCTTCATGTTACTCTGTATATACCTTCATGTTACTCTGTTAAAATCAGTTACTTGGTAACCCTTTGAGCTCTACACCTGCTGTACCTGGAAAATCAACATACATAATTACACAGCTCATTGTTTTATTTTCAGAGTTATGTTCTCCTAACCTAGTTTATAATAGCTAAGTCTCTGCTAGTCATGCTCCCCCCCCACCCTGTCAGTTGTATGTTGCTATGACATGAACTAGGCATGGCATGGTTTCATTGAGAGGCTGTTGAAGATAATAAATTTGCTAGACTTGGTGTATGCTTGACCTCTGACCCTTCATTGCTAATTACTTTGTTGTGAGAATTTTCTTATTATTCCGCTAGACCTCATCTTCGGTGGGTTACTTTTCAGTTTTTCCTCCTAAACTAAAATATATTTTTTATATTTTTCTACTACCACATCCCAATAAGTTGTATTGTATGATAAGAAAACTACATGATAACTTGGATAAAATTCACACAAATATAATGCCTACTTTAATGCTCACGATGAGAAACTCTTGTGAGCCAACACTTTATGATAACGTAGCATCTACTACTATAGGCAGACTTCTATTGCCATCAAATGTTACACTTTTAACTTTGCTACGTTTGTTTGTGGGATTCCGGTGTCAACTATAGGAACCGGAGTGAGTGAACTTTTTACCAGACCTCTTGCATTGAAAGGGTTTCTCTCCGGTGTGTAGTTGCCTGTGCTCTGCAAGATGGTGTCTGCGCTTGAAAGCCTTGCCACAGACATCACATGGAAATGGTCTTTCACCTGCAAACACAAAAAAACAATATTTAAAAATATGCCTCTGGTATTGAGTGAAGTTTTATCTCTATCAAGCTCATAAACAATGTAAGTTGGTGACATACTCATCTATTGATAGCAGTTGATGTCTCTTGATTATTTTCTTGAAGGTCTTTTTACAAAAGTTGTCAAATTTTTCTAGGACATCCTTGTGAACCTCTTTAAATTCTCCTTCCCCAAATTTGAAACTTTTGAACATGTCCACACCTCTGGAATAGCTATCTTTTGGTTTTTGCGACTTAGGACCCGTATTTTTTTCTTTTTTTCTCTTTTTGTTCTTTAATAAGAAAATACAAGATTATTCTTGAGCCTGAAACTTACCAACAATAACATTTTGGGAACTTTAATTAGAGTTGAAAAACATTACAAGCGCTTACTTTTATTTATCCACTCTAATTCAAAGTCTTTTGTTGGAGATGACCTCTGCACTCCAACGATGTACGGAGTCCCTAGAAAGACAAGGATGCTATGCCAGTTAAACATACTAGGATGAGTAAGAGCTGTACAAGTACATTGTACAAGAGCAGCTGTAACATTCATACTTGTCATATGTTAAGAATAATTATAAATTGATTTTGGATTTAGTCTCTTGTTATTTGGTTTAAATCTTCGTAGTAAGTTATTAGCCTTCAAAGTCTTTTACTTTGAACTGGTAATTTGATGTATATTTTTATTCAACTTTAATTGAATTGTTAAGGAGCTAGTAACGTTTATCTATTACAGAAATTCTAATTAGGCTAATTTTTTTACAAAGCTCTCACCCCGCTGTCTCAAAAACAAGTTATCTAATGCTTATAACATAACTAGACTAAAATCAAAGAAATTATGTTCATTAGTAGTATAATAAGCGCCTCTACGGCTATGGAAGTAAGCATCTCGTATCGGCCAATTTGTCAACATAGCGTAGACTCTATGGCTATGGAAATTAGCATCTCGTTAACTATGTGACCATTGTATTTGTTATTGATGAATTAGCATTGTAAGCCTTAAAGTTGACAGGTGGTAGCTATTAAATTTAGCTTACGGTGAATACACCTTTTAACTAACTACGTAGTCAGAATCTCACGTACTAAAACATTGATCTATGATTAGTTACCCTCGTTATATCACTGTTGTCACTTTGGTAAATTCTACACTCCGTATAATATTCAATAACCAAAAAGAGATTTCTTTTCACCATGAGTTTATTTTCTTCAACAAAAAATGTCATAATAGAATATTACAGCTTTAAATTTTAACAGGATAAGAAGCTTGTTCAAAAATAAAAGGTAAGTCTACAATTTCCAGTTCTTTATTTAAAAAATTACTATATTTTTGATTAATGTAATTAAATATAAAAGCATCATTTGCGTATGTATCACAACAATCATTTATTAAAGATATAATGTGTTCTAGTGAGAAACCTCTGGCTAAATGCGTTAACACAAAAATACAGTATTGTCCGCAAACTGTAGAAAATACAGATTGTAGCTGAGTGCTACTAAATTGCCAAGAGTCTACTGAATCAAATATAGCCGCAACCTCTGGCATGTTGTAAAGACCACTTCCAAAAGAGTCAAAATAAACTCCTGTGTTATTTTCTGTCTTTAGAAACATCACCCAGTGCTCTCCCGGATGATTGTGAGGTTTAGTGTTTACAACTCCACAGCAAGGATAATCCGTCAAACTACTACTAGGTATTCTATCGACTGGAAATACACCGATGAAGTTCATCTTTTTCACCCACTCATCGTTCTCAAGAATGGAATATATTTCTTTAGAATTCATCACGCGTAGAAATTTGTAAGTACCGCTCTATTCTTATCAATTTTTATACCAGAGTCAAATTCGGAATAGACAATCACATTAACGGGTGTGTCAAGAGCCTGAGAAAACTTTAGCTCTAATCTTATTGTTCCTCGCTTCATCAAATGAAAGCAAGTGCTCAAATCTAGGTCAGGAGTTAAATCAAAGGCCATTAGACTGTAACCTTTCTCGTATTCCTCTCTATCTATATCTATTCCGCCATTGTTGAACACCTTTCCCGTTGATTCCAAGAGCGTAAAATAGTTTCTTAGAGTATTATGATTTGTGTAGTCTGAAACCAATGCCTTCTGAGGTACTTGTTTCCCGTCAACGACTAGGTTTGTATATTTTAAATGTTTGTGCTGAAAGTTGAAAGGATTCAAATTGTACGCGCCTTCGAATGCACCAGCGTTTACAATACCTATAACTATCCTCTTAGGCAGAATACCGTGAAATAAATTTTCTTCGTTCCAAGACAATGAACCCAATGCGATATTGAATGACTTCATATCAACTCTTCTGATAGGATAAACGGCTGGCAATAGTTTCTTGTCTAAATTTTCAATGTGCTTTAATTGTATTCCGCTATTGATTTTAACTTTTCGAAGGAAAAAAGATGCGTTTAGGATTTTTAGTTTGCAAGTAGAGTTTTCACCAGCCATTAGCACTAAGCTGTTGTGATTCCTCACAAACTTTAATTTCATGTCTACTCCATTTAAAATGAATCGTCTTTGAAAGAATATGTCAGCGTGCGGTCTAACAATTAACTGCACAGTTTTACTCTGCCCCGTAATTCGCCTTCTAGCTTCCAAGCCTTCATTATCACCACCAATGTGATCCATTTTTCCGGGTGTATCCTTTGAGTAGAGTGACATTGATAGTTGTGACTTTTTAGCTTCATCGGAGTAACTTAGTAAAGTTTCTATAAGAGCTCTGTAGTGGTAGAGATTAGAAGCGTTGGAAATAACTACATCATTTAGCATAATTTCTACTTGTTGAAATAATGTGTGACCCAAAAGGTTTATAGGAGCCGCATCACCTTGAGCATCGAGATCCGTACCGTCAGCTTTTGTTATTTTCACCTCTAATAATAGATAGCTTGAACTGAGGTCAAGGTAGTTGTTCGAATCACCAGAGATTGAGAACTTTATAGGTCCCTCATCATTCAGTGAGGTTGTGGGCATATGTTCTACGTGATATCCTTCTTCGATTGATGCTTGAGTAGGTAGTGTAGAAAATAAATCTAATTCGGGTTTGCCAGCGAGGCAGCTATGTTCCATTATGAAACTCATAGTATAGTATTCTATGAAAAGATATCGCGTTTAGTAACCCTACGTCTTTTCACCTTTGAAGACTTGGAAGAAGTAACTCTGTTAGTCTGACGCTTCCTTTTTTTATTTCGATTTCTGTTGGTGACGTATGTAATACCTTTAGTAATAACCTCTCCAGCCGCGCTGTTGACATTATCTTTAATTGACTCTCTGAATGGTTTACCGGATAAACTATCTCTGGCAATGTTTAGACCAGTATTTATTGCTGTCTTTCCTAAACTTTTTACACCTTGTTTTACAACAGGCAATGCTGCTTTGAGTATGTTACCAAATATGCTCCCTAAACCGTATCCTGTTTGATATTTTTCTCCTGAAAATATTGGAATCATTCCATTTCATGATTGTTCATATAACTGTCTATAGCTATTTGATGCGGCATCACAATCGAATGGAATTATTCTCATATTAGGTTTATAGGTTTAACTTTTCGAATATCTACCGTTACCACTGTACGTCCATGCGTGAATGGTACTCTTTCACCGTAATCCGTGTATATATAAATTGATACACTCGAAACATGCGTTTTATTTATTTTGCAGTACTGTACATTGTTAAAGTTAGTGGACTGCAACCTCCAATGACCATCCTCGACTCCTACAACTCTTAGTAGTTGAGCCTGAGTATCTCCAACAATACTAGATTCTGCTACATCTGTATACACCATCAGGTTAAATATTGTATGTAATCTTATTGGAGTATTGTACTTGACCAAAATTGTGCCATCGGTCATTGATTTTATCTCCATTTTTTCTTCCTGTACATTAAGTATTTTCTCAAGAGATGGTGAGTATGTGATGTCTATAGAGCAACCTCTAACATTTTCAGCAATGACATAAAAATTCTTATTGACATCGTTGTAATAGAAATTAAATTTTACTTTCAGATTTAAACACTGGTCATTTATTGCTTGATTGATAGATTGTATTAGCTTTTTATCTGATTTGTAGTAACCATCATCTAGATGCACTGTTTCTTCAGCTTCATTTACTTTTAAGGTTATGCTGCACTGTTTCACATTGAACCATGATTTATAAAATTGTATCTCACTCAATCCGATCTCGTAAGAGCCATCTGTAAAATCTAAACTTTGAGGCAATTGAACTGTGTATACTGAAAGACTATTTTTTGGAAAATGCTTCAACGAAGCATTACTAGGTAAAACAACGCGCATCTTTGTAAGAGTGACAACATATAAGTTTATTATCTAATTCTTATAGTTAAAAATTACATCTCTTTTATCAACATACGAGTCAAAACTTGGCGGATATCCAGCCCACCTTACAAGAAATTGTTTTTTACCATTTACAGTACGCTGACCAACAATTGACTCTATTTTATAGGTGTTGCTCTTGGTGTTTACTTTCTGCAATTCCGGTTCATACCATGTTCCTTCTAGCTGATCACCGCTGTCATCCGCGAGAGAATACACTGGAGGATTAGTAGTGTGGATTTTCGCTATGGTAAAGATTTCTTCGCTCCAAGAAGGAAGGTATCCTTTTTTAAATACTGTACTATATTTCGATATTCTAACGAGATCTCCAACATTGTATTTTAGTTTGTTAGTTTGACCACTCTGACTATCTGTGTATAGTCTATGCCAAATTTCTTCTTGATTGTTAACTGTCACATCATTAGGTGTTGAGTTATGAGCCGAGTGTTTCGAGTTATTGTATGATGATATTAGATCATTGAGAATGTCAAGATATCTGTGACTGTTTTGATGAGTAAAATATTTAAACAATTTAGCCTTTAGTGTTCTTTGCAGTCTTTCAACCATAGATGCTTTAATTTCTTGATTGTTGGATGAAAAGTGGTTTATGTTATATTCTTTCATTAATGCTTTAAATTGAGGGTTAAAGAATTCTTTGCCTCTATCTGATAAAATCATTTCTGGTGGAGTGTTGTTGTTTTCGTTTTCTATAATCTCCCTCATAGCTCTACTCACTTCTAAACCAGATTTAGTTTTGAGTGGTACACCGTAGGCTTTACGACTGAATGTGTCAATGCTTAATAGTATATACTTGAATCCATTATTTTCGGATGAAAACTGTTGGAGATCTGTTAAATCAATTTGCCACATGGCATTAATACCTGATACAATATACTTTCGTCTGGGAAAGTTTTTTCGCAAAGGTTTATGTAGGTTATAGCTGTCAGTTTTTTCAAGCCATCTATCAATTGCACCCTTGCTTACTTTGCCTTTTAATGATTTGTATAATTTTGCTTTACTACCAAATCCGGCTGGTTTAGAAATATTGAAATAGGTGTCTCGAATTAGTTTATCAGTATAGCTGGAGTCTGGATTTTGCTTTTTTCGTTTTCGCCTTGCCATCGTATGGATCCCACTCGCCTGATGACAATTTACTAGACTCTCTTCTACTTTTAGATTTCTCTTCGATAACGTTTTGATTAATGAGTAGTTTGGGTACATTGTAATCAATTAATACTTGTCTAAATTCTTTCCACCCTTCCAATGTTTTACCTTTCAGTTGACTATTAACCGCAAGATTTAATAGATCAGATAAATTGCTTCCGCGTAGTTGGTTGCCGTTAATAGTTACCTGCCCCGCATCATTTACAGAAACTTTACCATCTTTTTTCAGTATATCCCAAAGTTGACTCGCCTTTGTTTTAAATCTTTGAGGGATAGCTAGTAGTGGGTTATAAGATGTAAGACTTTCTGTTTCTTTTAGTTGTGGTTCACTATTCTTTGATAAAGTAGGCAACCTTGTGCTAGATATTTTCTTATAAGTAGTAGTTTTTAACTCTTGATAATTAGTCAACGCGTTGTTATAAGCAGTTACTTTCTCATTTTCTGATAGCGTGTTGTCATTTAAGATTTCACTCATTAGCTTATCTACGGCAAATAGTTCTTTAGTAATCAAAGGTTTGTTTCTCTCGACTTGTTGATAATCATTATTTTTGCTGACATCAGCATTTACAAATGAGTTGTGTTTTAGATCCGCGGCATCCACTAATAAGAATTTTCTAGCGCTTTGCGAATTCATCTTTTTCTAAAACCGCTGAATATTCCTTTCGCTAGTGGTGCTAGAACACTTCCTATTAGTGGTCCTAAAAGAGCCGAGAGAAACCCTCCTTTCTGTACCAGTGTTTTTTTAGTTTTCAGTGTACTCTTTTTATCAGCAATCTTTCTTAAAATATTTTTGTATTTACGTAAATTGTTTTCTTCAGTAGGTGACAATGACACCTTGCCTTTTAATACGTTGTAGCAAATATCTGAGAAACAGTTCAACAGTTCACTACCCGCTGCGTTGATGATTGCTTTACAGTTGTGTTTGTCACATTCAGCTAAATAACTTAGAGTCTTGGCATGTTTTTTAATTCTAGCGGTCATGATTTATGTTAGCTTCAAGCTGCATTTCTTTGTAATGAAGTAGCGTTTCTGTTTGACAAATAGATATAGGTTTTCTCACCCGGAAATACACCTGTTCTAATGCGCAAATAGTCTTCTGTCTCTTGCCTGTAGTCTATAACCAAGTACCCAAAGGGGACAGAAGTGGCGTCTCGAAACGCTTCAACAACAAAATTACTCTGGTTTTTAGGAAACATTTGTCTTGCCAAATAGGATATCTGGTTCACGTCTCTAGGGTTTTTAAATACAACAACATAAGAAGCGCTTCGAGACATTGTTCTCATGTGAGAGTTGTCTTGAAACAGATTCTGTGTTATAAATATTACGCTTATGTTGCGATGGTGACTGTGCTTAGTAAATATGTTTTCAATATTCTGATCTATTTCACTCATTAAATCATCAAATATTATCAAGTTTTTTATATTTTTGTTTAATTCTTGTATATCGATAACACCTTGATGAAACTCAACGTTGTTGTATGAGCTAAACAGTGGCTGCCACTCACTATAACAATATATTATTTTTTCAGGTGGAGGTGATATCATTGTATGACTGTTGGTAATCAATTTCCTTACCCACTGAGTTTTACCAGCCCTTGAAGGACCAGCTACAATTGCTGAAAATGTATGGTAGAAAGGTAAGCTCATGATGTTAACTGTATATTCCGAGAGTTTATTCCCAAATAATTGTATCAAGTAATGTACAAAAATATTAATAGGCATAAAAAAGTATAAATAGATTTAGGCAAGTTCAGGCATGTTTAGGCATGTTTAGGCATGTTTAGGCAAGTTTAGGCAAATATACACAATTATATACAAAATAAACTATTGTACATTGTTTTGTTTCTCGAGAGCTATTCCCAAGTTCCATTGGATCTGTTGAATAAAATATTTCACTGCGAAGTGTTCTCCAGCCTCGATATACATTTTGCAAATTTGCACGCACAAGAAAAATATTGTTTCTAAGCGAATAGCTGAGATATTTGGATCAGTCAAATCTTTTGCCACTTTACAAAACTGAACGTAACCGTTAGTCTCGTACATATCCTCGGCTAGTTCGACCAATTCATTTATTTCTTCCTCACTCCAATTTTGATGTTTATTGTACATGTCCAAAACGGTTTGTGTTATACAATAGTTAACGTAATGTTGTCTACTCATTTTCGAAAGCTTGTACCATATATAATTATAAGCGTTTTTCTGTAATAGGTATAAATTTTCCATCGTAGAATATTGATTGATGCGACCTATCAACCGAACAGTGAAATACCAATTAACTGAACGCGCTAACTGAACACAGTTTTTTTACAGTAAAGTAGGTTTGGTTGTCACGTGATCTTGTGACACAATTCTCTTTCCGTAAAAATAATTTAAAGCTTTTCGATTTTGAACGTACGTGAATATTTCTTCACCTTTTACTCGAAAACCCTTGTTCGTACCGTAAGCAATTTTCTGATTTATCAATACATCGAAGTAATCTTTTTCGGTATAGTTGTTGTGCAATTTACTGACACCTTTTGAACTGTATTTAGGTTCTTCCCCGAAACAATAGTAACATTTGGAGCAAAGCGCTACAACACCTCGGGAGACATTTTCGCAGTGAAACAACCCCAAAGATCTTTTGTGGAACTTGGCACTAGCTTTACAACAGTCTAATGGATTCCAGGTTTGCCCGTTAAACATACATTGAAAATATTGTGACTTGTGTTCATCGCAATATTCTCTACACATCCAACTAGTGTGTTCTTGTTCAAATTCATTTCTCATATCACTTTTAACCGCTAGGTACAAAGTTTTTTCACTTAGAGCTAAATACATTGAGTCAGTGTCCATTTGAATCAAAGCAAAACTGTCTAGAGATAGAAACTTTAACAAGAAATCGTAATAGAATTTCAACATGGCTAGCTTTGCATACTCTAATACTTGAAAGCCAATTTGTACTGGTACATTGAGTCTAATCTTAGCTTTTCGTGATTCAATTTCAACTAGTTGAGAATCAATTTCTTGTAAGCTGTTAAATCTAGGATTGTTTACCAGTCTTGAGATGTTTGTCTCTTCAGCATCACAATATATGATATCAGTGTGACTCTCCAGGTTGACTAGTGTTCGGCCATACGCAGAGTTTCCTGAAATATAGCGAAGTGGATTATTTTGAAATATATTGAGTAATTATTCAATGCAAAAGTTATCGCTCTTGCTAGATGCTTAAGTGATTTGCATATTAATAACCATTGAATAAGTGCTATGTTTAAACATGTCAATATTTACTAAATACCTATTAGTTTGCATGAATCCGATATAATCTTCTTTGAGGAATCGAGGTCACCAGCTCTCCTAGCCTCCATTACCTTTTCACCAAACAGCTTGAAGCATTTTGATGGCTTGTATTGAATTACTTGATATACTTTTGTAACCACTAAGCCGTGTTGTAGGTACCATTGCAGTAGCGGGGTGGACAAAAGGATTTTGTTCCCGAAATAGCTACTGATTAAAGTACGTGATGGCTTTTTTAGTAAACCATTTCGTTCTGCAAATTGTTTCATGTGTGGGCCTATGTCATCCCTTGATATCAGTACATTTTTTTGTATAGGTTGATATTCAGCAAATATTGTTTTCAAGTCTTCAGGTGTTTCTATATCAACTTCAGCCATTCCAAACATTGAACCATTTTTGATTTCTTCTAGTATTTTGCTTTCTGATATTACGTATCTTGAATCAACAATGAAGTCCAGATTTGAGCAGAACTCACTGACATCACTGTTTTCCTTTTTCAAATTATCAAATTCACACTCCCAAGTATGGTAGACTCTGTAACCCAAATCTTGGAAATATTTCAGCGTATTGTATGTGTCTATTTGATTTTGTAAATCTTTTTCTTTGTTATTAAACTTTCCATTTGGACAATAGTCGCATAGATGTCCGTGAAACCAGCATCCTGAGTAGTTGAACACTAGTTCACTACCATCACTCGCCAGAGCGTATCCATCGACTGGTATGTTTCGTCCACCTATTCGACATTCGGTGCTATTAAACTTGTGTTGAATTTTGACTCCGAGCAGCTTTGACATGTATTTTAGCCATACTGTAGCTTTTTCACCCGAATAGTAGCTTTTTTCTATTCTAAAGCTATTTTCTCTCCGCCTTCTTACAAAGGCTCCTGTGGGCATATCTTTCACTAGGCAACTCAAATATCAACTTGTCGCATCATACCCTACACATGTTTGCGTAGTTTTGGCTTGATCACCAAAGTATTCAGGTTTAATCTTTGTTGCGCCAGCTTCTTGATACCTTGAGAACACAATTGATAAACCACCTCTAATGTTTGATTTGATAAGTTGGTGAATGTCTTTAAACTTATCACCAAACAGAAAGATTGGCGCTTCTGGGTCTTTTAATTGAAATAAATATTGAATCGCTAGTCCTGGTATAGATATAGCTGACTTGAAATCAAGATTGCATGATTTGTAAAATTCATTTTGCTTTTCTAATGCTGGTATAAAGTGTCTGACATCTTCGTTATTGTAGTACTCTAGTAAGTCTTTTAATGTTTTCATTCCTTTCTGCACCCATATTTCTTTGCATTTTTCATACTCCTGAACGGATATGTTTTTACCTTTCAGTTTACTGTAAAACTCTTCATGAGCGGGGAACTCTGTTCTGTCTAGCACTTCCATAGATGTGAATATGTCATAAGGCCAGAAGAATTTTTCCCCTTCAACTCCCATAGCTTTTAGATAATCAGAGTACGAAAACCCTGGAGCAAGGAAATTGAGCACGTCTAGAAATCTTAATTTTTCCGTTTGAATACACATGTATTTGTTTCCTTTTTTAGCTGTAAACAAAACTTTTTGGTTTTGTTCTAATAGATACCGTAGCATATGTTGTCGAATCAATGGAATGTCATAGACAGCGCCGTTGAAAGACAAGATCATCAAGTCTTTCAAATAACAGTGGAGTTGACTTTCTAGTGATTCAAACTTTTTTTTGACATTGTTCACTGCTTTGTTATTACAACTAGCTTCAATTTCTTTCTTGATACACTCGTCAGCTTTTTCACGTAGTTGTTTAAACACATCATTGTATCTAACAAGCAATCTCTGGTAGCATACTTCAGACAGCTTTGTAAGGAAATCCATCATTTTCACAACCAGCTCGTATTCATTTCCAGAATTCATGAAATTCACTGGTTGTGTATAGCCAGATACGTTTGAGCATAAACTTATACAAGCCAACTTGTGTTTGTTTTCATAGTGTATTGTATTTGTGTTTGCAGGTAAATCAATCGAAGACATCATCGTTTCGCAATCAAACACAGCAAAGTACGGATAATGTCGTCTATTTTCATCAACTGTGATGTGAACATCTTCAAGCTTTTCGAAAATAGATCGAGACGGAGTATACACCCCGTAGGGATACACAAGGTTTGTTTCACCAGCTGTACATACTGTGTTATGACTATTCAACGCTCTGACTGATTTCATTAGCTTGTTACAAAATGTACATTTGTATGACTTTGTGTAAAGAGAGATGTTTTTTATCCAACTGAAATGTGATTCCTCTAGATGTAGGTTTAGTTTGTGTTTGTAATTGGTAGTGGCTCTGTACATAAGCTTTGCATTAGCTTCTTTCCCTGTATTGTATTCCAAGGTGTACACATTAATAGAACAGTTCAGTATTCGCTCGGCAAATCTGAGGTCTGATAAAGGCACTCCTGTAAAATCTTGATTCAGTTTGTTCATACCATTCAAGTACATTTCATAATAATGTTTCGTAGACTGTGTTAAAGTACTCTGCTGCCCCTTTGAGTAAGCTAGAGCTCTAAATAGACATAAGTTGTCTTCATACAGTCTTCCAGTTGTATCAGTGCTAGCTGTTATAATTGCTTTGTTTTGTTTTGTTCTCTCAGATGGAGATATAGGGCTTCCGATATTGTGATCTGGTATAGGAAATACATACAATGTAATATTTGTTATTTTGTGAACACTCCACGAAGTGTTTGGCCTGTTTTGAGTTGCTTTCTCTATGAAATCTTTTTCTGTCATTTCTTTCACAAGTTGATTGAAATCTTGTAAATTCTCTATTAGCTTTGGCGAGGCAAAAAGTTTATCAACACCCATGCTAGCATGAAAGTATCTCAACTTTTCCTCATTTTGATTCAAAAGGATAAAACCAATTGAAGCATTGCATTTGAATTTCAATGTTTGTTCATGAAATATTAATTTCACTTCTTTATTGTTTAAAGTTGAAATAATGTCATTGTCTTTTATCAATCGATTGTAGACACTACAATATTTCCCTTTTCTGTTGTACGTTCTTATAGCTGACCAGTTTTTTCTCAATAGAGCATTTGTTTCCTCTTCGTAAATGCCTTTGTACTGATAGCGTTCAATATCATCACTGAATGTGGTTTGAGGCTTTTTGTTTGACCTTCTCTCTGCTCCGTTTGAGTTTGTATTCTAAAATTTACCAAGATTACCATTGATTAGTTAGCTTTGAGTTTGTTGTAATAGTATATGTAGTATGATCATATTCATATCGTATCGTATCACTCAGTAGATAAATTACCGTGTTATGACATCGGTGATTTGTTTTCCACGGTGCATACAACCGTTTACATTGATCACATCTTTTTTTGTGGATACTTTGGTGCCTGCTCAAACTTTGCCTGTGGTTATAACTTTTTCCACATATGTGGCACTTGAATTTCTCTAAAACATTGAAGTATAAATTATTCTTTTAACCACCTTGATAGAGATGCAAGGATCAAAGAAAATTACTTCAAATAGAGATATTGTTTATTAATATGTAAATAGATACACTCATAAATGTATATACTTGACATATAGTGGCATTATCAGATAGAATTGTCAGGTTTACTACACTCTTCATCAGAGCCAGAAGAACAGTGTTTTAAACTTTTTCATCGAGTATATATTAAGATATATTGAAATAAATTGAAATAGATTGAAGTATATAGATATTGTATATTAACAACTCGCTTTTATACATTTTGTGTTTAATAGTGGCAGAGATAGTATTGAATTTCTTTTCATCGAGTATATATTGAGATAGATTGAAGTATATAGATATTGTATATTAACAACTCGCTTTTATACATTTTGTGTATAATAGTGGCAGAGATAGTATTGAGTTTCTTTTCATCGAGTATATATTGAAATAGATTGAAGTATATAGATATTGTATATTAACAACTCGCTTTTATACATTTTGTGTTTAATAGTGGCAGAGATAGTATTGAGTTTCTTTTCATCGAGTATATATTGAAATAGATTGAAGTATATAGATATTGTATATTAACAACTCGCTTTTATACATTTTGTGTTTAATAGTGGCAGAGATAGTATTGAATTTCTTTTCATCGAGTATATATTGAGATAGATTGTAATATATAGATGTTGTATATTAACAACTCGCTTTTATACATTTTGGGTTTAATAGTGGCAGAGATAGTATTGAATTTCTTTTCATCGAGTATATATTGAGATAGATTGAAGTATATAGATATTGTATATTAACAACTCGCTTTTATACATTTTGGGTTTAATAGTGGCAGAGATAGTATTGAATTTCTTTTCATTGAGTATATATTGAGATAGATTGAAGTATATAGATATTGTATATTAACAACTCGCTTTTATACATTTTGGGTTTAATAGTGGCAGAGATAGTATTGAATTTCTTTTCATCGAGTATATATTGAGATAGATTGAAGTATATAGATATTGTATATTAACAACTCGCTTTTATACATTTTGGGTTTAATAGTGGCAGAGATATAGTATTGAGTTTCTTTTCATTGAGTATATATTGAGATAGATTGAAGTATATAGATATTGTATATTAACAACTCGCTTTTATACATTTTGGGTTTAATAGTGGCAGAGATAGTATTGAATTTCTTTTCATTGAGTATATATTGAGATAGATTGTAATATATAGATGTTGTATATTAACAACTCGCTTTTATACATTCAATAGTAGCAGTGCTAGTATTGAATTTCTTTTCATTGAGTATATATTGAGATAGATTGTAATATATAGATGTTGTATATTAACTCGTTTTTATACATTCAATAGTAGCGGTGCTAGTATTGAATTTCTTTTCACTGAGTATATATTGAGATAGATTGTAATATATAGATGTTGTATATTAACAACTCGCTTTTATACATTCAATAGTAGCAGTGCTAGTATTGAATTTCTTTTCATTGAGTATATATTGAGATAGATTGTAATATATAGATGTTGTATATTAACAACTCGCTTTTATACATTTTGTGTTTAATAGTGGCAGAGATAGTATTGAATTTTTTTTCATTGAGTATATATTGAGATAGATTGTAATATATAGATGTTGTGTATTAACAACTCGCTTTTATACATTTTGTGTTTAATAGTGGCAGAGATAGTATTGAATTTCTTTTTACTGATTATATATTGAGATATATTGTAACAATATTTTAAACAATAATACGCATAAAAGTATTCCATTCACCAACATAAAATATTTCCCCATCACCAAAAAATACAACATATTTATATTAGAGAGTCAGTGTCAGTCCGTCAGCCTAAAAATTTTATGATCGGCTCCGATCGTTTAAAATAATTATATTCATCCGGTGATATGTCGTCTAGTTTGATTTCGGTCACATTTAGTGACCAAAATAAGTCCTCGTTTACTTTTTTTATCACACCGCTTCTCAACACGCATGTTAATTTTCCCACTTTTCCATACAGTTGTTGTACATTTAATAACACAGGTTGTCCATTGACTACAGCATTTACGCAAATTTCGTCTTCCATGTTTCTGACCACGTCAACATAACATCCGAGCAATGATGCATTTTCACTTTTACCGTAAAACTTAACTTTTTTTTCAAAAATTTTAGCTAGCTTTGTTTTAAAAAGTTCTAGATTTTTAGATTTTTTCACATATAAACATGGCCCACTGTTGGGAATTTTCGACTCGTATATTTTTAATTCACCTATAAATTCATCAGATTTAAAAAAGAATTTACGCGAATGATTAAATGTAGGTATTATCTTGTCATTGTCAGTGTAGTAGGATAATTGTGATTGATCATAATTAAGAGGGACTAAATAGCAACCTTCTTCATTTGCAGGTGTTTTGCTCTGATCGACAGCGGTAGCAGCAGTGGCAGCATCATCACTTGTAGTAACAGTTGTACCAGTAGAGGAACTAGCGGATGGAATAGACAACGTCATAGAGGAAGGAGTGGTAGTAGCTCTAAAAAAGAGGGATCTATTACTATGTTTTATAATATGTAACTTATTCTACGTAATATAATTTATTACACGACAAACGTCTGTTTATTTGTTTATAGTTTGTCAAGTGAATACAATTAATTGTGAGTCTTACAGATGATTGATGATTTACGATATTCTACTAACCTCACGCTGGTAGATACAGATGGCTCGCTAGTCGACTCATCCACCTTTGGAATTGATGCAGGTTTCTTACGCTTTGATTCACCAGACTTAGATTCACTAAAATAATATTATTGTAATGAATAAAATGCTACTTTTAGCTGATAAAAAAGGTTAGCATAATTATAGAAAGCTAACACTATAGTAAACTAAAATCATTCTCGTGTTAATAATATTCTAACAGGTTAGTGGTTAGCATAGTTATAGAAAGCTAACACTATAGTAAACTAAAATCATTCTCATGTTAATAATATTCTAACAGGTTAGTGGTGAGATATCCAAAAGAAATATATTATTACTTACTTTTTTCTTTTAGAAGGCTTTAAGGCTTTGAGTGGTTCAACTGTACTGGAACTAGTACTCGTTTCTCCCACTTTTCTTCTGAGTTGTAGTAGTTCAGCTTCTAACTTCTTTACTAAATCTCCCATGGTGTTTGCTGTATGGTTTGGGATGCGATGAAACATAGAAGTTTTTCGAGGCTTTTATATACTGAGATTTTGTAATTTATTCCTACGTAAATGAAATTTATCTTAACTAAAAGTTTTCCTCTTTTTTATTATAGGGAGTTGGGTGGTAACATTTTAATTGTAATCTGCCGGTTTAAGGTTTACTCACGTAAGCAATATTATATCAGTTTCCGTAGGTGATACGTGTTTTAACAGTTGCATATGTATTTAAATTTCAACTAGGACACTTCCCATCCGTAAATTAGAAATTGCCGTGTCATCCATCTTAGCTGAAAAATTTTCCGATTTCTAACTATAATGAGGAATTGAGTTGTTAAATTTTAAATACAATCCACCCATCTAGGGTTTAATTACTGGGCGATATTATATCAGGTTATACAAGATTTTATTATGTTTTACTTCCCATTGATTAAATTGGAAACCGCTGTGTCACCTCCTAATTTTTGCTAATATTAATTTTTACTTTGTCAAAGTTTCAAACATCATTAGCATAAGGTTAATTATCTTTTTTCTGCTTTTTGAGTTTCAGAAAAATTGTGTCAAGTTATAAGTTTAAAAATGGAGTTGCAAATAGAGTTGGACCATAAGACATGTTTTTTGTTTCCATTTAACATTTTATTATAAACTATGAGTTGTATACAGAAAAACATTACATTCCGTAATAATTATTTTCTAAAATGTGTTTAGTCAAAACTGTTAACAGCTTAGATGGTGAAGACGCATCACTCTGAGACATATTACCATTCAAGAAAAAATATTGTATAGTTATAAAATCCCCGTGAACTTTAGTGTTGCAAACAGCTAGTTTTAAATTGTCAGTCATTTCGAAGTGTTTTGTGCAGTTATTGAACATTCTGTCTAAAGTATAATTAGTTGAAAACATCTTTCCAGAAAAGCTACCATTACCGCTCATAACTATGTTGATTACATTCATTGATAAAAATAGTGCTACCAGGATAATAGCGATAGGTTTCTTTTTTAGTTCTGAAAAGCTCCAGTCATTCTTTGCATTATCTCTCCTGGTCGAAACTTTATTAATGAGTGTATTCCGATTATGTACAACTTTTCTCGCCACATCTAACTCATCTTCAGCCACATTTGCATCTTGTTCATTAAATATAGGATCTTTATTTTGCAAGGGAAAATTTTCTACTTCTGTCATCATTGATTAACCTTTGCGCTCAAAACATATAACGATGAATGATGTAAATTTCAGAATGGTGATGTTTTATACCAAAAAACACACAAATTTTGACTCGCAAACTGTATAACTCTCAGCTCAGTGAGTAAATTTTGTTACTTATAAAGTTAGTGACAAGGATATACAGCTAAACTAATCATTGATCCACCTTCCAGTAATTGCTTAAAAAGGTGTATTCACTGTAAGCTAAATTTAATAGCTACCACCTGTCAACTTTAAGGCTTACAATGCTCACATAGTTAACGAGATGCTAATTTCCATAGCCATAGAGTCTACGCTATGTTGACAAATTGACCGATACGAGATGCTTACTTCCATAGCCGTAGAGGCGCTTATTATACTACTTTCATTTATATTTGCATTCAATTACTCTTATCATAGAACGTGTACATTACTATGTAGGCACAAAACCCTGGCTAGATATAGATATATATTACAATAAGTCAGAAAAAACCAATCAGAGCAAAGCTCGTTCAAAGTTTAATTATAACACTGAATAATTTACTAGTTTCTTTATTCAATTCATATATAATGGCCTTTCTCCAGCATAGTCTCTTAATTAAAAGAAGCAATTTTGTCCATTTAGTGCTGAGTGATAACCTTGGCAGTACTAAAACACAGACGAATATGATATCTAGAAAATAATATTCAATGTAACCGTTATGTCATAAGTTGTTAAGCTTGAAGTGTTAATATTTGTATCATTATTCTCAGAAAATTCTTTAAAAAAGCTATAGCCTTGATGGAAGGCATGATTATACATATACTGCCCTTTGTGTTTAATTCTTACTTCTATACTTTACAAGTTATATCTCTGAGATATTCTGTCAGCTCGCTAAAATATGGCTTTGGCGATGCTGAGGTTTGTTTGAGATTTCCAGTAAGATGGCTGCTGCAACGGGTTGATGCAATTATAAATTCTTATATCTGCTCCACCACGGTATGTAGACTATAGTTTATCTACAACATTCAAGAAAGAATATAAAACACGTTCAAAAGTTTTATGATGCATGAGGCCCAATAATTGAGTGAAGTTAAAAGTTCAAATGTACAAGTTTTGAGTAAGTTAGATATTTCGGTCTTGCATAGAAATTGCTTAATGCATTATTAAATATATATATATATATATATATATATATATATATATATATATATATATATATATATATATATATATAGTATTATTTAGTAGTGTGGCTTTTAGATAAGTAATTGTGTGTTAGGATAGTACCACATGCCATGATCACGTGTTGAAATTTGTAATATTGACTTTTGAAATAAAACACTAATTGATGAACAAATGGGAATGAATAAAAAAGCTGAAACATATAGCAGATGCTGTTCATAAATAGAGATACACATATGTGTAAATATTTGTTTACACCAACATGTAGATGATATAATGTTTCAAACGCCTAATAAATTTTTTGACATTGATCAGCCTGTTACAAAGGTCAACACGTAAGCATCGACTGATACATTTTATCATATTATAGTTTTAAAGTTATTTTTTAGATTAAGGATTGCTGTACAATTATTGATTATTTAGCCCACAATATACAAAGATGAGCCAATAACAACAGATCCTTCTTACGTCAATCCCTATCTTGGCTGCCAACATACCTAACCGAGTTCTACGTCAGTCTGCCGCTGGTTTTCATTGGCCAGTTATTGTCGGTATCCTTAAAATCTGAACCATTGCCAAAAAGATTTGGTACAAAAGGAGCTGAATTTCTGAAAATAGAAAAAGGATGAATGATAAATGACGAATGAAGATAGATATACAAGAAGATAAAATCAGCTAAAGACGATTGGAGCATAGAAGATATAGCAGCAGTAATAATTATATTAGGGGGGACGTCTAGAAAACTGACCAATTGATACAAATAATGATAATATAGACTGGCTGCAGTAAGTAATATTGCAATTTTATGTTAAGGATATTTTTAACCTCTTTTGTTATTTGGACTAACAAGTGTATTAGTTTTCTTTAAAAGCAGCAAAAACTTGTTTGAGGAAATTTTGTTTGAATTGATCTATTAATTTTTAAGCGGCATAAATTATTTGAAGAAAAATTGTTGATTTGATTTATTGATTTAGAAACAGCATAAATTTATTTGAAGAAAATATTTGAATTAGAAATTCTATTTTAAAGCTGCACAAATTTATAATATTTGAATTGAGAAATTTGTTTCTAGTCTGCACAAATTATATTGGAGAAAATATTTGGATTTCTGAAGCTGCACAATTTTATATTTGAGAAATATTTGAATTGGAGAATTTATTTTAAGGCTACAAAAATTCTCTTATGTATTTAATTTGTATAACTTATCTATCTTGATTGTCAGACTTATCAATTTATGTTTGCTAGTATTACACAGCAAGATTTCAAAGGATCGCTAGGATAATCTTTGTTTTGGTTTGGTTAATGTCTTGTAATATTTTGTTATTGTAATTTTGCTTGCTTCAATATTATCATCAAATAGATATACATATTATACACAACATATATATTATAGTTTCAATTCTTTTGGGGGAGCAAATCCCAAATTTGTCTCACAGAATAGTAACCTGAGTGCTAACCGTTACGCAATACACATAGAACCCATATTATATTGTTTATGCAGTAATAACATTGCCAATCCAAACCATAAGTAAACATTCATCGAGCGGAGATAACTCCTACTTTTGACAAGTTTGTTGCTGCGAGATGCTTACTTCCATAGCCGTAGAGGCGCTTATTATACTACCTACTTGAATTTAAACTTCCAAGTGCTGTAATTTTTCTCGTCAGCTTGTTTTCAATAATTCCAGCCATTTGATCTTATTATACTACTGTAACTAGTGTTTGTGATAGCAGTACAATTGATATTCAAGAAGGAAGTCCATCATCAGGAAATAGAGCTAAACTTTGACATTAACTCAGATTGGCAATGCAAGGTCTACATGTTGAGGGTACGTTTTTTCACATTTTTCATGGCAGGTTTCCATGACGCCTCTGACGTGGCTGTTGACAAAGTCCAGAGCATGTGTTTTGAGTTGTTCAGCCGAGTGGAGGTCTGCTAGAACCACGGTACCTCACACACGTTGTCTATGGAGAGGTTACCAAACAGGGACTCTTCTCTAGTGCGTACTTATCTGCTGCCGAGAGAAGGTCAGCCACCATCTTGTCTAAATTCTAAATTCTGTTTGTTCTCCATCTCATGCTCAAACATAGCATTGAAGACAAGAGACCTGACGGAGAGGATGGACTTGTGAACTTTGAACTTTCGCGGTCCGATGGTCAGAGTGACGTCTGAGCAGTTGGAACTTGCTAGAAGGTTGGCCAAGTCTTCACTGAGTCTAGAAGGAGGAACTTTGACGCAGAGGCAGTTGGACTGTCCCGATATGTTTACCGTGTCCCCCACAACCCTATCCTCACAGAATATTGTTGAGGGCTTCAAAAACTATTTGACACCTTTCTACAAAAATATATGCATTGTATATATTGAGTAACTGGACACTGAAGAACGCTAATGTCCTAAAGGCACATGTGAAAAGTGTCTATCATGTTTTATTTGGATACGACTACTTCACTGGTGCCGTTGATATCATGAAATTGTATAACATTGCTCAATTGGCACCAGCATTGTGTAACATAATTTAAATTTTAGTTGTAACAGAAGTAAATTATCTGATTATACAGCAATGAGTATTACTTACTGCTGTGGTGTGTTGTGTGAATGTCAAACTAAAATTTTCAATCAAATTGCTTTTTTTGGTAAATTTATGTTTATTAGGAGTTACTTCCCCTGCTAACTTCCTTTATTATTTTTTCAGCGTAATTTTTTAGTAACTAACAACAAGTTTTTGTATATATGTTACAATAAAGCTTTAATTACAATAAAATGTTGTTTTAACACTGAGTAGTTTTTTCAACTGTAATTCAAATACTTTCTTACACAAATATGTTTTGTATGTAAATGTAGCTTTATAGTATTTTCATTTGAGTAATCTTATACTATATTATTTATTACAAGCTGACAGTGCTGTATGATCTTTAGCTTATAGACCTTATTATTCAATATTATTTCTCGATTCAATATTTATTGGGAGTTGCATCTCTCGCTTCTTTTATAAATATCAACAGCGATATACAGTTATATACAGATATATACATTTAATTCTTTTACTATGAATAAAAGCTGATACAATAATTTTAAAATCTTATTTTTAAACATATTATATAGCATTTATTTCAAAAAAAAGTCTTAGTAATTTCTTCAACAAAAATTGGACACTTTTCTATAAGAAATCTGCATTGTATATACAAAATAGTTTGCAATTATTCGATAAACTGTAGCAGCCCTAAGATTACTCCATCAGTGGAGGTAAAAACTTAATGCCTGGTGAAAGCTCATGACCTAATTGTACTGCAATATCAATACCAACTCTATAGAATACTTACTGCATCACAATAGTGTATGAACTTTAGGCTCTAGGAATCTTTCAGGAATATTATTGTGACTGTTTAATCATGTTAACCAGGAGTTACTTCTCTTGCGAACTTATTCTACAAGTCCACATTAGTTCTTCAGCATAATTTACTATTATTTATTGAAAAAAATTTTTTGATTTGTATTTTATTAACATTTGAAACAAAAAAAAACAAATTTCGAACACCAAATGTTCAACTGTATTTAAACACTTGTTTACACAAAATATGATGTGTATGTAAAGGCACATTTTATTTCCTCATCATAGATGTCATAATAATCATAATAAATAGTAGAATTATTTGTAAGTTGCTATGTGACTGTTAGCCATTGCATAGCATAATATTAGCAGTGACTAACTCATGATAATAGACTGACTAATTTATACTGCATTATCATCATCTCTATTAATAGCTCTTCAGCTTACAAATATTGTAAGTTGTAACCCAACAGTCTAGTAACTAGCAATGCATGCACTTGGTAATATTCATGTTTACATGTCTTGCTCAGAGTTTCCCAACCTGGGAGGAGATTTCTCTTAGGGGAAATATTCGACATTTTAGGGGAGAATTTGAAATTTGAAAAATTCACAAGGTTTGATGAAGGCTTTTTGGGTTCTTGCAAGTTACATTTATATGTGTATATTTCTGTAAACCTTTATCTTAGCTCCCTTATTTAGCCAAACTATATTCTGCAATATCAGTTTACTTTGACATGGATGTGTTTATTAATTACTCTACCCTAACTGCTTTCTGTGCTACTTTCAAATAGAGGTCAAAAAATTTGCTGCTTGAACTAACAGGCCAACTTTTAGCAGCCATGCAAGTCAATCTCTATAAACTGTATACTACATATACCTTGTAAATATATTTGCTACTCTAAATAATCTGAGCCTAAACATACAGGAGTGCAATCATCATATATCATTGCTTTTCATATAGCAGCGTCAGTGTTTCTAAAGTTACACTAAAGTGGTGGCGCCTTTTTCTAAATTGTGGTGTTTTTCCACACACTCAATAAACTTTTATAGGAGAACAAGTTCCGATAATAAATAAAAATGTCATAAGTAAAAATTGCATACTAGAGCACAATAGAGCTTTAACGATATTTTTCTGAGCTACCTCTCAAAGAGAAAAAGCTAGATTCTTAACTTGACATGTGACAAATTCCAACGCTTTGTCAAAAGGATTCCAGGAGAATTACAGGAGGATTGTATTGAGTTGGTTCATAATAATTCAGCAATGAAGGGTTATTTGAAATCTTTTCTAATTGATGCATTGTGGGTGGTGTCTATGGTTAAAATGGCACATACAGGTAATTATGGCACAAGTGGAAAAATAGGTAAGAATGGCACATTTTCAGTATTAGGGTATAAGGGTGAGAATGGGTGTTTGGAAAAATTGAACATAAGTGTGCCATGTTTTCCTACTTTTCGCTGTGTGCCCTTCTTACCCGTGACATTATCACCTGTGTCCTCATATTACCACCTGCATGTGCCATTATTTCCTGTGGCATTATATTATTAACTGTGCCATTATTACCTCTCATACTATTATACTTTATTATGGCCTAATTTAAACACTGTTGTATAAACTTATTTTTCAGCAACATTATTCTTGTTTTCTTTTTGTGTATTAGCAATTGCCTCTCTTGCGATTTTTTTGAAGAGGTTAAAAGCGTTACTGTTCATGTTATTAATAATTAATAATCTAAACTTTCTAAAAATATTTTCGAAAGCATTCATCAAAAATTGAATCATATTTGTCAAACAGAAGTTTTACCAAGTTTTTTCAATGATATTTTAACACTTATATATATATAATTTTATAGTTATTATCAATCTGTAATTTTTACCTAGATAGCCTGGTTCTGTAGTGTTAGGTCACATATATATAATTATTTGTAGGTGGCTGCTTGACTGTCAGCCCGTGTATAGCAAAACTTTGATATAACACCTTTACATCAACAAACTCTGTATACTGACGCATGCATCTTTACACTTTGTGTTTCAAGGTGCTGCAAAATTGTCGAACTTATACTATTTCGTTTTATAAATCGTTGTCACAAATTCTACTTCATAAACTGTTAGTATATATATAATTTTCTTTTGTTATTTAGCTTATATTTGTAATTAGTATAGCACGCAAGTCTATGCAAGTATATTATTTCAAAATAATTGTTTGAATTTTAGTCACTTTTTATTCATATAAAATAAATTTTTATGATCACTTGTTTTTTGACTACAGTTTTTCATATGCTGATTGAAAGGTCCAAAAATCATTCTACAGCATATACATCTGCCTAGTCCTATAATATGCTATGTAATTAATCGGAATGCCAGTGAAATTTCTTGCTCTCATCAAAACAAACAAAATTTCCCAACGTGCCTATAATTAGAAAACCATTGCATTAGTCACGTATATGTAGCTGTTTTGCTTTTATGGCTATGACAAACTTGCACTCGAAAGTCAACATGATTTCCTCATGTGTATGATTTCACTATGACTAAGTTATATAAATAGTTTTTTACACCATCAGCTTCCTGAAATGATTCATTCATTGAGGTATATTTTACTCTCAGCTCTCATTCTATGCTACACTTTTAGTCAGCTAACATGTAGCATAAACTGCTGAGTAACTTCTTTGTTAAATTTTTTGTTGCATTTAAATCAGTATTGTCAAAGTAGAGAATAAATACCTACTACATTAACATCAAAGTTATAAGCTCCATTCCTGGATGGTTCAACAAGGTAATTATTGTTATTGTAGTATTTTTGACATTCATTTATGGCATTTGTATTATTCTTTTTAGTATCAATTTTAATAATTTAGATGGTGTATACTGATTTTTATAGCAATACTTGCTCTTTACTTGAAGCTTATTAGTTAGTGTCAAATTATCACTGATAAAAGTTTTGTCGAACAAAAATAAAATAAAATTATTTTATATATATAATTTTAATAATTTTTAATAGTTATAGTTTATAAACTTATTGAAATATGTGTATATATTTATTTATTACTTGAATGAAAATAAATTTTCGCTTGATGATTGATTCAAGGGGAGACAATTAACAATCAGATATTACTTGAATGATTTTGCTTTGAAATTAGTGTCTGCAATCCAATAACTGTAGAATAAAAATATAAAAGTTATCTCCGCTCGACAAATGTTTATTAATGGTTTGGCAATATTATTTATGTATAAACAATATGTGTGGTTCTATGTGTGTTGTGTAATGGTAGCACTCAGGTTATAAATTTCGTGAGACAAATTTAGGACCTGTCTCTCCGGAAATGAATAAAACTATGGATTTTGCATGCGTTTTAAAATATCTATTTGATAATAACATGGAAACAAAATTATAAGACAAGAAAAGTTATTATAATAGCCAAACCCAAAAGAAATAAAATAAACACATATATGTATATCCTAGTGACCCTTTGAAATCCCGCTGCGTATAATATACTGGCAACAAAAATTGATAAGCCTTTTAAACATAAATTTGGTGTAACTTAAAAGGTCAAACAATTTCAAGACAGTTTCCTCAAACAACCTATGTAACTCAATAAATTCCCAATGTCAACAATATTCCTTCAAGTGTAATTTTTGCGACTTCAAAGTAAATTTTCAATTCAATGATGGCTTCTCCAAGTATAAGTTATACAGTAATAAAACAAACAATAATAAAAATTAGTACATCACAAAAAATATATATCAAGTTACTAACAATGAAACTTCTCAGTCCGAAATTGGTTGGATTAAATTCATTTAAATATTTGAGTTTCTAAATTATTTCCCTCAAAACTAAATATACTATGACTCTTTCGATTATTAGCGGCTCTTCTGATTGTTGATTGCTCCTCTTATCATCGATAATGCTGTTGCTGCTTCTTTGCTGCCTTTTATATTCAGGTTGTTTTGGATTTCTGAGGTACGGGCGATGAGTCTAACCAAGTTAGTTGCTGGTTGGTTCGCAGGTTCAAGTCAAGCAATGTGCTAACTGCTATGTGAGGAATTGTTGGTGACACCATCCCGGTATTGACCATATCAGGATCTCTAAGACTAATAAGTTATACCAGCATTAATTCTACCATAACTCATAGCCTGAAATATATGTTTTATATAGCAAGAAAATATAATAATATGTATTAGTTGTTCACGTGTTGACTTTGTAGTTATGAGGTTTTATAAGTGAAGTAAACACCAGGTTATATCAAATCTGTATAATTCATCAAGTATATAATGAACGTAAATGTCATCTATATGTTAATATGATTGAATAATCATATACTCCTAGTTTTATTCATATTTGTTTACCAATTAATGTTCATGTAAGATGAGGTTAAAATTACAAATCCCAACACGTGAACAAAACATGTAAGTAAAACCATCGCTATACCACAATAACTTGAATAATACCATATTACTAAACATATTATATTTGCATTATTCAAAGCACTGTAAATCATACGTTTAGTATATTAATGTTTAAAGCAATTTCCATGTAGTATCATGACACTTAGCTCATTTGCATATTTCAATTTTAGCTGTACTCAAGTTTCAAGTCCATTGCTTTCAGAATATGTATTTCACATTCTTCCTTGAATTTTGTAGATATACAGTGTAGTCTACATACCGTGACGGAACAGACACAATAATTTATAGTTACGTCAACCTGTCACAGCAGTCATCTCACTGAAAGTTTCAAGGAAGCAGGCAAGCCTCAGCACCAACGGCAACCATAATTCAGCAAGTTGGAATATCTTAAAGATATAACTTGTGAAATACAGGAGTAAGAGTTAAGCATATAAAAAGGGAAGAAAGCCCTATACATCTATAATAATTTAATGTTTCAAGAATAGCATATTTTCCAAGAACTGACTTTATGGGAACTATATTATAGTTTACCACCACTATATCAGGTTACATTTACTTGGTAACGTATTTACCATACATAGGCTACTCAAATTGTTGACTAAACTATAATCACTACCAGCATATTATTCTCTGTAAATGTATTACATTATTGTGCAGTATCTACTCTGCAAAAACACAAAATACTATGCATTTTCTGATCTGACAATTTTATCCAACATTTTCATTCATTATGGCATATTTAAAATTTCACTAATTGTAGTTTTCACGACAGTTTTACCAATAAAACATCAGTAGAGACTGAAGACCACATTGTGCCTGTTTACAAACCAGAGATGATAGTTTACATGCTAAATATTACATAATTACATCATGTGTTCAATATTAAAATCAATAGGACATAGCATGGGCCAGTCACTTTATTTAGGAGTTACTTTTCTTACTAAATTTTCAAAAATCAAATAATTTCTTTAGTCATTTGCTGGCAAAATTTGCATAACAAATGTTGAATTTTCTTAAATAAAATAAATTTTAATGTGGTACATGCAAAGTTCATAAATACAACTACATACAACTAGAATAAATAGACACACCTCAATATTCTGGGTTTGAATTTGTATAGAATTAATGGTTGTTGACTCAGCAGAGCCATATAATATACTGTGTTCTATATACATACACAGATACATAGTCACTATTAGGCATTGGCATGAATAGCATGTCATATGCAACGAGATAAATCAAATAATTACAAAACTTTTCAGCATTTAGCTGCATTGTTGGTAAAGATGAAAAGTTTTGTAAAAGTATTATTTGTATTGCTACTAGACTGTCAGTCATTAAAAGGAAAGTTATTAATATACACTATTCAACCCAAAATACTTTGCTGCTCCAACAGCTGACTGTTAAAGGTAGGCCTGAGAATTTGCCACTGTAGGACAGAATTACAAAAAAAAACACATTTCAAAGTGTAATTTATAAAACCAGTCTGTTAGCTGAGCTAACTATTCTAGAAAAAGTTGAAAAAACTAATTTAACCGCTAATACCTGATAATAGAATCAATAGATGCATCAAAGATGTCAATGATGGGCATATAACGGAGATTGTTTCTTGTTTATATTATAGTACTGCTGCTAGGTAGCACATACACATGCCATGAGCTCAAAATTAAGAAGACAACTCTAAACAGAGTTATGCAGTTTTCTCAGTCCTCTCTCCAATCAAAATGGCTGTTTGTTAATTCACTACTAATTATCGTTATTGTTTTTGTTTTGTTTTTCTACTCTAATTGTGTTCCTCATATCTATTCTATTCCCTTGCACTCTCATAAACTACTTATCATGAGCTTTCTTTTTGGATGCTAAACTAGGATCATGAGATGAACCACTTGAAGTATATACAACTATTGTTTAGTGATGAACAATTTAATGGGGCTTTCTATGGTCATTATGAAAATGTCTTATTGTTTACCAAAGATTCAAATCATTGACATTGTGTTTACCCTAAACCAAGGCTGCTTCATTTGTTTGTTTATATAGGCAATGCTTTACTTTCCTCTTTAAAATGGACAACATGCAACACCCTAAGGGAATTTCAGAAGAAGTAATTATTGAATAATCATTATCTATTATTATTAAACAATTAATCACAGCAACATGAAAGAATTACCAAACATGATTTTCAAAAGCACATAAACAATAAAAAGTAAATTGTGACATTTGTATCCAAACTATTTTCCTAATCATACAAGGAGAATATAATTAAAATATCTATACAAGATAAAGGTACAGCTGATATTCAAGAAGGAAGTCCATCAACAGGAAACAGAGTTTAACCTTGACATTTGCTCTGACTGGTGATGTAATGCCTACATGTTGAAGAGATGTTTCTTCATATTTTTCATTGCACCCTTAGCGTTGACGGTAGAACCGTGGGCGTCTCCCATCTTGTTGTCAACTGAGGCATAGCTGGCTCTCGACATCTAATTCTTGTAAATATAGGGAAGTAATTCTTAAGTAATTTAGTTCTTTGTGATTGTGTCGTGGTGAAGCTCTGCAGGCTTTTCTTCTGCTCTTTTAATATATAGATTGAGAAGTTTCAGCTACAAAAGATAGAATAGTCAGGGAAATGTGGTGCCAACCACAGAGTCAACAATGATGGTACAGTGTATAGTCATTAGCCAAATACTGTCCAGTTTATTCATACCAAAGACTTGGTCATTTAATTGCCAACTCTATAAATGTGTGATGTTAAATGTGGGAGGTGAAATATACTTTTAATATTGAAAATGACATTTATTTTGCCTTTTTCTGATGACTCCGTTATATTATTTAGACAACTAAAGTAAATTCAATTATTGAGCTAAGTATGAAAACTATCATATAAAAATGACTAAAATAAAAATGTTGTTACCAAAACTCTTTGGTTATAAATGTGCTAGGGGCAGTTCAAAACACACGATTTTAGATAAAATATACATCCATTAGATTTGCTGTTTACTAGAGTGCAAGTAACAGGCACTTATTCTCAGCAGATCTTTATAGTTTAGTTTCAAACATGTTTTTTGTGAAGAACTGATGGCCTGTTCTAAACAGTAATGATAACATATGGCACTGCAGAACCGAGTGACGTGCGTTTGATTTTGCCTTCCTCTGCTATCCGTAGTGGCACAAACTGTACAGCTAAAACATGAATTTTGCTGTAGATCTAAAAGAGTATCTTTACTTATGTCTATACATACACATTTGACACTGACTATATAGCAAACCATACATGTATACATCGGGATAAGTTAGTCTGCACTATTTTAAAACTGTTCATTATGTCAGCAGCGTTTATTTATTTAACAAGCGATAGCCGAAAGCAACTATTTGATGAAAGACTAACCTCTCGTCATGATTGGACAGCTCTTTGAGTATTCTGCAGACGGAGTCAGGGGGGTCCAGGGACATATCTTCATCTGAATCGTCAATCAGAAACTCCTCACCACCATCCGCTCCTTGCAGGTCAGGACCGTTCTACAGCATGCAGTAGTACTCAACAGATGTATAATTGATGCAATCAGAATGCACCATGTTGAATGAGTGACCGACAGAAGTTGGTTATGACTTACCATTGGTTGGTTAGACTGAGATTGTAGGACAGAAGATGGTGGTGTAGAGTAATTTGTGGGTTTATATGCTATGCGGTAGTTGAGAGGGGAGTCACTTCGGCAAGGACACCTGTATACAGCGGTCTTGTGACGTGCTGTCTCTTTCCCTAGTCACGTTTTCACCATTCAGTTTACTAGAATAGCAGTATCATACTACATACTACATACTTACACTGTTTACATACACAGTATACTTACACTACATACCTACACTACATACTTACACTGTGTACCTACACAGTACACTTACACTATATACCTACACAGTATACTTACACTGTGTACCTACACAGTATACTTACATTATATACCTACGCAGTATACTTACACTATATACCTACACAGTATACTTACACTGTATGCAATCAGGTTTTAGTAAAGACAGAATTGAGGCAGACTTAGTTGGCTGTACTACTTATTTCTCTATTCCTTTTCCTTTAATTAGAAGGTGCAAAATAATTGTTAATGTGAGTGAGAATGCTGAATGGTGTAGAGGCACAGATGCAGGATGACAACTCAACAAAAAACTTAACAGCCAGAAAGCTATTGCCAAAAGCTTTCATCAAGAACATTTCACTAAAAGCTTTGACAACGCCTATACAGTCTTAGCCTGCTCTGTGCTGCAAGTCATTGGTTAGTTGAGCTGATATACTGCCTTCTGTATTACAAGAACACAAGTCCGCCATCAACATGGCTGATAAAGTCCAAACTCTTGTAGCTGATAGGAAGTACCAGTCAGGTTGTTGTCTTACCATTATATAAGAATCAGCAGAATTTTTGTGTAATTTAGATAAATTTTATCAAAGTACTCCTAAAAAGTTGAAAGAATGTCTTTCTCAAGTAACCATGTCATAAATTCAAATAAACAAACATTGTCTCCACATAGCCTAAGTTGGGTTTTCAGATTACCTAAAGAAAAAATGTTTTTTCAGTAGAGGTGTACGCGCAACTTGGTACTGATAAAACTTGTGTACTGTTGCACCTACTAGAAAAAGCTTTTTTCTTGACAGGATTTTTGGCTAAAGTTATTATTTCAAATGAACACTAACAACTTTTTGAGATCAATTTACAATATTCGTCCTGTTTTTGTACCATTACAATAAAGTGAAGAGAAAGCCAAGTTATACAGAGACTCATGTTTTGGATTGACTAATTCTGCTGCTTTCATAGAACTTTGACACACAGCTAAAAATTATTGTGTTGTAGTTTCATTTTCAAGCTATGTATTATTCAGTGATACAGCGTTTAAAATTATTTATTAAATTAAATTTTAATCTTTAAATTATTGATCTATTGTACTGTTGAGATGTGATGAACAGCTAAAGGAGAAGTACAGACTAGAACTCAACATCAATAACATCAATAAGTTTTTAATAAAATTGTTTTTGTGTTATATATTATAAATTATTGTTTCAGGTGATAGCAATGTGGGTGGAGCCAGTAATGTGGGTGAATCCAGTAAGGTGGGTGGAGCCAGTAAGATGGGTGGAGCCAGTAATGTGGATGGAGCCAGTAATGTGGGTAGAGCCAGTAATGTGGGTGGAGCCAGTAATGTTAATACTGCTTTTTCCTGTGGAAATGCAGGCTCAACTACCCCACACGAGAAAAGGAAAAGTTTTGACTCCAAGATGGCAGATGGAGGTTTGGACTTGAGAACGGATACTTTTTATACTTACTTACTGATGTTCCTTATTCTGTTGTAATAATAAATATATGACTTGAAGTGTGGGTTCTGTGTTGGTTTCACTAAACCCATCAAATTTTATAGCCTATGTCTCCTTTTTAATTTCCATATCTTTTTGTTTTTCACTACATTCATGCAGCAATGGATTCAATGAAACTATTTGCACGAAAGTGGATGGTTCTAATACTGCTTATTGTGGTGTTGAAATGCTCACTTAATTTATCCTAATCTCACAGTGTAAGTTGGATAGAAGCCTATGGCCTTTAGTTGTCTGAGAAAGCATGTGTTGTTTTAGAGTTGATCGCTTTGAACAGCCAACTTGCAACAGAAAATGTTCAATTACAGTCAGAGTATGAGAGGAGACTCAATGAGTATGAGGAAATTGTAAAGGTATAAATCAGTCAGTCATTCTGTTTCTTAAAGTAATCCAGATGTAGACGCTTTTACTTGAGTGCTCTAGAAATGTTCACTTATAACCCACTTCCTTCTGTGGTTGGTGCATAGTTTGTCTTTATAGCAGTATCATTTAACCTGGCCCTCTTTGCACAATGACTTCCTCACACAATTAGGTACGTATTTTTGCGTTACTTATTGTGGACTTTGGAAGAACAACTATTAGCTTCAGCTAAAGAAAGAGACTCACAAGTCAACACCCTTCTAGACCAGTGTAAAAGTCAAGAGGCTGATCTTCAGTCGCAGGTATAAATTTCAGTATAGGTTTTGGTTTTATATTGCAGTGTAATAAATACAATATATTATAGAATATAAAAGTCTAATAAGAATATTTGAGATGTTGACTGTCACCATAATTATTAGATATTGATTTGTTTGTAATTTGATTTATAGAATGCATAATGAGTTATACTGTGACTGTATTATTCTTTGAGGCTCAAGAAATAGTTTCAATGATGAATTTTAGAAAGTTCAGTGTTATGAGCACCTTCATACGATCAGCATGCTGAAGGTCCAGCTGGAAGCCCTGAAATGTAAAAACGCCGGAGTGTGTAGCAGAGACACTGAGATGGGCAGAAACAATGGCAGGAATAGACCCCACCCCCCAACCAAGATCCCAGCTAAGCGCAGGTTCAGGGCTGCTGTTAAAGCAGTCACCACTATGTATCGAATTAAAATGGCTCATTGCTAGATCAAAAACGGTTTGTAGACTTATAATTTATTTGGAAAAGTTTTCAATCTGTTGAAATTCTTTCAACGCTCACTGGTAATTGCTAAACTTCTATGTTGATTGTGCTTGAGTTAATGATTGTAATGTGTGTTTCCAGTTGATACAAGACGGTATTCAAAGTCTGTATAACAATGATGAAGAGAACCCTTGACATGAAGGTTAGTAAAACATTGTTAGCTTCAGAAATACATCTGAAAAAATTTCCCAGGAACCTGAAAAGTAGACATTTTTGATATTTATTGTTTCTGCTTTCAGTAACAAGCCTTTCAAATGCGAGCCCAGGTCTGACTCTACTAAAGTCCCAATCTATGTTTTCAAAAATCTTCCGCCGTCTCGCAGCAGCAGGGCAGCATCAACTCTTCTCTAAATCGTGTCTGATATTTATAAAATTTACTAGTTGTGTTAGTAAACAAGTTTTTTCATCATTTCTTTTGGCTACTGACAGAGTCACAATGTTTATGGTATTGTGGTATAAGCAGAATCTTGACATTAAGGAACATTATGTTTCATTTGTTCAAACATACAAACCTATAGCTTCTCAAAAACACTTGAAATTTATTTTTATTTACAATTAACTTTTACGAGATGATGTGACCTGTGAAATTTAATGCCATTTACTTATGTACTTCATAGCAGCCAAAGGAAAATTTAAAATGTTCATATGGTCAACACAGTTGGAACTAAGTGACTAAAATATATGTTACACTCCATTTTAAACTAACAATGTTTAATTTCAGGATAAATAGGTTAAATAATCAGATCTAAAAACTGCAGCTTCTTTCAAATTCTGGACCAATTTTATTACTTCAATAATTTTGATGATGAAATCTACAAGCTGAGAAATAAATTGTGTAGCACCTTATGGTAAAATATATTTTGCAATATCAGAGAAATGATCGGATTAAATGAATTTAAAAATGTAGCACCAACAGAATTACTAAATTAACAACAGTTTCTAAATATATAAAGTCATAGGGAGGGGCTTTACACCCTCCCTACCTCATTCTAGAATCACTACTCACAATCTCAGGTTATGGTGGAATAATTAAAAAAACAGCATAAACCCTATAGCTAAACTCCTTCAAATTTATATGTACAAAAATCACCATCACTGCCTTGGAAGTCTCGGATAAATTTATTTAGAGTAATCAAATATTTCAGTTAAAAATTAGGTTATATAAGAATCAGACTGCTGGTCTCAGCCAACCAACATTGATTGCATTCTCTGATTGGCCACTAATTCTCTAATCAGGGACAGTTTTACAAATCAGACAAATAAAACTGTTGTTAGATATGAGTCTATGAAAAGCAGACTTCTCCAAGCTGAACCCCAAACTCTTTGTGGGTGGTCCCGATGTCACCAGGAGCAATGTCAATAATAGGCAAGTGGGTGGAGGTCTTGGTGTCAATCTCTGTCTGAGCTTCTGATGATTTGGCATACTACAAAATGGCAGAGGGCAAACTCAAAACTCTAAACTTGTTCATCACTCAAAGTGGCTTTTGGGTTGAACTCGTAAACATTTATTACAAGCCTCAAAGGCAAGCTCCGCAGTAAATTAATAAAACAAAAGATGCAACTATCGCAATCATGTGCATATGCAGGTCATATTTACACTATATCAGTCAGATTTACACAATATAGATCAGATTTACACTATATAGGTCAAAATTACACTATACAGGTCAGATTTACATACCTTGCAATTATCCTGCAGCACTGAATATTGAAACCTGCTATCTGTCGCTGTGTATTCTTTATCACCAGCTGTATATAAAATGACTGACTTATTCTTCCTACCGTATGCGTCTTCTACTGCCACTGAATTTATACATCTACAATCAGCAAAAGGAATAGTCATGCCAACAACTCGCTCAGCTTAAAAAGGCCTGTGATTGTTCAGATTATCAAGTGACTTGCAACATAGTAGAGGACTAGTATCTGGTGATTGGCGACTAGCAACTGGTGACTAGCAACTGGTGACTAGTGAATACTGACTAGTGACTATTTGGTAAGCTGCTAGCAGTGACTATTACCTGTAAGTCAGGGTTTGCTTCGCTCTCTCAGAATGAATTCGAAGGAAGTTGAGTTGGGAAGACTCTGCCTATTGAGGCCAAACAAGGTAGTGTATCATCAATACTATTGAGGCCAAACAAGGTAGTGTATCATCAATAATATTGAGGCCAAATGACAACAAGCTGTACTATATTCAAGATGAACTGAAACCTACTGAGAAAGTTTCTGTTAGAGTCATTACAACTTGTCTGTGCACACAGAAGCACCAAAATGGTCCACAATTCATGAAGATATGTCAACTGCATGTAGTTGTAAAATATCTTAGCTTAGCCTGCAGTGTTCTCTGGAATATTCCTTAAGATATTGAGGATATTTATTTCTTATGTTTTATTGTTGAGCTTATATACTCTGATTTGTATCAACACTACATTGTTAGATTGAAACTGTTTCTATGAGCCAACTAAAAAAAGACAGTATAATAGCAACAAGAAAGCATTGTTTGTAGGTCAAAGGTTAAATAATAAGAGAGGGGGTTGATCAATTGATAGTTCAATACTTTTACAACATTAGTATTACATTATAATCTCAGTATAGATAACTGCTAATACATTTTGTTAAATTTTATAATGATGCTTTTTTGTTGCATATATTATTACATAACATATGATTATTACTTGCTGATCTCTCTTATTGAATTTTAATTTGAAAACTCAAATAGTGATTGAATCAGTAAATATATAATTTATCTGTTTATTATAAATGTTATTTTAACAGAAATATGCTACTTTGGAGTTATTCCGAATACTATATATATAAGTTGTAGTAGTCGAATCCAAGATGAGTTGTATTAACCAATTTATAATGTAGTCAGCCCTGCAGGTAAAAGTAATACAAACCCATCAGTACTATATAATACCTATACTTAAGAGTTGAGTTTACATGTAAATGTTACCATCACCATTTGGCAACTAGTTGCAATTTACTCAAGAGCTCTAAGCTTATATTTTATGAGGACATAATTGTCCAATCAGATGGTAGCATTGCAATATATTGTTTACTAAAAACATGCCTTCAAACATGCTTAGGAGTTGTCCTCTATTATACCTCATGGGATTTCTACCAGGTGAATGGGGAACATGTCATAATTAAACTGCAACCAATTGAACTACTCATCAAATTACACACAGTTTACAAAGCAGCTGCATCACAGACAGCTCATGTGTAGAGTAATACAGTGTTTACATCTAGTTGATTGCCTTATATATTATTTATCAGATTCCTGATTGCGTGACAAGAAACAATTTGATTGGCTACTCATTGCTGTTGTATACAGAGCAGTGGAATGTATATTATTATGAATAATTGGATTAAATTTACTTAGTCATGTTGGAGTTACTTGCACCTGCATGTCAATTCAGTGTATAAATTCTCTCACAAACAAGTCATTTACAGTTACTGCTCCAGTATAGATTATTGTTACTAACCGAACTCAACTTGAACTAAAGCTAATGAGGCATGAAAACAGACTATGTTTTCGCTAACAAATAAACTTTATTAGATGGTAAAATAACAACACATATTTGATACAGTAAAACATCTCATATCCAACTATAAATACAGAGTGTGTATTGATGAATTGTAATGAATCCAACTATGTTGATGACAAATATTATCTAGTTTATCTCTCAGCACCTCACTGAGCTGATTATTAGTAAACTGTAGCTGATAAGTTTAGTATTTTATTGTGTATCTCCTCAGACCATCATAACTACATGCTAGAAACACTGTGTCTCTGTTATACACAGCAATGTCAAACACCAAGTCACGCACACCAAGACTTTTTCTGGGAACAGTAAGCACCAGTTGACCTGTAAATAATAGCATCATATTGTAGCAGTTGGTGTGTATTGAGAGAAACAAACAGACTGTCTTTAAAGATGGAACTAAGCAGGTTACATGCATGAAGTAAATATTCTAATAGAAAGTAGTGTCTCATTATACAACTGTATTGACCTTGACCCACAAACTTAGCCTGTGGCTTTTACCATGAACACACCCACATGTCTACTTCCAATACTACTACTACAGCTACTCCAACATTATCACATATTAAATACTTGACAAGAACCAACCACAGCCACCTGAGTCCCACCAGCAAACACTGCTCTACAAGCCATCATCAACTTACAATAAACTCAGTAATGGCAGTCAGAAAGTATCAAATTATTCATATTTAAATTATCTGATGACCAAAACAATAGCAGCACTAGACTGAAGTCAAACTACAACTTATAACTCATGTGTAGCTGGCAGTCTGTACAGTTGTTAGACTGAGCACCTCTAAAATTACTGTAAAACACTTGCATAGTATACTAACTAGACACGCTGATAGGTGGGTTTGAACCCCTTGCAGCACCAACTCACTCAACAGTGTGGAGTCCCTATCCTCTACACTACCAGGTGAACCCTTGGAAAGGAAGACTGAATAGAGAGTTTACTAAGAGCTCACTGCACACTACACAGAGTACACCTTAAACCTATACAATATAATATACACTTTTACCTGTGCTTACATCCTGCATGTTACTGCAGCTGGAAATAAACTTATTGTAGGGAGGCAGTATTATTCACTAATATTATTATTAGCTACAAGTCATGTGATGAAGAATACAACATCTACTATCAGCATGTTACAGTCTTTATTACATAACTTTAGCTAAAAATAACATCAGTGACTTGATAAGTACTAACAATATCATAATATATCTTATGAGTGGAAGTTGTTTACTGGTAATTATTAAAATATATTATTTACTACAACATAATTATATATAAATAACTAAACTTACTATAATAAACAGAGTATTTACCTTCAAGTGAGAGGATGAGGAGAGGTCCTCTCCATGTACAGATGTGAATCAGTTCAGATGTTGGATCAAAGGAAATACCAGTTGGTTCTAAGATGTGAGGAAACTCCCACATTAGAGTGAGAGTTGTGTTCTCCACTTTATGTCTTCTCACTGCACCATCTACAGTGTGGTCTCCTATGAGGAGAGTTGAGTCTGGGAGGACGCATACAGGTCGAGGGATCTTCATTTCAGGAAGTGGGAACTTCTGTATTTTATTGTCAACTAGGTTACAGACTACCAGCTGTTTCTCTCTCCTGTCTACAATACAGAGCAGTGAGTCGTGCTGAGCTATTCTATAGTAAGTGAGTTCATCTACTGACTGCTTGTAGAGGGAGCGAGTCTTCTCAAAGGAGTTCGGATCAAGAAGTGAGACTTCAGCTGTTTTCTTCTTCTTGTTATACCAGCTGCCAACCATCACCCCTTCAGGTTGGATTATCTCCCACCACCCTGTAGTGTTGGTGTTCTTCACTGAGCTGATAGTACCTAGAGTCTCTCTATTTATTACTTCTACACCTTCTAGTGTCCCACACATCACATGTCCATCAGCTGAGATGTTTACTGTGGAACACAAGTCACGTACAGAAAGTCCATCAGACTGTAGAGAAGATGGTGGCTGCAGCAGCTTCAGTCCCAGACTGTCTTCACTGTCTGCAACAACAAAATAACAATTCTATAACTTGAGAATCTCATCACCTGAGGAGGTGGGAACAGATTTTCAAACTTAAAACTAAAAGATGTTTTAAATACAAGCGGTCTGTAGTTACTACAAGTTGCTACGTGATGCACAGGTCTAAGTGAGAATATCTTGTTAATACTGACAGCAGGTAGTCAGCATAACACAGTTTAGCAGCTCACTTATACATCATAAACTCTGAAACACTGCAGAAATGTCTCATAATGTGAGAGTAGAACAAAACTCAATTCTCTAATAAATAAACTCTATCTACTTATTCTACTATTAAAATATCCAGTGAAAACAATTCAACTGATTACAAGTAGAAAGTTATTTATAGTTAGTGTTACTATTTATAGACTCCACCTACATGTTGGTACCAAGATGCTGTCTGGAAGTACACACTTCTCTATTACACCAATATCTGTAGCCTTTTCCATCTTCTCACTCATCTCTTTGTAGTCTCTCACAATCCCTGCATCATTGAACTTATCAACTGCATGTTGTACTGTGTCCAGCAGAGACTGTCTGCCCATTGTCTTACTCAAGGCCAGCTCTATTCTATAATTATCCACTATCTGTGTGCAGCTCTTCAAATATCCATATATTTCTAGCCTCAGGTTTGTAGCTCTCTTTCTAATCTCTTCTATCTAATAAATAGTAACACAGTGTAACCACATCTGCACCTCACAACCTCTACACTTGAAATGAAAGAGACAGATCACCCACTGAGTGTACAATGACTCAGTCACGTGACACTCTATACACAGCAGAGAGCTAGTACATCACGTGACTAGTCTCCTCCTCCTGACACCTGTCAATCACTCAGCCAGCCAACCTCTGTGTGTGAGTGATTGACAGGTGCAGAAGGATGAGTGAGTCATCTGTATTGACAGGTTCCTCTGCACTGAGTAACATGTGATGAATGACTACTGCTACTTTTACACAGAATGATAAAGCTTTAATGGCCAGTTGATTCTAGTGGCAAATGAAATTCATTTCTATTTACAACTCAAAGACCAAATGCAAAACCTAATTTCAGACAAACAGAAATACATTAGATGACATCATCATGTCAGCATACCTGAGCGTCAGCTGCAGAGTTTACTCTGGCAACCATCTTCTTCACTTCATCTTCTAATTTACTCAGTTCTTTCCAGGCATCCTTTGAGATGTCATTCAACTCTGCAACTTTCTCAGACAGAGTCTCTATTCCACCAGTCAGACTTTCTCGTAACTCACAAGACAAATCACTCAAAGATGCCAAGTCATGGGATGCTACTGTCTCCTCTGTATACATAAAATCACACGATCCATAAAAGCCTTTTTAGATATGATATTGTATTTATTCTGCACCTACTATACTTCTAACTACAGGTTGATGATGTATCACTATACACATGTATACTATGTGATAACTAGACAGTTGGTTGGACTAGAAATATTTCACAGGTTAGCTCATTAATCACAGCAGTGGCTCCCAACCTTGGGGGAATTCCCCTTGCAGGGAATTTGGGCTTTTCAGGGGTTTCATTTCTTTGAGCTCTTGCCTTGTTTTCCAGGTTACATGTATATGTATAACTATAACTAAACTGAAGTTGTGGCAGACACTGGTCCATGTCAAACACAAAGTGCCTTTTCCTTTTCTACTCTAGCTGCTACCCTTTCTACTACGAATGGAGGTTAAAAAGTTTCTTGAAAGCAAAAACTAACAGGAATTTGTTGCAGCCAGTCAAACTGATCTCCATAAAATATTTCCTGAATACCTAGTAGATATATTTGCTGTACTAAAAACTCTGAACCTAAAATGAATGAGTATAATCATCAACTCACTGCTTTTAATACCAGCATCAATGCTTTCAAAGCTAAACTGAAGCTGTGGCAGACACTGGTCCATGTCAAATACACTGGCCTTTTCTGGAAAAAATCTGTAGCCTGATTTTCTTTATGAATATAAGTTACAGTGTTTCTCAAAAGGGGTGAAACTTAATAGAAAACATTTATAAAAAGGGGAATGGTATGAAGAAGGTGGGACACCACTGAGTTAAAGCTATGCCTATACCATCTTATCAAGGGAACAGACACTTGAAGGATGAAATATACTAAATATTCAACATAACAGTGAGAATATCAACTCCTGCACTATCCACTTCTGTCTCACACAAACCTTAATGCTGACAAACTTACTTCCTCTTATACTGTTACATAACTCACTTTAATAATAAAATAATAAATAACAGTTTCTTGTAACATTTCTCAGTTTCTTCCTACAGAAATAGAAACAGCAAGTAAATACCTGTCTTATCCTTACAGCCAGTCCTCATATCACATCTCATACAGAATATCTGGTGACACTTGGAACACACTTCTGTCAGCTGTTCCTGTTTATGATGTTCACATTCAGTTATAGTATATCTTTGGGGAGAAGCTCTGTAGACCTCAATGTCAATAAACTGATGTCTATCTCCCATCAGCTCTCTGTGATTCTGTATAATGAAGGTCAACAGTTTAGTTGGTTGTATTTTCACCAACAAGTCTGTCATAGTTGACTCACTGCACTGTGAAACTGTGTGTTTAGTATAAAAAGTCACACAGACTCAACATTTCTTTACAATAATATTCTACATACAAACCAGAACTGGTTTAGTAACTAATCTTGAGAAATTATCTAAGAAAGACTCACTTCTTGATGTTGCTGACACAATTTCTTTTGACTCTCAAGACAAAACACAGCAGCTTGTGTTCCACCTTTACACACATCGCAGGGAATGGGTGCAGACTTGTATTCTAAGGGGTCTCCATGCTGAGCTACTGGTAGTGTTGTGGGATCTGTGATGTCATAGTGATCTTTCCTACAATATATTATAGCAATCAGTATGTTACCTGTGTTAGCTGTGTTTAGTATATCTCAAGTAATGAAATACTCCATCCACACACACAGCTATGTCTTTGACAAATACTCATATAAATACTCATCACTCATCAACACACATTCATTATATAGACCACAGGCTACCACACAAACACACTTGACTATATTATGTACCTAATATGCTGGAAAATAGTCACTCATGACAAAGAACTGCTACTCACCAAATAGACTCAACTGTAACTTGTAGAGTAAAATGACAAGATAAATTACTAGTTAACTGCTGAGTGGAGGCCATATTGTCAATAATTATTCACTATTGTTGCAAGTTTGTGCAATGCAACTAATTACTGAGGGGTGAATTCTGAGGAGCCAATACTACAACATACTACAACTATTCCCTGCCACTCTAACTGCTAGGAGTGGCGCGAAACTGTCATTTCATTATTCTTGGCAATGTGTCAAGAGCTAGTGCACTGTGAGTGCGTGTCAAGTGTGAGTGTTGTCTATCTCATGCAGCTAGCATAAGAAGAGTGAGTCATAGGATAAGTTGTAGTTAGTAATCCATTACTAGTAGGATGATATATGCATGTGTATATATATATGTTATATATATATGTATATGATATATACACATGTTAACTATCTTCAGTGTAGTACTACTATGTATGTGCAGCAGGCTGGGTCACAGTCTAAGTCAGAGGGGGGGGGGGTGGCATAATATAGGCCCAAATCCTCAACACTATTCATCACTCAATACAAAGTAACACTCAATACAACTGACTGATGGTAGAAGAAGTAATCAACTCATCAAAGCTAAAGGAGACACTCAATTCACAGACTATATTAGACACTGACTGACACCCCATAATATTATATTGTACAGCTCACTACCAAATACAATTGTGATGGCCGTCTAATAATCTAATAAAATTTCAGCATTGGATTTAACTAAATATAGGTCACAGAATCACTGATTCCTGTCTAAGGGACTGACTACTAATTGTCAAAAGACCTGCTCTTTGGTCAAATAATTTCCCAGTGACTGCTTGGCCTTGTCAATGGCTATTATGCTTTGGCAGCCCGGATGTTGGCCGAATTTTAAACAGCTAGTGGTAATAGTAGCAGCTGCTAGACTCCAGAGCTATGAGTCTATCGCATTAGAACTGAAGCTATTGAGCAAACTGCCATTATAGAAGTACCTCAACATTATATTAAAATAATATAATTCTACTCCTTACAGATTACACATAACCATGGACAATAACCAGACACTCCACTCTCACTACACAATCACTACTTACTAGTAAACTATACTTTGTGCCACAGCAACTCTGTTGTCATGACAACATCATACATGTTTCTAATCACAGGAAAGAAGATAGTAAACACAAGTCAATCCAACACAGTGGTTCCCAACCTGGGAGAATCCCCCTATAAGAGGGAATTTGGGCTTTTTAGGGGTAGCCTGGATTTCGATTTTGAAAATTTCAAGCAGTTTGTTAAAGACTTTTGAGCTCTTGCAAGTTACATGTACATGTATATCTATAAGCCTTCATCTTAGCTTATGTATTTAACCAGTTCTGCCATCTCAGTCTACTTCTACATGAATGTGTTTTAATTACAATATTGGGGTTGGGGTTTAAGGGTTGGGGTGGGAGGTTGGAAAGCAAGCTGACACAATGTCATCAGCTGCAGCCATAATATCATTAATTGAACTGCTCTGTGTTTTACACATGCATAATATAATTATCAGAAATAACTATATTATATTCAAATGTAATAGGAAAAATATTGCATAGTAATCTATATTATCATTATAACAGTCATAAATTTTTTCGTTTTTTAAAGGGGGGATAATTAATAGTAAACATTTATGAAAGTGGGGATGATATGAAAAAGGTTGGTCTAACAAGTCTTGTACTGTATGAGAACAAAATAATATAATGAGGCGACAACCCCAATCCCATGACATCCAACAGCACCACAATTCAACAAGAGAGGACAGCTGATGATGCAATCTACATAACAGTTACTTTCTCTACCTAATGAGAAGATATCCACACACTCCACAAGTAAGTAACCAGAGTTCACATAGAATATACAGTATTGTTTGCTTTTCATAGACACAGATCAGACAACTCCTAGATGATAGTGAGAAAATGATACGCAAGCCTACGACATGATATATTGTGTTATGTACTGTAACTCACCTACAATAAGCACATCTAATATGATCCTTCCTACCACCGATGTCAGTCTTCAAACATCTCATGCAGTACACATGCAGACAGGGCAGAGTTCTGGGATTTTCAAGTTTGTTGAAGTACTGCAAGCAGTACCCACAGCGATACGAATTGTTGAGTCTCTTTTTCACAACTCTGGATTCTGCCATCTTGGTTATATGATAAGGAAATCCTGTAAAAGATGCACATACTCTTAGCATAATATTTTACACTACATCTGTGAAGGTTTCCCAACCAAAGACTGGCCTATTAAGTTCTAAGTCATAACCAGACCATCAAAATGTAGAGGAGAAGTGAAACATGAATACCAGTGAGTTATGTATTACTTTTATGAACAAACAGCAGAATTCGACTCAGCTGCTTATATAAGCTGGATATTTCATGAACTCCCAATAATAATGTGTTTCTAACTGAGTATTTTGACACACTACTGGGACAGAGTCTACACCTGAGCATAGGATAGACTTTGTTCCTTCCCAGGGTGTACTTTGAACTATTACATAGCAAGGAGTGTATAGCATGAGTGAGAAACTTAACAGGGGGAACATAGCAGTGTGAGAAAACATAGTTCTATGAAATATTTTGTGCTGGGTGTTGGAAATTCTTTGTTTCCTTGATAATCTACATGACATAACTCATTTTAACATTTCTGCAGTGTTGGTGATGCATGATTCAATATGTTACTTAGAGTCACCCTTCCATAAGTCAGGAAACATGCCATTAACTGCTAGTTTGCTATTCTGATCATCTAATAGAAACTATGGAGGTGTGAAACACACTAATTTAACATGTTTGTACTTCTGTTAGGTCAGGTGTAGTTGTTTCATGAGTTGGCAGCTTCTACACTCATCTCTAGCAAATTATTTATTCTACACTCTTACCTAGCAAATGATTTACTAACACTAACCTCATATTTTATGTCTACAACAATGGTAGATCATAAAAATGTGGCTAACCATATATTCTCAGTAGTTTATAGAATACTCAATTACCAATTAATTTCACCACCTGCTATGTAAATACTTCAGTTTTTAAATGACAGAAATTGAGAGGTAAAGATAGCAGCAAGTGTTGCTATATAAATCGGAGCAGTATACTGCAGTTTGTTTGTAAAATCATAGCTGCATGAATAAAATAATATAAGCCAACCAAATAAATATGCTATTCACAATGAATACAGAAGGGCAGTGCATTGGAATGTGCAGGGTGTGACAATGTATCACATGCAGTGATCACTATGCACGGTCATTAATAACTGACTAGTGCCAGTGGTAAGATATTCTGATATTCAAATTGAGTAAGTGTAACATGAATTTAAAAATTCGCAATAAATATTATAAGTATGATAATTTTACAATCATAAATTCACAAAGTAAAAATAATTGACTCACAGTCACTGGTTATAATAAACCTACTATAAGTATAACTATTAACTATAAGTATAAGTATAAGTATAACTTGTTAAGATTATCATTATTAATAAATTTAATGATGATGGTAGCGAGCGTGGTATTAAAACTGTTTGCAACACTAAATCTAATAATAATACTAATAGTTATAACAATGTAATACTTATACTGATTGCCGACTATGGATACACTAAGTCTATAAATGTTATACTAACCTGCCAGTTATCAGTGTGTAGCCCTCTTCCGTCAGCGTGTGAATGACTGTGTTCAATGACGTTATAATGTTACAGCAGAAGGGGCGTGTATCTGTTGAGTCACGTGACATACATTAACCAGTTATGCTTGGCTTAGGGAACTACAATGACATTTGTTATATAAGTATAATAATATTATTATTTACATTATTTACATCATGATATTATTATATTCATAATTATAACAACTGTCATTGCTTTTGCTTAATTTCAGCGCTGAATGCTGATTGCAGATTGTGTTCTGAATTGAGAAATATAGTTTCTCTATCTTCCAGTTATGTGACACTAGCTTGTTACAAGAGATTTCTTCAAGTATAATATTCTGCATGTTTCTAGATATGTAGTTATTATTGTATATTTAGTTATACTTCTTAAGTAGATATTCAAATAACTACCAGAGAGGCCTTATATTCCTGTTCTATTACTTGACATGTGTTAACAATAATTGTCTTTGTATTGTATTAAAACTATTGTATATATTTAAAGGCACTGCTCTCGTATAATGACTGGGGAAGCTTCAGAGAACCTTTAAAACACACTGAAATACACAGAGACCAGCTCTGATTGAGACAACCAAGTTTATAATTGGTGTTAAGTGACTGGCTCTCTGATATACCAAATCTTTAGAGTAATATTTATATTCTAATACTATAAAGTTACAGTCTCTATACCAAAGTATCTAACTGCTGGGTCAACTATTCCATACTTATTAGTCAGCCTAGCCTCAGCTTTGCCAGTGTTTCTACAGCATGTGACGTATAGTGTAGTTATATGTGTGGGCTGTCAGGTGACCCACCCTAACTCTAGTAAAGATAGCCAAATCATATGATATCATCAGGCTACATTATATCACATGAGAATGTTTATCTCAAGTATTATATTTATACTAAACACCCTTTAATGATAAGAAATGTCAAGTTACTAATAATATTTGTATAGTACTTGAAGTAACAAACTTTAGATAACAGTTTTTCAGTTAGAGTTGATCTGTAGATAAAAATTTTCCACCACGAAGAACTGGACTGTAAATTCTTTCAACAAACTCACCAAGAGCAAAGTTTACAGTAACTACTTTTGACACCGCCTATGATTTAATGTGTACTCAGCAGTATACCACAGTCATATAAACCTTGTATTGTATAGTTATAATAGTTTTAATAACAAGTTTTAAAATGCAAGCAACTAACTTTCAACAAAAATAATTTAGGACTTCAAGTGAACTGATAAACTATGTTATTATACATCTGATCAGCCATCAGTCTTCTCATTCTGTCATTTAGTAAACTGTCTGAGAAGTAGCAGTGGTCATGTGACCATCCTGCAGGTGGTTACAAATACTATACTATACTAATGGAGTATAGTAGATTATTATATACAATATTTGAATTGTGTTAAGTGTAAAGTAACACTAGAGTGACCATTACATTTTAGGTCACTGGCATACTAATATACCAACTGTTTAAAACATGGCTTTTCAACAGGCGGCCCAGGCCGAATGTGGCCTCCAGCCTACATTTATGTGGCCCTCAAAGGCAAAAACCTGAAGTTGTTTTTCACATGTATACATGGATTAGAGTGAGAAGCTATCTTTTTAATTTCCTATTTATACACATGCTATAAAACATACTGCCTGCAGTAACTATTGGGACTTTATTGTGTAGTGATTTATAGGAATTTGGGTTAAAGTAAATTTAAAAATACTGATGCTGTGGCCATCAGAGCAAGCTAACGTGTCCAATGTGGTCTTCGTCATGAAGTATTAATTGCTTTCATGTAGTGGCCCTCGCTCTGAAAAGGTTGGACACTCTTGCTTTTATTTCTACTACTAGAAAGTTAGAGTCTCTATAACAAAGTATCTAACTGCTGGTTCAACTATTCCATACTTATTACATTAGCCCTGCGTTCCTACAGTATGTGATGTAGTGTATGGATATGTGTGGGCTGTCAGGTGACCCACCTTAACTCTAGTAGAGATAGTCAAGTCATGTGATATAACTTCAAGCTACATTATATCACATGAGAATGTTTATCTCAAGTATTATATTTATATTAAACACCCCTTAATGATAACAAATGTCAAGCTAATAATAATATTTGTATAGTACTTTAAGTAACAAACTTTAGATAACAGTTTTTCAACTAGAGTTGCTCTGCAGATTAAAATTTTCCATCACGAAGAACTGTACTGTAAATTCTTCCAACAAACTCACCAAGAGCAAAGTCTACAGTAACTACTATTGACACTGTCTATGATTTAATGTGTACTCCGCATAATCCCACAGTCGTATGTAATCCTAGTATTGTATAGGTACACCCAAATTAGTCTTATAGGAACAATTTATAAAATAGCCTACATGCAAGTAACTTTTAATCAATAAAATTAAGGATAAGTAAATTGATAAAATAAGCTATGTAATATTATTGGTACGTGTCTTACCAATTCTTTTCCTGTTGTAGAGAAGGGTCAATTGTTCCCCTACACAAGTATTTGTGGATGTCATCAGTATCAGTATAAGATTACTTTATTAACAGGGAAACCTGTCAAATACAGTAACACCTGGAGACAACAGGAGAAGATAATTTCCTTGTCATTAAAATTGTGATAAGCAGTTATAAACCAGGCAGCAGCAAACAAGTACTTAATGATGAACTAATCAGTTTACAACCAATAACTATAACAGTGTAAATTATTGTCAACCTTAGACTAATAATAAAAGTGATGAACAATTGTTTAATTATGTAAAACACATCCATTCAGAGGTGTGTATCAATTCAACAATGTCATCATTATAAGCTGTACAAATTCTGCATGTTCAAGTGTAAAATACTTGCTTCTAAGAAGCTGTGCTATTTTTATAGGACACATTATTTTGTTTCATATTTTAAATTCTTGAGTTTTAAGTTCATTTTTAAAATGTTAAATTAATTAAATATGCATGTCTGCGTGTAAGAATATAGACTGGTAGAGTTTCACCTCAGCCCAGCTGTTGCTACATAATATACTTTATATTATATTATTTGACTGACATGGTGGTGAATGAGTTGGTTTTTTTGCAGTTCACTAACTGTGAAAAGCTAAAGTTGGCACAGGATTATGATTGGCTGTACTTTACAGGAACACGCAGTTCATACTTGCATCTGATTGGATTAATAAATCATACTCCAGTCTATGTATAACATTATATACTGTATGTCATAATATACTGTATGACATAATATACTGTATGACATAGTATACTGTATAACATAATATACTGTATAACATAGTATACTGTATAACATATTATACTGTATAGCATAAGATACTGTATACCATAAAATACTGTAAAACATATTATACTGTAGAACATAATATACTGCATAACATAATAATATACTGTATAACATAATATACTGTATAACATAGTATACTGTATAACATAGTATACTGTATAACATAGTATACTGTATAACATAATATATACTGTATAACATAATATACTGTATAACATAGTATACTGTATAACATAGTATACTGTATAACATAATATACTGTATAACATAAGATACTGTATACCATAATATACTGTAAAACATATTATACTGTAGAACATAATATACTGTATAACATAGTATACTGTATAACATAATATACTGTATAACATAGTATACTGTATAACATAGTATACTGTATAACATAATATAATGTATAACATAATATACTGTATAACATAATATACTGTATAACATAGTATACTGTATAACATAGTATACTGTATGACATAATATACTGTATAACAGAATATACTGTATAACATAATATACTGTATAACATAATATACTGTATAACATAGTATACTGTATAACATAATATACTGTATAACATAATATACTGTATAACATAATATACTGTATAACATAGTATACTGCATGACATAATATAATGTATAACATAATATACTGTATAACATAGTATACTGTATAACATAATATACTGTATAACATAATATACTGTATAGCATAGTATACTGTATGACATAATATACTGTATGACATAGTATACTGTATAACATAATATATACTGTATAACATAATACACTGTGTAACATAATATGTTGTATAACATAATATACTGTATAACATAATATACTGTATAACATAATATACTGTGTAACATAGTATACTGTATAACATAATATACTGTATAACATAATATACTGTATAACATAATATGTCGTATAACATAATATACTGTATAACATAATATACTGTATAACATAGTATACAGTATAACATAATATACTGTATAACATAATATACCGTGTAACATAATATACTGTATAACATAGTATACTGTATAACATAGTATGCTGTATAACATAATATACTGTATAACATAGTATATACTGTGTAACATAGTATACTGTATAACATAGTATACTGTATAACATAGTATACTGTATAACATAATATACTGTATAACATAGTATACTGTATAACATAGTATACTGTATAACATAATATACTGTATAACATAGTATACTGTATGACATAATATACTGTATAACATAGTATACTGTATAACATAGTATATACTGTGTAACATAGTATACTGTATAACATAGTATACTGTATAACATAATATACTGTATAACATAGTATACTGTATAACATAGTATACTGTATAACATAGTATATACTGTATAACATAATATACTATATAACATAGTATACTGTATAACATAGTATACTGTATAACATAGTATACTGTATAACATAGTATACTGTATAACATAATATAGTGTATAACATAATATACTATATAACATAGTATACTGTATAACATAGTATACTGTATAACATAATATACTGTATAACATAATATACTGTATAGCATAGTATACTGTATGACATAATATACTGTATGACATAGTATACTGTATAACATAATATATACTGTATAACATAATATACTGTATAACATAGTATACTGTATAACATAGTATACTGTATAACATAATATACTGTATAACATAATATACTGTGTAACATAGTATACTGTATAACATAATATACTGTATAACATAATATACTGTATAACATAATATACTGTATAACATAATATACTGTATAACATAATATACCGTGTAACATAATATACTGTATAACATAGTATACTGTATAACATAGTATGCTGTATAACATAATATACTGTATAACATAGTATATACTGTGTAACATAGTATACTGTATAACATAGTATACTGTATAACATAGTATACTGTATAACATAGTATACTGTATAACATAATATACTGTATAACATAGTATACTGTATAACATAGTATACTGTATAACATAGTATACTGTATAACATAATATACTGTATAACATAGTATACTGTATGACATAATATACTGTATAACATAGTATATACTGTATAACATAGTATATACTGTGTAACATAGTATACTGTATAACATAGTATACTGTATAACATAATATACTGTATAACATAGTATATACTGTATGACATAGTATACTGTATAACATAGTATATACTGTATAACATAGTATATACTGTGTAACATAGTATACTGTATAACATAGTATACTGTATAACATAATATACTGTATAACATAGTATACTGTATGACATAATATACTGTATAACATAGTATACTGTATAACATAATATACTGTATAACATAATATACTATATAACATAGTATACTGTATAACATAGTATACTGTATAACATAGTATACTGTATAACATAGTATACTGTATAACATAATATACTGTATAAAATAGTATACTGTATAACATAGTATACTGTATAACATAGTATACTGTATAACATAGTATACTGTATAACATAATATAGTGTATAACATAATATACTATATAACATAGTATACTGTATAACATAGTATACTGTATAACATAGTATACTGTATAACATAGTATACTGTATAACATAATATACTGTATAACATAATATACTGTATAACATAATATACTGTATAACATACTATACTGTATAACATACTATACTGTATAACATAGTATACTGTATAACATAATATACTGTATAACATAGTATACTGTATAGCATAATATACTGTATAACATAATATTCTGTATAACATAATATTCTGTATAACATAGTATACTGTATAACATAGTATACTGTATAACATAATATAGTGTATAACATAATATACTGTATAACATAATATAGTGTATAACATAATATACTATATAACATAGTATACTGTATAACATAATATACTGTATAACATAATATACTGTATAACATAATATACTGTATAACATACTATACTGTATAACATACTATACTGTATAACATAGTATACTGTATAACATAATATACTGTATAACATACTATACTGTATAACATAGTATACTGTATAACATAATATACTGTATAACATAGTATACTGTATAGCATAATATACTGTATAACATAATATGCTGTATAACATAATATACTGTATAACATAGTATACTGTATAACATATTATACTGTATAACATAGTATACTGTATAACATAGTATACTGCATAACATAATATACTGTATAACATAATATACTGTATGACATAAAATACTGAGCTGAATTAAAACAGTTTTATATATTTTGCATTTCTGCTTTTATAATATCCAAATTACTTTGCCCGGTGACGCTGTTTAAAAACAAACGCCTGTAGGCGAGCAGTAAAGTTTAACGCTAACATCATTTGCTAATAATATTTTGCACTCGCAACACACGCACTGTGTGTGGCAGGTCACTAGCATGGAATTCTCACAATTCGCTCTTTGCGTTTGTTGAGAGTGGATAACTCCGGTTGTTTAAAAATTACATATTTTTCATAGCTATATAAGTTACATCTGTTGATTAGGTTTGAGTATGATTTACAAAATTTTAAAATGACCCATTTTAGGCTGAATTCCGTGTTGTTTTTGTTCTAAATCCCGTCTGTATCTGCTGAGTTGTGTGTTGTTGGTTTTATCTGCATGTAGGAAAGAGGCTTTATGGTTGCTGAGTCTGGCTTTGAAGGTAGTTGAACAAAGTCCTATGTATGATTGAATGGAGTTAATGTCATGTCTTGTCACAGTTGCTTGGTATATTAAGTCTTTGCAAACCTTATTATATATTAATAACTTAATGCCATTTGCTTATATACTTCATAGCAGCCAAAATAAAATTTAAAATGTTGATATGGTCAACACAGTTGGAACTAAGTAACTAAAATATATGTAAAATTCCATTTTAAACTAACAATGTCTAATTTCAGGATGAATAGGTTAAATAATCAGATTTGAAAGCTGCAGCTTATCAGAAATCTGTGACCAACTTTAGTACTATAATAATTTTGATGATGAAATTTACAAGCTGAGAAATAAGTTGTGTAGTGCTGTATGGTAAATTATATTTTGCAATATTAGAGAAATGATTGGATTAAATGAATTTAAAAATGTACCACCAACAGAATTACTAAATTAACAACAGTTTCTAAATACATAAAGTCATAGGGAGAGGCATAACACCCTCCCTACCTCATTCTAGAATCACTACTCACAATCTCAGGTTATGGTGGAATAATTACAAAACAGCATAAACTCTATAGCTAAACTTCTTCAAATTTATATGTACAAAAATCACCATCACTGCCTTGGAAGTCTCGGATAAATTTATTTAGAGTAATCAAATATTTCAGTTAAAAATTAGGTTATATAAAAATCAGACTGCTGGTCTCAGCCAACCAAACATTGATTGCATTCTCTGATTGGCCACTAATTATCTAATCAGGAACAGTCTTACAAATCAGACAAATAAAGCTGTTGTTAGATATGAGTCTATGAAAAGCAGACTTCTCCAAGCTGAACCCCAAACTCTTTGTGGGTGGTCCCGATGTCACCAGGAGCTATGTCAATAATAGGCAAGTGGGTGGTGGTCTTGGTGTCAATCTCAATCACTGTCTGAGCTTCTGATAGTATTTGGAATACTACAAACTGGCAGAGGGCAAACTCAGAATTCTAAACTTGCACAGAAATCAAAGTGGCTTTTGGGTTGAACTCATAAGTAGTTGTTAAAAAGCCTCAAAGGCAAGCTATATTGTATCTTAATAGAAAAAAAGATGCAACTATCGCAATCACGTTCATATGCAGGTCGAATTTACACTATATAAGTTATATTTACACTTTATAGGTCAGATTTACACTATATAGGTCAGGTTTACACTATATAGGTCAGATTTACACTTTATAGGTCAGGTTTACACTATATAGGTCAGATTTACATTATATAGGTCAGATTTACATTATATAGGTCAGATTAACAGTATATAGGTCAGATTTACACTATACAGGTCAGATTTACATACCTTGCAATCAACCTGCAGCACTGAATATTGGAACCTGCTGACTGTTACTGTGTATTCTTTTTCACCAGCTGTATATAAAATGACTGACTTATTCTTACGCCACATGCGTCCTCTACTGCCACTGAGTTTATACATCTACAATCAGCAAAAGGAACAATCATACCAACAACTCGCTCAGCTTAAGAAGAAGCCAGTGATTGTTCAGATTATCAAGTGACTAGCAACATAGTAGAGGACTAGTATCTGGTGACTAGCAACATCCATACAGTAAACCAATATGTTACTATAGCGACAATTCTCAACATAAAACTTTTGAATATTCTTGACTATTACTAAGACAGTCATGGTTGATACAAGATAAACACTCACGAGTGCTGTTCCCATGTGTTTAGCAACGAATGGCTGATTATCTAGCTGCTGGGTGACGTACGACTTGATGGCAAACTCGGAGGTCTTTAAAATGATGCAAGTGCTCTTCCTTTCCTTGCGACAGTAAGCCTGGATAGCATTAGCTATGGAGCCACCATCTGGATCCACCTGACAACAAACAATAGAGAATACAACTTCTCTATTTCACACTAACACAATGCCAATATCAAATAAAACTACTAAAACCGGTTCAGCGGTAGAATATACAGAATTATTTAATACAGGCAACTCATGGGAAAACTCTTTTTCCTAAACAACAATTCATTAAATATCTGTAGAAACTTCACATGACATTATATTGACATCTTAGGAGTAGTAATTGTAGAATGTCAAACATGTTCACAAAATTTCAGTCATTAGACTTAGATGCAGATTTCCTCTGAGCAGAGAAAATAGAAACATATCAGCATCTTCTCTCACCCATTAAGTTCCACTCTTGAACTCTGGGTTTTCAGTGAAGAGTTCTCTACAGTCTCTAACTGGGCTGTCTTTGGACCCATCCCTTACTTTTGTTTCTAGAGAAATAAGGTGGAAGTAGTTATGCAAGCTAACAGCAATAAAACCAACATTATATAACATGTCAGAATGTAGAAACATTTAACTGGAGAAACGAACTAAATAGGTGACTCATCAAACAAGAATGTCAATCATCAATGCTAGGAGGAGAAATACATTATAACAGCTGTCTATATTTTTATTACAATAGTTTCTAACAGTAAATTATAAAATTGTTTGTCTGTAAATTAAACATAAAAAAACAATTTGAAACAGGTCCGTCATTTGAGTTCCAAAACACTATTTAAAAGATCTTTCCCGCTAAAAAGCAGGCAACATCAAAGCACATCATGACCATTACTCACTGAGGTACATATTATAGAGCTCATTGTTGGCGCCTGCATCATCTGCTTGTACACCTTTACCGTTGGACATCATTGCACTCATCATCATAGGGGGCGCACCTAACATAACCCATGGTAGAATCAAATAAAAGCTTCAATCACAGGCTATGAATGAAATTCCCAAAATATTACCAATACACAGTTGAAAGGAAATAAAAAAGATACAAGTAATGAACAATGATTCAGTTTTACTAATAACTAACCAAATACTGGGCTTTACCAGGAGGTCCAGGACTGCCAGGACTATCCATTTCCCCATCTCTCCCTTGTTCACCCTAGAAATACAGACTATTGGTTTATTACAACTAAACTAACAAGATGAATAACAATACCTGCTAACAGTGTAAGTGCATGCGTGTGTGAGTGTGAGTTTAAGTGTTTACCTTAGCACCATAAGGTCCAGGTGGACCTATAGCACCAGGAGAACCAGTTATTCCTTGTTTGCCATCATTGTTTGGCGTCAGCACCCAGTAGCCCGGGTGGTTCAGCAATACCAAGTGATCCGACATCTCCCCTTGCATCATAAATACCGGGAGGTCTGGGAAATCCCTGAGGTCCCTGGAAACCAGTAGGTCTTACAACAGCAGCACCATTCATATTATCATGAGTTAGGAGTTGCCTTCTCTCCTTACCAGGTAGGAAAACTCTTAGAGCCATGATTCTGTTGATGGCCAATAACTAAGGACAAAGATAGGTTCAACTTAGTTCATACCTTTAGGTCCTTGTTCGCCGGGAATTCCCGGAAGCTCCATGGGGTCCCTGAGGACCAGTTGGCCCAGACAATCCAGTTGGTCCAGAAGCACCCTGTGGCCCAGCTGGCCCCTATAGTAATGAATATATTTAGAAGACACGCCTTAGCTGTGAGATATTAGTGAATTATATTTTCTGTAATATTATTGTATTGTATAACATATTATATTATGGTGTATTATACTGCACTGTTATGTAATATATTACATGATGTGGTGTCACTGAAGCAACTCTAGTATTAACATAAATAAACTAAAACAAATAAACAACTAAAGGATTGACTAGTGGAAAACCAGAGAACTGAAATAAATAGAAAACTGAATAAAGAATGTTCCTGCCTTATCACCCTTGTCTCCTTGAGCACCTTCAGGTCCCTGGTTACCGGGGATTCCCACTGGACTCATGGGGCCAGGAGGTCCTTGATCACCCTGCTCCCCAGGTCTACCATCAGCACTCGGTACTCCAGGTACACTGTCTCTCTGAAAAAATTGACAACAATTAATAAAAACTAAATCAAATAAAAAGTTCCAAGAAGCTTAATAGGGCGAAGTAAAGCACAAAAAATACCTTCCATCAGATCCGGGTTCTTTTGTGAATCCCCTTGAGCCGGTTGGACCAGGCATACCAGCTGGTCCAGTTTTTCCTGTCTTTCCATTTCTGCCATGCAGACCGGGCTCTCCAGCTTGTCCGACAGGTCCTATGAACCAAGCAGCATCAGTATGCATTACAAGTGGTCATTTATTAATTCTGGAACACAAAATTTCTCAACAATTCTGGTATATTTCTTTGTTTCCTTGTTTTTACTCAGACAATGCATCATGTGGTAAACAGTATGGTAAAAATGATCCATGGAAACCAGTCATAGTAACTATCATACAGCATAGTAATCCTGTCAGTTGAAGTAACCATCACTGCTGGGATTCAATATGATTACTTAGCCTGTGAGGGAAACCCCAGCATATTATAGAATACCTAAAAAGAACAGAAATACACAAGCAAGGGTGAGTAACTCCTCATTCTCACCTGTAGGACCTTGATCTCCTTGTTTACCCTGATATCCGATCTGAACAGGTCCAGGTACTCCGTCTCTACCTGTAAGCACCCATTGATAGCATCACAACAGATGCAACTAGTTTTCAACTTGATTTCTATGTTGCTATAATAAACAGTGTGACTGGTCACTATAGAATAGCCTACTAGAAATCTGCTCGCTAAATAAAGGTCAAATTATAGGAGAGAATAGAGACGTCATGACGCAGGGTAGTTGTAAGTTCGTAGTAAGTTTTGTCTGTTTACACCCCTATGTAGTTAAGTCTGTCTACACCCCTGTGTAGTTTAGTTTGTCTACACCCCTGTGTAGACCATAATCAAATAATCCAAAGCCCTCTGAAAAAACAAAAATGCTCCGAGACAGAGTTTTCCCCTTTTCCACATAACAAACATAAAATAATGAAAACGAAAAAGATCCCAACTTAAGTTGACAGATTGAACTCAATTGAGCATAAACATCACCTGGTTCTCCAAGAACTCCGGTATCTCCTGCAAAACAAGGTGGTCTCCTTTCTCCTGCACCTCCAGGATTGCCGGATATACCATGCAGGCCATCAACATCGGGTGAACCCTTCCTCACCATCAGTTCTGTAAGATCCCGGATGTCTTTTGGGACCCATTATCCCTTTCTGTTCACTGCAAAACAAGATTAACACATAATACAAGTAGGCATGGCCCTGCAGAACAGAACAGAGTAGCCAATCACATCACTGCACTGATATTGTTAAGCCAATCACATCGCTGCACTGGTATGTTAAAAAAGAATGATTTTTTTAAGATTTAAAAGTTTGAAGTAATTGAGATGTAATTGTAAAAATCAATTATTAGATATGTAATTAATTACAATTACAATTACATTTTTATACATCAATTACAAATTACATTCAATTACTTGAAAAAATGTAATTAAATACAACATATTACAATTACAAATTACAATTACCCCAAACCTGTAATGAACTGTGAAACACCTAGGCGTGGCTAACTGATAATACAGGGCAAGGAACTCAAGCGATATTTCCAAATATTTCAGAGGAGACGACTCCCACACAAGCAGTGAGCCCCACAAAGATACTATTCACCAACCTCGGTTCTTGCAGGTCAGGATAACCAGGAGCACCGACTGGTCCGAGGAATCTCTAGAGCCCAGTCGACCGGCTCTCTCCCATTGGACATTGAGATCCGGGTTTTCCAGCATCCCCTACAGCACAGGGCAATCCCGTTTCCCCTCTTCCCTTCTGAAGTCCGGCAGAACAGAACAGAGTAGCCAATAGCATCCCTACTCTGATATTGTAAAGCTAATCACATAGCTGCTCTAATATTGTCAATATTCTTATTACAAGATTCAGGCAATAATAAACTGTACAATGCGAAACAATAATTTATTTTAAACTCATTACTAAAATAAAGTTTACTTCTAGTAAAAACATGGTGGAGAATACATAGACATTGAACAATAAAAGTATGGGTGTCAGAATAGTTTGTGAAATACCTGCTAGGATAGAGACATGTATGCAGTGTCTAACCTGGTTGGTTGTACACTCAGAGTCACTTTTACACGTCAGTGTGCACACCTCGTTAACACAGATCTGATTGGGTAGACATTCTTAATGAGTCTTACACATGAGTAGAGTGAGTCCATCTGATGGAACTATACTTTGTACAGTAAACTGTAAACACATTGTAGAAAGATATCATATACCAGTATCAAAACACAGTCTGGGTCTCAGTTGGTAGCTTCACTATATATCTGATCGATATTTACCTATCTGTTTATCTGTCCAGTCAGTCAGTCAGTCAGCCAGCCAGTCAGCCAGTCAGCCAGTCAGTCACTCTGCTTACATATGGTAATGGTATAACTTATACTAAGCAATACCTATACCTCTGATCCAAGTTGTCTCCACTCTCTTCCAACACTGCCGAAAGCTGACCACTCGTACTGTAGGAGACATATGAGTCATTACTCAAGTCACTAGCAGGATATATAGACACCACTTTGGTTGTGGCTACAAGAGATGTAGAATAACTTGTCCAGCAACTAACAGTGCAAGTTATTATGACTAGCAAACTGCTACTGTAACTATACTAACAGAGTAATTAAACTAACAGAGTAACTATACTAACAGAGTAACTGTACTGACAGAGTAACTATACTGACAGAGTAATTATACTAACAGAGTAACTGTACTAACAGAGTAACTGTACTAACAGAGTAACTGTACTAACAGAGTAACTGTACTAACAGAGTAACTGTATTAACAGAGTAACTATACTAACAGAGTAACTATACTAACAGAGTAACCGTACTAACAGAGTAACTGTACTAACAGAGTAACTGTACTAACAGAGTAACTTACCATCATTCTGTAGATCCAGCGGATCATCAAAGAGTCTGTCCTGCTCAGTATCAGAAAGATCTGGATCGTTGAGAGGATAAAGCTGATAGCATATGTTGGATATGCATTCAGTAAACTCAGATCCACATTGTTCATCTTCAGTACAGTCTATTAATAGAAACAAAACTCTATAAATAGCGAACTAGTCACTAAATAACCTCACATATCTCACATACACAACATATCTCTACTTCTTTGCTATTTTTGATAATTGACTCACAGTATAAGTGATATCAGTTAGTCATGACTCACAGTATAAGTTACAGCAGCTACTTGGACTCGCAGTATAAATTATAGTAGGTAGTCACAACTCATAGTATGAAAGTCATCAATAACTCGCAGTGTAGGTCATAGCGACTACTCACCTGACAGCCCTCTTTACAGACACCATGGTGACAGATTTGTCCTTCACTAGGACAGGCTGTACACGGATAGAAGCACCTGCAAAAAATGCTGATAATCACACCAAGTGTGATGCCTCGTTTCTACTGAAAAATCGCAAACCAAAATATGTAGAAAATAAAGCAAATTCAGCTTTAAGGTTACACTCTGTTATGTAAATACATAACAAAAATCATTCAAAAATCCTAGCCAGCACAGATATAAGTACAACAGAAAGCAACACTTTTAAACTCTAATAGAGTTTAGAACAAAGATTTCGCATTCAAACCTGAAGAACATTCTACTAGTTCTGAGTGATAAAGATCCTAGACAACTGTTCTGTCATCTGGTGAGGCCTGCTGATAACATCTTTTCTCCAAACAGATCTGCAGCTTCCCACAGTCTCTGTCAAGGTCACATACCCCAACACAGGCACCACACTCGCAGGTGAAGCCACACGCACAGTTCTCAGGGTCTGAAAAGTTCAACATAAACTATAAACTATACGGATGTTTAGTCAGTGTAGTTGCGTCAGAGTTGAGATGTGATGGAGAATAGTTGTTGAATACTAGCAGTATAAACTAGTAATATAACTTGGTAATATAAACTAGTAACATAACTTGGCAAAATAAACTAGTAATATAACTTGGTAACATAAACTAGTAACATAAACTAGTAATATAACTTGGTAACATAAACTAGTAATATAACTTCGTAACATAAACTAGTAACATAACTTGGTAGTATAACTTGGTAATATAAACTAGTAATTTAATTTGGTAACATAAACTAGTGATATAACTTGGTAACATAAACTGGTAACATAAACTAGTAATATAACTTGGTTACATCAACTAGTAATATAACTTGGTAATATAAACTAGTAATATAACTTGGTAACATAAACTAGTAATATAACTTGGTAATATAAACTAGTAATATAACTTGGTAACATAAACTAGTAATATAACTTGGTAATATAAACTAGTAATATAACTTGGTAATATAAACTAGTAATTTAATTAAATTAATAAGTAAATAAATAAATAAATAGTGTTACTAGACAAAGACAGACAAGATTTAGTCAAATAAATAAATTAATAAGTAAATAAATAAATAAATAGTGTTACTAGACTAAGACAGACAGAGTTAGACAATGAATTAGTAAACTGTCAAGTTGGTTAATATGATTACAATAATATAGCCTACCCAGTGAGCCCACTCCCTCAACACCTCCAACTACCCACAGTCAGAAACAACCGCAGGGATCAAAAATTCACAGACGGGAAAAAGATCCCTGTAACCCAGTACAATCTCTAGAACACAAAAATCTCAAACCAGCAGGCTGTGAATTCTGTGATTATGCTTTTCTTTGGCTCCACTCTTTTAGCACTACCGACGGTAGCACAAGTCAAAGGAGGTGTAACGGTATGGAACTTCTCTATTATTCAATATTTTATTCTAGTTACAGTTAGTCGTAGTCATACTGGTCAAGTTTCACAACTTGAAGATAGACCAAAAAAATTGAAAGCATATATGTCTATTAGTGTGCAACTTGAAATGTAACTTAGAAAAAAGAGAAACAGTTAATTTTAACGCATGGTCTTCAATTAGCAATGCAAAATAAAATCAAATACTAATACAGTTATAGTTATACTCATACCGTAATAGTTATAGTAATAACCATCTTCATAATCATAATCATAATGATCATCATCATGTAGCCTACTACTACTAGCACTACTGCTACTACTAGTGGTAGTATTACTATCAGTATTAGTATTACTCTAATACTATTACTATTAGTACCAGGGTTGGGGTAATTGTAATTTGTAATTGTAATTGGCTGTAATTAATTACATTTTTTCAAGTAATTGAATGTAATTTGTAATTGAGGCTTAAAAATGTAATTGTAATTGTAATTAATTACATATCTAATGTAATTGATTTTTACAATTACTTTATAATTACATGTCAATTACTTCAAACTTTTAAATCTTAAAAAACTCCTTCTTTTTCTACAATGCCTACTGTTAAATAACAAGTTCAGATAGGTCAATATAGTAGGGTCATTCCATGCCAGCTCACCGAATTGCACGCGTCTATTTGCGTCTCAGATTTTGTTCATGTTTACACCAAATAGACCTACACGTGCCTCAAGTACTCTTCTTCAGTATTTCTGACCTGACACAAATTTTTTTGAGAATTGACTACTTTTGTGGACAAAGGTTGAGGAACATTTTGAGTAAAATTTGTGATTTCTACTTTTAGACTAATCTATAAACGTCTATATCTCAATCATTTTTCTAGCCTGAGCCTTAAAATTTGCTGTGTGATCTGATAATACCTATCAATTTGCACTAGTAGCAACACATATTACAGAATACTTTGTGTGCATATATGCAAAGTCATTGAATATGAACAAATCTTTGTAAATTTTGAAAAAATTCAAATACCAGCCTAATCAAATTTTAAATTACTTATAAATTGTTTTAAAAGTGTAAATCACAAATTTTCCTCAAAATATTTTCCAACCTTTGTTCACCAAAGTAGTAATTTCGCAAAGTGCTTTTGTGTCAGGCCAGAAATATTCACAAATGGTGATCTGAACATGTGTAGGTCCATTTAGTGTAAATATGAGCAAAATCTGAGACACAAAGACTTGGGACCCCTTGAAAGTTGGTTGATTTGGTATGGAATGATATAATAGTATCACTGTAGAAAACAAAAGAGGTTCACCACTGTCAACACTGCCCCTGGTAGTTGGACCCTAGAAGTGACTTCCTTGTGAGAACAAAAGTAATTGTAATTGTAATTAATTACATTGCCATGTAATTGTAATTGTAATGAATTACATTTCTTTTTTACTGTAATTATAATTGTAATTGTAATTGACAAATCTTCATGTAATTGTAATTGTAATTAATTACATTTACATGTAATTGACCCCAACCCTGATTAGTACTGTGATTATTAGTACTAGTAGTAGTACTAGTACTAGCTTAAATTATCTAGCAATAATCTGGCAAAGACTATCACTATGACTATGAGTATCAGATTCAGTATGAGATTGAGTATGGGATTGAGTATCAGTATGAGTATGACTATGTGCTATGTTATCTGACTAAGAGTAAGAGTAAGACGAAGTGCAAGTGTTACAATAAATAAATAATACTTATTCAGATTGAGATTATTCTATATAGTCAAAATTGAATTTCCTACATTATTTATTTCATAATATTGATTGAATTAAGAACATTTATAATTGTATCGCGATAGCCCTGATGGCTGACACAGACATAAAATGGAAGCAAATATTACTTCTCAGCAGTTTGAAAGAAATCAACTAAAATTCGCCTGAAATCAATACGGCGACGCTTATCGTACTTCCAGCTTTGCGATCAAGTTAAAAGTTGTAGTTTGCGGGCTTACATGAGTACTCTTAGCGAGTTAATATCGATCATTAATTTTTATCTAGCCTTGCTTCTCAAAAATGGATTTTAAAGTCATAAAAACCATACAATTGGATATTGCTTAAGTACAATGAGAGGCGTGAGCGCACCGTCTAGATCATCGAACTCAATAATATCCAGGTATATTCCAGCTCAGTGGTCTAGATAATCTTGTCGCATTGTAAAATAAATTATGCTATATGCTTGCCGTACCCACTAGGATTAGTGATGACTGAGCATAAGTTGCTTTATACTTGTGACTTAAAAGTTGTAGTTTTTAACTCGATTTGACGAAACTTATTATCCTTATTTTGCTTGAAAAGGATGCTACGCTTTAAAGATTTAATTCTCTTGCATAAGCAAGTTGTAAGTAATACTAATAGTAATAGTAATAGTCTAATACTAATACTAATACTCTAATTAAGTAAGTTGTAGTGTTAATATAATTTTTTATTCATTATGATTATTAATATGAATAAGAATCAATCAATTATAATTATTGAATAAGTATAACATGATATTCATATTCATATTGATTATGATCAAGATTATCATTATGATTATGATTATCACTGATAAGGCATAAGCGATAAATGATAATAATAATCATTATGATTATGGGTTTATCACTTTTCATTTTTTTAAGTGATTATCTATATCGTTATGAATATGATTTTCATTAATCATAATGAAAGGTGATGAACCTAAATAAAATGATATAAATAAATTTAAAAATTATTATAAAATAAAAATATAAATATTTATAATGCATATTTCATTTTGATTTTGTAGTAATTATATTTATTATTTTTTAATTTATGTCAACTCACCTTCAATTAGTTATACTCAAGTTATAGTTTTTTATATTCCTAGTGATAGTCTCAGCCCTCACGGCTTACAGTTACTGATTGGGATAGACTTTCTACAGCTACTATGTCTACTGGTACTTGGGTACTCCTACTAATGTTGATAGTCATATTGATAGTCCTCTTACCTCTTACAGTTACACGCATTAGAGCATGTAGCAAGAGGCACACCTCTACAGTTGCCGATTACAGGCTAGCAAGTGTTTTCAGTATGTTGCACATATACAACTCTGGTGTATTGACTAATTATTTAGCATAGACTTAAGCTCCCGGGCTGTTTTTGGAAAGAAGCTGCTGTAGTAGGCTGCTGATTTTGCAAAAATGGTTGGGGGATCGTCCCTGCTTGATGCCTTAGTAAACCTAGTAATTTAGGTTTTACTGTTCATCAGTTCATAGGAGTTGGTTAGAGATGCCTGATTTCCCTCATTAGATAGAAGTCGCAACAGTAACTTGTGCCTCAGCTTGAAGCGTCTGTCAGGGAGAGATTCTAGGTTTAGTTTGTCACGTGCCACAGTGATACTGTCTCTGCCTTTCAATTTAGCAATGAATCTGATTGCATTATTTTGCACCTGTTCTATATCTTTGATGAGGTATTGCAAACGGGGATCTCAAATTGCTGCTGCACCTTCTAGTTGTGGCCTACTCATACTCATACTCATGTCGATAATTCATTTAGTTTACCTTACTCTTTTAGTTTCAATAAATACAATTATATTAATTATATTTATAATAATATTAACTATAATATTTAATTCTATACCATGATTTGATAATTATTATTGTAATCTAAAAATCAAATATGCCTATTAATATTAATTTCATAGTTATGATAATAAAAGTGTGAAATTAAATCATTTTTAATGTTCATTCAATGATTTAAGTTTTTATCATTAAAAACAAATGGTTAATTATCGTAATTGATAAGTTAAAGTTGAGATAATCATAATGGTAGACATAATGATAATCAAGAATAGTATAATTATCACCTAAAGTAAAAGGTAAACCGTTATCATGTTCATAATGACTACATAAAGTTGAATGTTGCTATGATGGTAAGTTATACTTGTATAATTAAATAAAAGTAATATTATTTAATTTTACATTTCAAGCTGCAATTACAAAGTTTGACCTTTGATGGTGGAAAGCAATCATCACCATCATCATGCTGATTACTTGCAATCTATTCATATTACTAATTAATCATTAAGCATAACCGTCAGTCATCAGACTGAGTCATTTATGGTTGACCTTGTGATTAACATTGGCATTTCGATTTTAGCAGAATCTTTCAAATGACAATGATTATTATCATGTGATAGTCACAAAGTTGAAATGTAGTATCGTTTGTCTGAAAATTTCGTGATTTTTCATTAGAATCAGAGATGAGATGTCTGTTCGTGAAAAGTCACAGTCTTTCATTATTGAACTGTGTGGTTTATAGGCGTGTTATCACTGAACCCCCCACGCATAACTAACGCAATACTGAGCCATTAGTTTATATTATTAGTATTAATATATTTGTCTATAACTATACTGAGTCAGTAGTTTGTATGTTTAGTATTGAGATATCTATTAGTTCCATGCCGGCTGATTGTGTTTTAAGGGAAGTCTCACAATAAACGAACATGTCGGAAGTGAACCCTGGTGATGCGCCAACTGGCGAGGTCAAGGTGAAATCTGAGAAAGAGTTGAAGAAAGAAGCTGCTAAAGCTGCTAAACTAGCCAAGTTTCAAGCTAAGCAGGATAAACAGAAGGCAGAGTCTGCCACGACTACTGAGGTGTCTGTTTAGTTAGTTACAGGTTCTATATATACTAAGGTAGGTGCAGTAATGGAGAAATTGAGAAAGCCTGTGTTCTAGATTAGAAATGTAGCATAAGAAGTTAAGTTTTTGTAAGAATTTCAACTCAAACCCCAAACCAAAATTTGATAATAAGATTAAAGTACCTAGGCTATCTCGATTTCTACACTACTGCTCCTGAATGTATATATTTGTGTTACTTTCTATTCATATTTATGGTTGTACTGTAGTAAACTGTGGGTTATGAATGCAACTAGTGCTTGAACATACTCTTTGCGTTAGAGAGAATAAGCCAAGTATTTGAATACGAATGAAAGATAAAAATTATTTGCATCAGATACAGCTTATGTGGTCCTACTACCAGCGAGCTCCAGTAGTAGTCTGAACTACACTGGAACTCGCTGGCTTTTATATACAAGCGAGACAAAGACATTCCTTTGTTGCCGATATCGGGGTTCCGAAATGCCGATATTCGGCATTTCGGAAGACCGAAATGCCGATCTCAGCAACAAAGGACACACACAAAAGAAAGCAACATTAGTAAAAGAAAAGCACTATTAGTAAAAGAGATATTACATAACTTCAGAATGCGTATTTCAGTAAAATTACATTATGCTGAAAGCTTAACAGTAATCACCATACTTAGGCATTAGCAAGCTAGCTTACTTAACTATAATTACAGCATTAAGAACTATACGCAACAGTATTTATAGTATACTGATGCAAGCAGTTATTTCAGAACAATAGAGGATGAGAATCCATTACAGTACTTCTACATGAAAGTGTTACTTGAATTACATATTCGTATTGCGACTGTATGGCTGTACTTTTACCTGGAAGTTGTCTGTTTCTGTAGCTAACAATTTCCATTTTATTTTCTTCAAATTTGATTTTTTTTTCTGGAAAAAGTGAAAGAGAAAAAGAAGGCTGTAGTAATGTATGTCGATGACACACCAGTTGGCCATAAGGAAGGTTCAGTTCAATTATTCTCTACATTTTATACTCAATTGAGCTCTTCATTCCTTCACTTACTGTTTCAGTTGAAGCACTGATTTATCAGTGTACACTGCTTGGTAGTGAACACACAGTTATGTGTGTAGGCAGTCTTACTTAAAATTGTTGAAATCATATTAATAAGGAAGCTCACTCTGTAATACTCAAATATAACTCGCTTAATCACTATTTGATGCCCTTTGAAAACGTAATAAATTAAGTTGACAGCATAAAAGTGATAATTGAAAAAGACAGCCGATGTAATTATAAACATGAATACCCCATATCTAAAGGAGTTATCATTCCCTTTGATTGTTACTCTAAAATTATTTGATTAAGCATGTACAAAGCAAAAATTTTGATGATTGGCTTTTAGAATGAAAAGCGACTCGGCAAAATTGAATTTCTGACTGAAAATCGTGAAGGTATAAACACTGCTTTAGACTGAAGTAATAAGACATCGTATTCCAATATCCTACATTTAGGGCTGCCCTACTCATACATTGGATAGCCTCAGATTCAAATACTCCTAACAATCTGTTGTGTGTAAGTTATATAAGTTGTAGTAGTAGTAGTGTCAGGCCACAGTCTTATTTATTCGTCCTTGTTGGTGGTTAGACTATGGGCTATGAATAGATTATTGTATTTATACATACAGTGCTGTGAAAAAGTTTAAGGACGCCTTACTGTTTTTCATAATAGTAATGTTCCAAGTTAATTTTAAGACATAACAAAAACATTTCCATAGGCATGATGCCTATCAAAATGATTCCTAAGATCTCCTCATCTCATTTATATAAATTATTGTTATAGTTTTCTGATTTAGGGTTGATGTGCCACCAAGAGAGTCTATTCAACACTAGAGAAACTTCACCAGTTAAGTCGAGTAGATAATGTTATATTTAATACAAGAATACATAATAAAAATCCAATGTACAACAGTAATGATACGCACGTCTATTTACTTTACAGCACTATCCTCAACTGAGCTAGTAGCGCGAAGCGGCTACTATTACTTATCAAACAGCTTAGTTAATTGGCTAATACATTGTTCCGGGTCAATACGCAACCTTGCGTATTGTGTTGCTGGTAGCTCCACGAGCCACCACACTGCCCCCTCCAGCAGAAAGCCCACTTTCTGATAAAATAAGATTCACATAAAAACGTAAACTTCGTTGGGGGTAAGAGAACAGCATAAAAGTATATAAAAAAAACAACAACTGGTAAAAAATATACAGGTATATATATCGTGCACTAAGTAATAAGCAAGAGAAGGTCCTATCTACATATAGAGTACGTGTCACCATTACGGTAGGGAATGCCACAGAGAGGTAGGGGAATGAGTAGTAGGGAGTGGTAGGTAGACTCGAGTTAACTGCGGGTTGCACGCTTCATGCGTTTAATCGACTCCTGTAAGTATTTGAGTTCACTGGAGGCTGCCTGTATTCGTGGGGCCAGCCTGTAGACTTCTTGCTCCAAGTCATGCGCCCTAGCTTCTACCTCACGTAGGTTACGGGCCCAGGGGGACGAGCGAGAGGAAGTTGGTTGCCTGTGTCGTTTCCGCTCTGAGGATGGAAGAGGAGGAGGGAGTGTATATGCATTTGTGTCTACTCTCTGTAGTACGACACGAGGAAAGGTATGCGGCATGCGTATAGGACTGTGAGGTGGAGAGTTAGCAGACTGTGTAGGTTTATCTGTGGCTCCAGAGATGATAGGTCGCGGGGAAGGGAAGCCTTGCTCCAGGCGAGATAGCCGAGCTGAGTCAGTGATGAGTGGTTTGATGGCGTTGAGAAAGGCAGGATATGATGATTCGTCTACTTCATAGACATGTCCTTGATAGCACTGCATAGTACGTTGGTGCCGCAGTAGGTAATCACGGTTATAGCTATATTCTCCGCAAGGGCAGAAAGTGGTGATGTAGTGCTGCGGCAAGTGCACATTTAGTCTGCGGTGGGTCGTGAATCGCTGCTGGCAGAGGTTGCATTCACGATTACTCTCACCTCCTTGATAGGTCCTGATTTCCCTCTCTGTGGCAGGGGTAATCCAGTTGGAGGTTGCTTCCAACTGGGGTGGTAGTTGCCTGGTGGTAGGAGTTGTTGGGGCCGGCTCTGGGTCCCATGCCATCTCTAGAGAAGGCATGTCCGTAGAGACGGGTGCGAGTGTGTCTACAAAAGTAGAATTATTGTTAGATCGCGGTGGATCTTTACAACATAATTCTAGTGACTGTCGACCGTTGCTAGCCTGAGAGTCACAGCTTTTGGAATGCACTCGAGGAACTGTTGAATCATGTGTGGACTGACGAAGAACAGTGTCTAGCTCCAGGTCTAACAGACCGTCGGCCATTACAGTGTCTTCATCGTCATTCACATGAAACGTGGTTCCCAGTAATTCTGATTCAATCTGCTGAATTAGTTCAGAATTTACTGGCATCGAGCCCGTTTCCATGAATAGGAATACAAGACTTATACTGGCTTACCTGGGAACTCGGTATTAATGTCCATACTCAACGTTCTTGGTAAGGTTGGAGCTGGTTGTGGGATACGTCTGCCTTTGGCGATGTCAGCATAAGAAAAGGCTGAGCATCGTTTCTGAGGCACGAGGTCGGAACTATTTGCTTTACACGCATTAATTCCTCCCACTATTCCGCCCTCGCAAAAGTTGATATTTGCGTGGGGTTCACAACTCCAACATTTTATCGTACGGTTCTCCCCTAGACTTTCATGTGCGCCGCTTCTAATGCAGTCACATACGAAGTCCTTCAAGTATGCGGGGGGTTGCCTCGTACGCTGTCCCCTTTCTAGGGGGGGTGACACGCTTGCCGGTTCATTAGTAGGGGCCTCAAATGGCGTCTCTACTTCACCGTTAGTGGTCACCTCTTCTTGTTCTCCGGATGGAGCCCCTCCCTCCGTGGGGGTTTGCACTTCCGGAACCGGCTCGGTTTCTGGAAGTGATGGAATTAGACTTGGCGGTGGCGGACACGCTTCTGTTGACAAAAGCTGCCGCTCCTCTCTCACCAAGTTTTCCTCCCGCGGTATGACCACTTCGTATTCAGGTCCATGCCGCCGTCGCCCGCGCGTCGTTGTCTGCCTCCTGGGCTCTAACAACGGGGGGGCTTCTCCCACTCCGTCAGGGCTAGCCCAATACGGTTTCAAGCGAGACTCATTCTGGATAGACACCTGTCCTGAGCGCTCAATCTTGTACGTATGATTGGGCATAGCCTCGACGACCACGTAGGGGCCTACGAACTTAGGCTTCAGTTTATCAGCCTGTCCGCGGCGCCTACGGTAATTGACCATCCACACCTTATCTCCTCTTTGGTAGAGGGGTGGTTCATCGGAATCTTCGTGCCGCACCTTCCACTGCTGTTGACGCAGTATCTCGTGTGCGGCCTTCATCCGTTCCACTAGTTCACTGGCATACTCGTGGACTGAGTTATCCTGCTCTGGAACGTGATAGGTGAGATGGTCAGGGACACGAGTCTCTCTCCCGAGCATCAAGAGGTTTGGAGTCTCACCAGTACTGGTGTGTGGGGTGCTACGGTATGCACGCATGACTTGCGGCAACACCGTATCCCATTCCTCTTGACCTCGTCCAAGGAGGAGACTCCGGAGCGCATCACCTAGCATCCGGTTGTTGCGCTCCACCACCCCGTTACCTTGAGGGTGGTAGGGGGTGGTCCTGCTCTGATTTACTCCCCAGAGGTGGCAAAGGTCGCTCATCAGTTGAGACTGGAATTGAGCGCCTTGATCAGAGTGTATCTGTTCGGGAAGTCCAAAATAACAGAATACATGTTGGTCTAGTGCCCTGGCCACTGTTGGGGCTGATGCATCTGGGATAGCCAGAGCATCCGCCCACCTAGTAAAGTGGTCGGTTAGTACTAGGATCCAATTATTACCTCTGGGGGTCAGGGGCATGGGTCCGACCAGGTCTACAGCGACTACTTGCCAGGGCCTACCAGCATATAGCCTCCGCCGTCCTGCTTCACCAGGGGGGCGGCTATGCTTACTGGCCTGGCAGATCTCACACTGTTTGACTCTGAGCCGGACGTCACGCTCCATCTGCGGCCAATACCACCGGAGTCGTAATTTGGATATCACTCGCTTGACCCCTGCGTGGGCCTGCTTGTGAGTATCCCAAATCAACTCACGGCGGATGGCTGTGGGGCAGACTACCCTCTTCCTTTCCGGGTGTCTGCCGTTGGCAGCTAGAGAGATGGTTAGCAACCCATCCTGCCCGATCCGCAGCGAGTCCCAACGCTGACAGTATAGCCGGAACTCGGCACATCCCTGTCGTATGCGTTCCTCGCTGGGTCGTCGCCCTTCCCTTTTTGCCCGGTAGATATCTGCCACGACTCCAGGCAGCTCTTCTTGGAGCTTCTTCAGCTCTCGAACATTACCGGCCAGTACAGGGTTGGCGCGGAGGTTTTGTACATCCTCCGGGGACTCATCAACTCTTTGCTTGAGTTGACCTTGATCCCAGTCAAACGGTGCTCCGTGATGAGCCAGCGTCTCCAACTCGCATCGTGGGGGACCTCCATCCCTCCTCTCGATGTTGAGACACTGTTTGCAACCTCCGTCAGGTCGGCGACTCAACCCATCCGCATTGCTGTGTCTCTTGCCCGGTCGGTGTTCGATCCGGTACGAGAATTCAGCTAGGATTTCGAGCCACCGGGCGACCTGACTAGAGGGCTCTGCTCTCCTGCACAACCAGATCAGCGAGGCATGATCCGTACGCAGCCGGAACTTCCTGCCATATAGGTATGGTCTGAAGTGCTTCACTGACTTGATTACTGCCAGCAGCTCCTTGCGGGTAGTGCAGTAATTTCGTTCAGCGGGAGAGAGAGACTTGCTGTAGTAGGCTACTACTACTTCTCGGCCTTCCTGCACTTGCGACAGCACAGCGCCAACATTCTGGTCACTGGCGTCTGTGTCTAGGATGTACTCCAGAGTGGGGTCTGGGTAGGCCAAGATGGGCGCCGTTAGGAGGCAGCCCTTGAGGCGGTCGAACGCTTCTTGTTCGACTGGAGTCCACTGCCACGTCACTCCCTTTGCGGTAAGCCGGTTTAACGGCTGGGCTATGCCCGCAAAGTCTGGTATGTATTGCCTGTAATACCCTACCAGCCCCAAGAAAGCCCGGAGTCCGGTCAAGTCTTGAGGGGTGACCCAGTCTTCTACTGCCCGTACCTTTTCGGGATCCGTTGCCACGCCGTTTCGACCGACAACGTGCCCCAGGTACTTGACCTCCGGCTGCAACAGAGCGCACTTGGAAGGTTTGAGCTTAAGACCGGCACCTCGGAGTCTCTCGAAAACCTCCTGCAGACGACTGACATGTGTCTCGAAGTCTGGAGAGATTACGATGACATCATCGAGGTAGACCAGCAGTGTCTTCCAATGGAGTCCGCTAAGGACTTGTTCCATCAGCCTCTGGAAGGTGGCTGGGGCGGAGGTTAACCCGAAGGGCAGCACCTTCCACTTCCACAAACCGTCCCGTGTAATAAACGCCGCTTTCTCTTGGGCGTCGGGACTCAGAGGAACCTGCCAATAGCCGCTTAGCAAGTCTAACGTACTGAAGTACTTGCTGCCGGCTAGGGCGTCCAATGACTCGTCAATACGAGGTAGAGGGTAGGCGTCCTGTATGGTTACGCTATTGAGTTTGCGGTAGTCCACACAGAACCGCCAACTGCCGTCTTTCTTCCGGACCAGTACGACTGGCGAGCTCCACGCACTATGGGCGGGCTCTATCAGTCCCCGGTCCAGAAGATCCCGTACTTGTCGGCTAACCTCCTTCTCTTTCTCCGGCCCCAGCCTGCGCGTGGGCTGCCGGACAGGGACTGTCCCTGCAGTCAGCGGTATTTCGTGTCTGACAATTCCAGTCAGTCCCACGTCATTCTCCCCGCTGCTGAACACATCACCGTAGTCGCGTAGTAACTTGGCCATAGCTTGGCGTTCTCTGTTACTCGCGCAGCCGCCACTGGCTGTTTCGTATAACTCCCGGAGATGTGTCGGGACTGCCCCTCGTCCCTGAATAGGGTGTCGAGGGGGTGCCTCCGTCGCGTCACCCAGCGACGGGCCCACGTCCTCTTCCTGGACGGAATGGAACCGGCCCAGCATTGACCCAGCTGGGAGCTCAATGGGCTCGGTAAAGGGGTTGACGCACTGCACTAAGACCTCCCCTCGCTCAGTTAGTCGGTTTAAACTACTGGCGAGTTGGATCTTTTCGTGCGCGCTTTCAACGACCCCGAGCCTGGCTATCCGGTTGCTGTTCACTCGGCAGTGGATAGTAGCTCTGGAGCGTCCGGGTACGGTGCAGTTCCGAACTACCTGAACACCGCCCACCAGAGGACGCCCAAACTTATCCACACAGGCGAGTTCTCGCCCGCCCATCAGCACCACCGACTTACTAAAATCTATTCGGCACTGGTGTTGCTTCAAGAAGGGCATGCCGAGGATAGCATCTTCCTCCAGTTGACCTATGATAAAGGTCTCCTGTACAGCCTGATCTCGGACACGCCCAGGGAGCTCGATAATACCATAAAAGGGGATACATGACCCGTCTGCCAGGGTGCCATGTTCTCCAGTATACGGTCGTACTCTATCCCTGTCCCGGCGGGGCAGTGCCTCAAAGACTCTACGACTGAGAAGGTTGGTAGTACAACCGGAGTCGAGCAGGAAAGTGACGGCGTTGCCGGCCACCTTTCCGGGTAGGAAATAGCTCTCTCCATGTGGTTGTACTTTCACCCCCCCCGCATGTGCTGTCCTGGTTTGACAGGACGGCGGGGGTTTCACCCGTGGTTTACGGGGCTTCCGGCGGCGAGGTTGGTGCCGGCGGGGTTTGGGCCTCTCCACTGGGCCTTCTGGCTCCATTTCAGTGGCGGGCTCCTCCTCCCGAGGTAACCGGTGAAACCGGTTAGCGAGTGGCAGGGAAAAGGTACTGGGCCGTTGTGCGGGCCTACTAGTCCTGCGTGGTACCTGCCACTCGGGTAGAATGTTCCGCCGCGTCCGTACGGACAGACGACGGCGTGTTCCACCATACTCCTTTAGTTGCGGCCCGCGGGGAGGGAGAGTGTCCGCGGGCCGTGACAGTTTAACGCCCCCTGGTATTGGGGTCGTCCTTTCTGTCCCTGGTCCTGATCAGCGCTACTCCAGCCTTGCCCCACAGGTGTTGGGGGCATCCGCAAGGCCTGACCGGGGCCAGCACCGGCCAGAATGGTTACCAATTGTCCCAGCATCTCTACCATACGGTCCACTTCGGCTTCCAGCGGGAGGGCTTCGGAGCCTGTCGTAGCCCGAGCAGCGCTGACTCCAACTACTGATGGGTTCCGTTGTGCTCGATGCATTTGGGTAGCCAGCAGGTAAGCTTCTCCAGCCTTCAGGGCATCCTCTATTCTGGTTATCCCTTTAGCTCGTAGGTGATGGTCTAGGCCCAGGTCGTTTAGGGACTGGACAAAGGCGTCATAGGTGTAACGCTCTTGGTGTTGTGCTGGCAGATCGCTATATGCAATCTGCGCCAGCTTCTTCACCGTCGCGGCATGTTCTTGCAGCGAGGTCCGCGGGGTGTGGCACATTCTCTCCAGCTTGGTCCTAGCGTCTATGACGGAGGTGCCAAAACGGGCCCGCAGCGCAGCCAGTATGCCGTCTACGTCCGTTCCCACTCCGTACGGCTTGGCTTGCTCCGTCACCGCTCTCCGCAATTGAATGAGGGCCACTCTATGCGGCCATTGAGCAACTTCCATTACTTCTCTAAATTCTTGTATAAATTGTTCGACATCTTCCGACCCAGTAAAGGTGGGAGCTTTCAAGCAATGTCTATAAGCTTCTTCTCCTTCATGATTCACAGGATTAACAGCATTTCTACGCTCACCTTCTACTGGGGGTGGTTGCATTCTAGCGTTTTCAGTCTCCATCTTTGATATACACTATCCCACCGCTGCCACCACTGTTATAGTTTTCTGATTTAGGGTTGATGTGCCACCAAGAGAGTCTATTCAACACTAGAGAAACTTCACCAGTTAAGTCGAGTAGATAATGTTATATTTAATACAAGAATACATAATAAAAATCCAATGTACAACAGTAATGATACGCACGTCTATTTACTTTACAGCACTATCCTCAACTGAGCTAGTAGCGCGAAGCGGCTACTATTACTTATCAAACAGCTTAGTTAATTGGCTAATACATTGTTCCGGGTCAATACGCAACCTTGCGTATTGTGTTGCTGGTAGCTCCACGAGCCACCACATTATTACTGTCTCTTTTTATATTTTTTTCAAATTTTGGGTGAAACATTGAAATACTATCCGTATATGGGAATTATTCGATGTTCTTACAATTTGTGTGCACTGTATGACATCAGAATAATTATTTTACTTAAAATATAGAAAAATATTTTTTGGGGTTTGTTATACACCTTATAGCAGCATTGCAACACACAGTGCACTCAATTTTAGTGTCAACATTTTGTTGGCCAGCCTTTATTCCTAATCAGAAGTCGACAGTGACGAGGCATCGACTCGTACAGCTTCTCCAACTCATTTTCAGTCACGACATGATGCCATGCATGAATTACAGACTCTGTGAGTGTCACCTTAGTTGCTGGCTTCTTTGAGAAGACTTTTTTAGCCATTCTTAATCATAATATTTCATAGGGTTCAAGTTAGGGCTTCGTGCTTGCCAGTTGAGCGTTGAGACCGTCTACTTTTTTATTCACTTTTTAACACTCTTCGACCAATGACATGGTGCATTGTCATCTTGAAATATGTAAATTACATCTGGAAAAAAGGTTTTTATAATTGGAAGAAGTTTAGCATTGAGATTATTTATATATTTTTGGGTACTAACTACTAACATCATTCCAGAGCAAATACTGAGTCCACCTACACCTTTTGATGTTATACAACCCCAAAACATAACACTGATTATAGAGTGCCTAATTGTTCTAAGTATACATTGGCGGCTATATTTCTCATACTGGTATCTTCTAACACAATCTTTTCAGGATGACTATTCACATTAAATATGGATTCATCTGAAATAATTACTTTTTTTCTAATCATTCACTGTCTAACTACCATACTCCCTGGCCCACCGTAAACGGTTTTTTTGCTGCTTCTCGGTTGGTAGAGGCTTCCTCTTGCTTTGCGGCCATGTAAACCAAGGCTCAGCAATCTTACCTCATCAGAAATGTCTAAGCTGGTGTTCTTGTTGATTCTGACCCTTCCTTGCCAACTCATGACTTGTTTTATGGCAATCCTTTTTGCTGATCCCAATGAGAACCTTGTAATCTCTCGATGTGCTTATTTTTAGTCGTCCACTTTTAGGTCCATCTGCTACACTGCCAGTCTCCATAAACTTCTTGATAATTTGATGTACAGTTGTCTTTGCTTTGCCAACCTTTTCAGATATTTTCCTAATTGAATATCCCTTCTTATGCAAAAAAATTATTACAAACCTTGCTTCTGAAGTAAGATTTGCAGCTCTCATTTTGTCTATGCGCAGCAGCCAAGTGGACACCATGTAAAAGCTCACAACTAAATGACAGATTTCAAATTATAAAGGGAAGTCATACTTTATGATAACATGATGCCATGCACAAAGTCAAATTTCACTATTTAGCTTTTTGTGGTAAAAAAAGCGATAAACTTTGGTTACATAAAAATACAGGAGTTGCGCTTCCCTAACTGCTTGTGTAGTTGGCCCGAAAATAGGTGGAAAACATAACAACAGTAAAAATTAATAGGTGGAAACTGTAGAACACATTCTAAGGGTCATTTTAATATATTATATTGAGTATATATTGAGTATGTATTGAGTATATATTGAGTATATATTGAGTATGTATTGAGTATGTATTGAGTATATATTGAGTATATATTGAGTATATATTGAGTATGTATTGAGTATATATTGAGTATATATTGAGTATGTATTGAGTATGTATTGAATATTTATTGAGTATATATTGAGTATATATTGGGTATATATTGAGTATGTATTGAGTATGTACACACCTCCAACTCTCTCTTCTCATTTATAGTAAAGCAGCGAGCTACATTTCTCTAACTACTTATTGATAATTTACTTTCTTTTCTTCACGGACTAGACATTTCCTTTGAGTAAATTAACCCCAGTTTCAGTTTGTCAGAGAAGACAACTCTGAACATTGTTCCATGTCTTGCCTGTTATACAGATGAGGATGTGCTAGACTATGGGGAGGCCAGATAACACCCCCGACCTGCAAGCCTACTACCCGGGTACTCTGCTAGAGAGTGGACTGGACATCCTCTTCTTCTGGGTGGCCCGCATGGTCATGATGGGACAATTCCTACTCGGGGAGCTTCCCTTCAAAGAGGTACGTCTGGTGGTAGAAAGTGTCTTCTGCTTCTTCTGATGTCTGTGGTTACCATTCTATATCTATACCCTTTAGATGACTCTATTCAATATACTTATTCTATATCTATACCCTTTAGATGACTCTATTCAATATACTTATTCTATATCTATATCCTTTAGATGACTCTGTTTAATTAGCTGATAACTTTATAGTTTTTTCAATTTAGAGTAACGCTGCTATTATTGGGAAACAATCTCTTGTATAACCAATAAATGTGAAATGTGCTGTTTTGACAGTCATGGGACTGAAGATCAAATGCATTTTGTGTCTAAATTGATAAACTTGTAACTAAATGGCAAGAGGTTTTAATGGCTGTATGTGTATGCAAGATTATACATTATAGAAAGAGTATATAATTATTATGTAATATATCTTATATTATGTAATATATCTTATATTATGTAATATATCTTATATTATGTAATATATCTTATATTATGTGATATATCTTATATTATGTGATATATCTTATATTATGTAATATATCTAATATTATGTAATATATCTAATATTATGTGATATATCTTATATTATGTGATATATCTTATATTATGTAATATATCTAATATTATGTAATATATCTAATATTATGTAATATATCTTATATTATGTAATATATCTTATATCATGTAATATATCTTATATCATGTAATATATCTTATATCATGTAATATATCTTATATTATGTAATATATCTTATGTTATGTAATATATCTTATATCATGTAATATATCTTATATCATGTAATATATCTTATATCATGTAATATATCTTATATCATGTAATATATATTATACTATGTAATATATCTTATATTATGTAATATATCTTATATAATGTAATATATCTTATATTATGTAATATATCTTATATTATGTAATATATCTTATATCATGTAATATATAATATACTATGTAATATATCTTATACTATGTAATATATCTTATATTATGTAATATATCTTATATTATGTAATATATCTTATATTATGTAATATATCTGATATTATGTAATATATCTTATATTATGTAATATATCTTATATTATGTAATATATCTGATATTATGTAATATAACTTATATTATGTAATTATTACTGAGACTAGTGTAATTTGATGGTGGCTGGTAGAGCAGTGTTTGCGGGTGAGACTCAGGTGGCTGTGGTTGGTTCTTGTCAAGTATTTAATATGTGATAATGTTGGAGTAGCTGCAGTACCAGTATTATTAGAAGTAGACATGTGGGTGTGTTTTATATAAGAGCCACAGGCTAAGTTTGTGAGTCAAGGTCAATACAGTTGTATAATGAGACACTATTTTCTGTTAGAATATTTACTTCATGTATGTAATACTTATATTATATATCTTCTCTCCTGTATAATCATATTTGCTGAGGGGGTAAATTTCTATGTTGAGTCTCTCCATGTTGTCATTTATTATGAAGTAAACAGTAGAGCAGCTCAGTGAATTATTCAATACTGACTGGTAGAACTTTATTATCTTCAACATAATCTGCATAGTTGCATCTTTAAAGGAAGTCTTTCTGAGTGAGAAATATATTTGAAATTTATGTATTATTATCGAATATATTTCAGTTACTATATTATACTAGAAAGTAAAAACTTGCTTGTAGTGGTGTCAGCTGTTGTGATGTTACTGTAGTCTGTCTGTTTGTCTCAAACTGATTCAATCTGACATTATATTTTTAAAGGTAAACTGATGGTAACGATTCCCAGAGAAAGTCTTGGTGTTAGTGACTTGGTGTGGGACATTGCTGTGTATAACAGAGACACAGTGTTTCTAGCATGTGAAGATGGACTGAGGAGATACACAATAAAATACTAAACTTATCAGCTACAGTTTACTAATAATCAGCTCAGTGAGGTACTGAGAGATAAAATGGATAATATTTGTCATCAACATAATTATATTCATTACAATTCATCAATACACACACTCTGTAATTATAGTTAGATATGAGATGTTTTTCTGTATCAAATATATGTTGCCATTTTACCATCTAATAAAGTTTATTTGCTAGCGAAAATATAGTCTGTTTTCATGCCTCATTAGCTTTAGTTCAAGTTGAGTTCACTTACTAAAAAATAATCTTTACTGGAGCAGTAACTGTAAATGACTTGTCTGTGGGAGAATTTATACACTGAATTGACATGCAGGTGCAAGTAACTCCAACATGACTAAGTAAATTTATTCCAACCATTCACAATGTTATACATTCCATTGCTGTGCAAACAATAGCATTGAGTAGCCAATCAAATTGTTTCTTGTCATGCAATCAGGAATCTAATAAACATGTAACAACTACAGAGTTGGTTGGACTAGAAATATTTCACAGGTTAGCTCATTAATTGCTGCACTTGGAATAATATAATTGAAAATGTTAGAGCAGTGGCTCCCAACCTTGGGAAATTCCCCTTGCAGGGAATTTGGGTTTTTCAGGGGTTTCATTTCTCAAAAATTCACACAGTTTACCAGCTCTTTGAGCTCTTGCCTTGTTTTCCAGGTTACATGTAAATGTATAACTATAACTAAACTGAAGTTGTGACAGACACTGATTCATGTCAAACACAAAGTGCCTTTTCCTTTTCTACCCTAGCTGCTACCCCTCCTATACTATGAATGGAGGTTAAAAAGTTTCTTGAAAGTAAAAACCAACAGCAAGTTTTTGCAGTGAGTCAATCTGATCTCCATAAACTACTTATTGCATACCTAGTAGATATATTTGCTGTACTAAAAACTTTGAACCTAAAATGAATGAGTATAATTATCAACTCACTGCTTTTAATACCAGCATCACTGCTTTCAAAGCTGAACTGAAGTTGCGGCAGACACTAATCCATGTCAAACACACTGGCCTTTTCCTACACTCAATAAATTATTAGGAAAACAACCCATGTCTCAGATTTTCTTCACAAATAAAAATTACAATTTTATCAAAAGGCGGAAACTTAAAAGAAAATATTTATAAGAAGGGAGATGGTATGAAGAAGGTGGGACACAACTGAGTTAAAGCTATGCCTATACCATCTTATCAAGGAAACAGACACTTGAAGGATGAAATATACTAAATATTCAACATAACAGTGAGAATATAAACTCCTGCACTATCCACTTCTGTCTCACACAAACCTTAATGCTGTCAAACTTACTTCCTCTTTTACTGTTACATAACTCACTTTAATAATAAAATAATGAATAACAGGTTCTTGTAATATTTCTCAGTTTCTTACTACAGAAATAGAAACAGCAAGTAAATACCTGTCTCATCCTTACAGCCAGTCCTCATATCACATCTCATACAGAATATCTGGTGACACTTGGAACACACTTCTGTCAGCTGTTCCTCTTTATGATGTTCACATTCAGTTATAGTATATCTTTGGGGAGAAGCTCTGTAGACCTCAATGTCAATAAACTGATGTCTATCTCCCATCAGCTCTCTGTGATTCTGTATAATAAAGGTCAACAGTTTAGTTGGTTGTATTTTCACCAACAAGTCTGTCATAGTTGACTCACTGCACTGTGAAACTGTGTGTTGAGTATAAAAAGTCACACAGACTCAACATTTCTTTTCAATAATATTCTACATACAATCCAGAACTGGTTTATAAACTAATCTTGAGAAATTATATAAGAAAGACTCACTTCTTGATGCTGCTGACACAATTTCTTTCGACTCTCAAGACAAAACACAGCAGCTTGTGTTCCACCTTTACACACATCGCAGGGAATGGGTGCCGGTTTGGGTGGAGACTTGTATTCTAAGGGGTCTCCATGCTGAGCTACTGGTAGTGTTGTGGGATCCGTGATGTCATAGTGATCTTTCCTACAATATATAGCAATCAGTGTGTTAACTGTGTTAGCTGTGTTTAGTATATCTCAAGTAATGAAATACTCCATCCACACACACAGCTGTGTCTTTGACAAATACTCAAATAAATACTCATAACTCATCAACACACATTCATTATATAGACCACAGGCTATCACACAAACACACTTGACTATATTATGTACTAATATGCTGGAAAATAGTCACTCATGACAAAGAACTGCTACTCAACAAATAGACTCAACTGTAACTTGTAGAGTAAAATGACAAGACAAATTACTAGTTAACTACTGAGTGGGGGCCATATTGTCAATAATTATTCACTTTTGTTGCAAGTTTGTGCAATGCAACTAATTACTGAGGAGTGAATTCTGAGGAGCCAATACTACAACATACTACAACTATTCCCTGCCACTCTTAGCCTAGGGCCACACGGTGCGTATTTTCGCATGCGAAAATTAAAATCACGGGTAGCAAAGGTGTCCACTGTAGCGTCAGTGATGCGTGATAAATAAAGCTTTCATTTTTAAATCGCACTCGCTTTCAATAAAACGCAATTTACTGGAATATAGCACTAAATAAAGAAATTGGGCTCGCTGAATAACTACCAGCCAATTAGGTGACGACGACAGAGACGATTCGCACTTGCGTTGAAAATGCAGAGCGACAAGTGCGAACGTTTTCTCAACGCGCATCGTGTGGCCCTAGGCTAACTGCTAGGAGTGGTGCGAAACTGTCATTTCATCATCCTTGGCAATGTGTCAAGAGCTAGTGCACTGTGAGTGCGTGTCACGTGTGAGTGTTGCCTATCTCGTGCAGCTATCATAAGAAGAGTGAGTCATACACTGCGTTTCCATTATCGCATTATGCGAATGGATTTTCTCATTCGCCCTATGGAAACAGTTGCATCGAAGCAAAACCGCAGCCGGAAATTACACCGAACGGCTCCTTCGATGAAAAATTTCCTTCGCATTATGCGCATCATGGAAATGGTTCCTTTTGTGCCGGAGGCAGAGATCAGCATTTGTGGCGGCTAGTTGCATAGTTACGCGATGCTAACAATAATTATAGGTTACAACCTACGCTAAAGTGTACTTCGACTTTTAAAAATTTAAATTATTTTATTTATCCTAGCTGCTATTATTTAAAATAATTACTAATCATCTTAAATTTATAAAACTATTCTGCAAGCCAAAGCTTTCTCAAGCTAAAAATAAGTTGACAGCTAATTTCATTTTGAAAATTTAAATTACTTTTAAGTTGCGTTTATACCTCTGCTGAAAAAAGTACCGAGTTTAAGTTAATAAGTTAATAACATGACTCACCTAACAGTATATCCCACCTAACAGTATATCCCACCTAACAGTATATCTCACCTAACAGTATATCCCACCTAACAGTATATCTCACCTAACAGTATATCCCACCTAACAGTATGTCTCACCTAACAGTATATCTCACCTAAAGTTGCGTTTATACCTCTGCTGAAAAAAAGTACCGAGTTTAAGTTAATCATGCTTGTCCGGGTACCCCTTTATAGTCAAACTGAAACTCGTTGAAATCATATTGATGCGGTTGCTCACTTTCTGAAATTGAAATTTGACTCGCATAATAGCTATTTGATGCCCTTTGTAAACGTCGTGAATTAGTGAAGCGGAAACCATAAAAGTGATAATTGAGAAGGCGTAGGCTATATAATTATAACCGTATAAGTACGTTGTCTAATCGCCAAAGTAATAACTAAATAATGAAGTTTACAAGGAGTTATTACTCCTATTCTAAAATTGGCCGATTAAGTTATCACAGTACAAAAATTTCAACGAGTGGCTTTTACAATGCAATGCAACTAGGAGAAATTTCAACCCGGCCAAATTGAAATTTTGACCGAAAATCGTGAAGGTATAAACGCAACTTTAAGCTTTTGTTTATCGATCAAGAAATACGTTATGCTTTCATTGGTTTATAGTTTAAATAAACTGACTCAAAGTTTGTGTATTTAGTTGATTTAATCTATCAAAAATGGGGACAGAATTAAAAAATTGTCGTTGTGCATGAACTCAAACTCAAAGTTGGCCATATTAATTATCACAGTTGCAAAGAGAAGATAACTTCGTACGGATTGCATAGGAACGTGTGGTTTTTCCTTCGATGCAATCCGTACGGGCACCCGTACGCATTCATTCGCCTTCATGGAAACGCAGTGATAGGATAAGTTGTAGTTAGTAATCCATTTAACTATCTTCAGTGTAGTACTACTATGTATGTGCAGCAGGTTGGGTCACAGTCTAAGTCAGAGGGGGGGGGGGTTGGCATAATATAGGCCCAAATCCTCAACACTATTCATGACTCAGTACAAAGCAACACTTAATACAACTGACTGATGGTAGAAGAAGTACCAACTCATCAAAGCTAAAGGAAACACTCAATTCACAGATTATATTAGACACTGATTGGCACCCCATAATATTACATTGTACCAAATACAATTGTGATGGCTATCTAATATTCTATCAAAATTTCAGCATTGAATTTAACTAAATAGGTCACAGAATCACTGATTCCTGTCTAAGGGACTGACTACTAATTGTCATAAGACGTGCTCTTCAGTCAAATAATTTCCCAGTGACTGCTTGGCCTTGTCAATGGCTATTATGCTTTGGCAGCCCGGATGTTGGCAGAACTTTGAACAGCTAGTGGTAATAGTAGCAGCTGCTAGACTCTAGAGTCTAGAGCTATGAGTCTATCGCATAAGAACTAAAGCTATTGAGCAAACTGCCATCATAAAAGTACCTCTCTCAACATTATATTAAAATAATATAATTCTATTCCTTACAGATCACACATAACCATGGACAATAACCAGACACTCCACTCTCACTACACAATCACTACATACTAGTAAACTGTACTTTGTGCCACAGCAACTCTGTTGTCATGACAACATCATACATGTTTCTAATTGCAGGAAAGAAGATAGTAAACACAAGTCAATCCAACACAGTGGTTCCCAACCTGGGAGAATCCCCCTATAAGAGGGAATTTGGGCTTTTTAGGGGGAGCCTGGATTTCGATTTTGAAAATTTCAAGCAGTTTGTTAAAGACTTTTGAGCTCTTGCAAGTTACATGTACATGTATATCTATAAGCATTCATCTTAGCTTATCTATTTAACCAATTCTGTCACCTCAGTCTACTTCTACATAAATGTGTTTTAATTACAATATTGGGGTTGGGGTTTAGGGGTTGGGGTGGGAGGTTTGAAAGCAAGCTGACACAATGTCATCAGCTGCAGCCATAATATTAATAATTGAACTGCTCTGTGTTTTATACATGCATAATATAGTTATCAGAAATAACTATATTATATTCAAATGTAATAGGAAAAATATTGCATAGTAATCTATATTATCATTATGTCAGTCATAAATTTTTTCGTTTTTTAAAGGGGGGATAATTAATAGTAAACATTTATGAAAGTGGGAATGATATGAAAAAGGTTGGTCTAACAAGTCTTGTACTGTATGAGAACAAAATAATATAATGAGGAGACAACCCCAATCCCATGACATCCAACAGCACCACAATTCAACAAGAGAGGACAGCTGATGATGTAATCTACATAACAGTTATTTTCTCTACCCAATGAAAAGATATCCACACACTCCACAAGTTAGTAACCAGAGTTCACATAGAACACACAGTATTGTTTGCTTTTCATAGACACAGATCAGACAACTCCTAGATGATAGTGAGAAAATCATACGCAAGCCTATGACATGATATATTGTGTTATGTACTGTAACTCACCTACAATAAGCACATCTGATATGATCCTTCCTACCACCGATGTCAGTCTTCAAACATCTCATGCAGTACACATGCAGACAGGGCAGAGTTCTGGGATCTTCAAGTTTGTTGAAGTACTGCGAGCAGTACCCACAGCGATATGAATTGTTGAGTCTCTTTTTCACGACTCTGGATTCTGCCATCTTGGTTATATGATAAGGAAATCCTGTAAAAGATGCACATATACTCTTAGCATAATATTTCACACTACATCTGTGAAGGTTTCCAAATCAAAGACTTAACCATTAACAACAAACCATACAAAATAAAGACATGAACAATTCTGTTAAACAAAGGCAGTTAATAACACTGGTATACATGATAGTCAGCTACAACATGCTGAGCTCACAGCTTTAACTCTCTAACAAAGGCTGTATTGTTTCCATTGTAATCACTGAATAGGTTTTTGCTGGTGACTCAAACTCCTTATACAATAAATATGAAGCGATGTTGTGTGCTTCAGTGAACACTATTATTCTACTTCTATTGAACACCACTAACCAAGTGTTTCTAATATATAGAGGAGAAGTGAAACATGAATACCAGTGAGTTATGTATTACTTTTATGAACAAACAGCACAATTGGGCTCAGCTGCTTATCCCCTCATTCAAAAATATTAGCCAGTTTTACAATGTTACCTGCCCATTTTTGGGCTAGATACATTGCGTGGGCTCACGCTAAGACACAAAATAGGGGGAAACATAGCAGTGGGAGAAAACATAGTTTCATGAAATATTTTGTGCTGGGTGTTGAAAATACTTTGTTTTCTCCATAATCTAAATGACAAAATTCATTTTAACATTTCTGCAGTGTTGGTGATGCATGATTTGATTGATTGATTGATTTATTACATATCACAAACAAGACAACACGTTGCAAAATTCAGTGTAAATGCTGATTATAACATAACTAGGCATGAACAAAATTAAGAGAAAAAGTCAAAACTCTGTTAGACTATTTAAAATAAAAGCTCGTTTAAAGTATTTACAAGATGTCGCAAGAAGCTATCTCTGCCCCATGCCCCTCTATATTTGATAGTTCGATATCTTCCAGAGGGGCATTGACTCAGAAAGTTATTGATGAAATGGTCATTGTCTATTATATATTTGATGGCAAGTTCTTTAGTGAGTTTCTGAATGTGCAAATCAATGTTTAGATACTCAATCCCAAGTTTTGAGCAATCTTTGAAAATCCTTCGAATGGCTTTTTTATCACTGGCATAGATACAAGTAAAAATAGTAGGTAGACAATAGGCGATGCGGGACAAGATGAAACTTTTGAATAACATATTTGCTAGAGGTTTAGAGCTAAGATATGCAAAATTCTTCACAATATACATTCTTCTTGATACTGTTGTAACTACTGATTGTACATGTTTATGAAATCTCAAATTCTGATCCACTAACACACCAAGATATTAATATGTTACTTAGATTCACTCTTCCACCAGCCAGGGAAATAGCCATCAACTGCTAGTTTGCTATTCTAATCATCTAATAGAAACTATGGTGGTGTGGAACATACTAATTTAACATGTTCGTGCTTCTGTTAGGTCAGGTGTAGTTGTTTCATGAGTTAGCAGCTTCTACACTCATCTCTAGCCAATTATTTATTCTACACTCTTACCTAGCAAATGATTTATTAACACTAACCTCATATTTTTATGTTTACAACAATAGTAGATCATATAAATGTGGCTAACCTAGTCATATGGGTCAATATTGGGTGATAATCACCAAGATTATCATTATAAATAAATTTAATGATGGTAGGGGACCTGGCAGTAAAACCAACTGCAACACTAAATCTAATACTGATAGTTATAGTAGAGCAATAATAGTAACTTACACTTTATAGTTATACTTATAGTAAATGTAATGCAATGAGTAAAAATTACTAATACTAATTAGTAATTACTCATACAACAATACTAATAGTAATAGCAGTAATCCTAATAGGAGATGCAATATCAATACTAATTGTGATTACTAATAGTAATACTTAAAGTTAATACAAATATATATATAAATAAAATAGTGCGAAACTGAAATACTTAGTTATACCAACAGTAAATCGAATAGCAATACTAAGAGTAATCTAATAGTACATGTATTACTAATAGACTAATACTTATAGTACGTAATAGTAATCTGTAATCGTAGGCTACTACCACTACTACTACTGTAGACGTAGTAGTACTAGCAGTAGTACTAGTACTACTACTAGTAGATCAATTTTTCAGTATTAAAACTTGAACCTAAACTTGAAGTCGATTAAATTTTTTATAATAATAATAAATTTAATATCATTAAATTTAATACGATATTCATATTTATATTATTCGATAAATCATTATAATTAATTAATTATTGATCATATGCCTATGGGCTATAGTATTACTATGTCTATTGTAAATTTCAAATCAAAGACTCAAAGAGAAACAATTAATATTATATTTAATTAATATTATAACATTATGATTAACTGTAAGAATTTTAATTTATATAACTTATAATTTAAATATAACTTAGTCTTAAGCTTAATATTATATTGGTATTATATAAGTTATAAGCCTAGACTTAAACCTAAAGCCTTAAGGCTAAAAGTGAAACTAAAACTAAAAGTAAAAGTAAATCTAGAATTAAAATAGTAAAATACTAAATTTTTATAGTAAATACTAAAATAGTAAATCTAACTGCAAGTATTAAAGTACGGGTACCTGATTAATTTGAGAAATGATGAGATGACTCAAACTGTTCTCACCTCACGAGAGTCAATAGTGTCAGTCTGTAAACTGGTAAGAAACTTGGTAACTAGTAAGTAGTAACTGAGATGAGGCACAATAAAACCAAAATAACGAGGAAGTTCTGCGCGCAGAAGGATTATTTCACGTCACCCGACTACAAATGGTCAGCTCTATAATAATCACGTGAAAGAAATGTTGCATTCCTATATTTTAGCGTCGAAGAGAGACAACTCTTAGGTTGAAATCTGAAAAATTATACAGGGCACCAAGTGTGCATGTTTTTCAATTGAGCTATTTTAGAATATCCAGTTCCGGTCCTGTATATTTTCAAATTACAAAAATACCCATAACATCTATGTCCTTTTTAGTAGCAAAATCTTTACAAGGACTTTGTCTCTTATTAGTAGTCTTGAGTGTCAGCTAGCACTTGCATCTTTTTGTTTGTACTTTCATTATGTAAAATATTTTTATTATGTTTAAGTTGAGCTGTTTAGTACTAGCATATTCAGCGACATCACTGAACATCTGATTAATCCTGAATTTTCTTAATTGGCAGGCTGCAATCAAGATGGCAGAGGGATGTGATGCTATGGTAGAAGTATGGTGGTTCCTCTACCTCAGTGGTTCCAAACCTTTTTCATACCATATCATCTCCCCTTCCATAACTGTTTACTATTAAGTTTCCCTCTTTCTAAAAGTGCAATTTATGAATGATAGGCATAATATACAATAAAAGTTTATATTTGTTCTAGTATATTTGATTATAATATAAGATTATGATTATTATATTATGCATGTAAAAAGCACAGAGCAGTTCAATTATTAATACTATGGCTGCAGCTGGTGAATTTGTGCTGCAGCTTGCTTAAGTTTGACTTGGGTTTTGACAAGCTGTACATTGTAGGTCACTTTGCAGGTCAAGGCAGTTTATTTGCTGATTCCTAACCATTAGCATATTAATTGAAGGAATCCTATCTTATATAAAAACGTGGTGCTGAATGGCACTAAAACTGTTAAAGTTTTGTCAGCAATGTGTGGGTAGAGTTTGCTTGTGAAAACACAGAATTCATCAAATCATCCTTCACTGCAAACCAGCTCAATGACACTCTCATGTAACTCTCTTATAAAGGTAGCTCAGAGAAATACTGTCAAATAATGGTAAAAGTTCAAATATATTCGCAGAAATGCTTTTTGAAAGATATCTCTGGAACAGGTTCTTTTTCTAATAATTTATTGAGTGTGAGGATAGTTGTATCATAGAATTATGTCAAGGTCACAACTTGAGTTCAGCTTTGAAAGGATTGATGCAGCTATAATGAAGAGTGATGATGTGATGATTGTACTGGAACACAGGACATATATCCACTATATGTATGCAGTGTGTATAGTTTATAGAAATGAGCTTGCATTGCTGCTTAAACTTCCTGTTGGTTTTGCTTCCAATTCAAACTTCTAAACCTTCATTCGTAGTAGGAGGGGTAGCAGCTAGGGTAGAGTGAATAATAGACACATGGATGTAGAAGTAAACTTAGATTGTAGAGTGTAGTGTGGATAAATATATGAACTACATAAAATGAAGGAGTTGTAGTTATACATATACAGTACATGTAATCTTGAAAACAAAGCAAGAGCTCAAAGAGCTGGTAACAAACTGTGAAACTTTTAGAAATAAAAATCTTCATCACTTGGGAAGATCTGGTCTAGCTGAGCTAAAGTGAGGGGAGGTGAGAGAGTAACCCAGTTCCAGTGTATAATATTCATCATTATAGACTGACAAGAGCATCTCATTTGTATGTTGAATAATATAACATAATATACTGTATAACATAGTATACCGTATAACATAGTATATACTGTATAACATAGTATACTGTATGACATAATATACTGTATAACATGATATACTGTATAACATAATATACTGTATAACATAGTATACTGTATAACATAGTATACTGTATAACATAGTATACTGTATAACATAGTATACCGTATAACATAGTATACTGTATAACATAATATACTGTATAACATAATATACTGTATAACATAATATACTGTATAACATAGTATACTTTTTAACATAATATACTGTATGACATAATATACTGTATAACATAGTATACTGTATAACATAATATACTGTATAACATAGTATACTGTATGACATAGTATACTGTATAACATAGTATACTGTATAACATAATATACTGTATAACATAGTATACTGTATAACATAGTATACTGTATAACATAATATACTGTATAACATAGTATACTGTATAACATAGTATACTGTATAACATAATATACTGTATAACATAATTTATACTGTATAACATAGTATACTGTATAACATAATATACTGTATGACATAATATACTGAGCTGAATTAAAACAGTTTTATATATTTTACATTTCCGCCTTTATAATATCCAAATAACTTTGCCCGGTGACGCTGTTTAAAAACAAACGTCTGTAGGCGAGCAGTAAAGTTTAACGCTAACATCATTTGCTAATAATATTTTGCACTCGCAACACACGCACTGTGTGTGGCAGGTCGCTAGTGTGGAATTCTCACACTTCGCTCTTTGCGTTTGTTGAGAGTGGATAACTCCGATTGTTTCAAAATTACATATTTCTCATAGCTACATAAGTTACATCTGTTGATTAGGTTTTGAGTAAGATTTACAAATTTTTAAAATGATCCATTTTAGGCTGAATTTCGTGTTGTTTTTGTTCTAAATTCCGGATGTGTCTGCTGAGTTGTGTGTTGTTGGCTTTATCTGCATGTAGGAAAGAGGCTTTATGGTTGTTGAGTCTGGCTTTGAAGGTAGTTGAACAAATTCTTATGTATGATTGGCTGGAGCTATTGTCATGTCTTGTCACAGTTGCTTGGTATATCAAGTCTTTGCAAACCTTATTATATATTAATAACTTAATGCCATTTGCTTATATACTTCATAGCATCCAAAATAAAATTTAAAATGTTGATATGGTCAACACAGTTGGAACTAAGTAACTAAAATATATGTTAAATTCCATTTTAAACTAACAATGTCTCATTTCAGGATGAATAGGTTAAATAATCAGATCTGAAAACTGCAGCTTATCAGAAATCTGTGACCAACTTTTGTACTATAATAATTTTGATGATGAAATCTACAAGCTGAGAAATAAGTTGTGTAGCACCTTATGGTAAAATGTATTTTGCAATATCAGAGAAATGATTGGATTGAATGAATTTAAAAATGTAGCACCAACAGAATTACTAAATTAACAACAGTTTCTAAATATATAAAGTCATAGGGAGGGGCTTTACACCCTTCCTATCTCATTCTAGAATCACTACTCACAATCTCAGGTTATGGTGGAATAATTAAAAAAACAGTATAAACCCTATAGCTAAACTCCTTCAAATTTATATGTGCAAAAATCACCATCACTGCCTTGGAAGTCTCGGATAAATTTATTTAGAGTAATCAAATCTTTCATTTACAATTAGGTTATATAAAAATCAGACTGCTGGTCTCAGCCAACTAACATTGATTGCATTCTCTGATTGGCCACTAATTCTCTAATCAGGGACAGTTTTAAAAAATCAGCCAAGTAAAACTGTTGTTAGATATGAGTCTATGAAAAGCAGACTTCTCCAAGCTGAACCCCAAACTCTTTGTGGGTTGTCCCAACGTCACCAGGAGCAATGTCAATAATAGGCAAGTGGGTGGCGGTCTTGGTGTCATCTCAATCACTGTCTGAGCTTCTGATGATTTGGCATACTACAAAATGGCAGACGGCAAACTCAAAACTCTAAACTCGTACAGCACTCAAAGTGGCTTTTGGGTTGAACTCGTAAAAATTTATTGCAAGCCTCAAAAGCAAGCTCCACAGTAAATTAATAGAACAAAAGATGCAACTATCGCAATCATGTGCATATGCAGGTCATATTTACACTATAAAAGTCAGATTTACACTATATAGATCAGGTTTACACTATATAGGTCAGATTTACATTATATAGGTCACATTTACATACCTTGCAATCATCCTGCAGCACTGAATATTGAAACCTGCTATCTGTCGCTGTGTATTCTTTATCACCAGCTGTATATAAAATGACTGACTTATTCTTCCTACCGTATGCGTCTTCTACCGCCACTGAGTTTATACATCTACAATCAGCAAAAGGAATAGACATACCAACAACTCGCTCAGCTTAAGAAGAAGCCTGTGATTGTTCAGATTATCAAGTGATTTGCAACATAGTAGAGGACTAGTATCTGGTGATTGGCAACTAGCAACTGGTGACTAGCAACTGGTGACTAGCAACTGGTGACTAGTGAATACTGACTAGTGACTATTTGGTAAACTGTTGGTAGTGAATATTACCTGATTAGCGACTAGCAACTAGTGACTATTTGATAAGCTGCTAGCAGTGACTATTACCTGTAAGTCAGGGTTTGCTTTGCTCTCTCAGAGTGAATTTGAAGGAAGTTGAGTTGGGAAAACTCTGCCTGATACTCAAACTACAATCCATACAGGAAATCAACATGTTACTATAGCAACACTTATCAACATCCATACAGGAAATCAACATGTTACTATAGCAACACTTATCAACATCCATACAGGAAACCAACATGTTACTATAGCAACACTTATCAACATCCATACAGTAAACAAATATGTTACTATAGCGACAATTCTCAACATAAAACTTTTGAATATTCTCAAGTATTACTGAGAAAGTCATGGTTGATGCAAGATAAACACTCACAATTGTTGTTCCCATGTGTTTAGCAACGAATGGCTGATTATCTAGCTGCTGGGTGACATACGATTTGGTGGCAAACTCGGAGGTCTTGGCATTGATACAAGTGCTCTTCATTTCCTTGCGACAGTAAGCCTGGATAGCATTAGCTATGGAGCCACCATCTGGATCCACCTGACAACAAACAATAGAGAATACAACTTCTCTATTTCACACCAACATAATGCTAATATCAAATAAAACTACTAAAACATGTTCAGCTGTTGAATCTACAGAATTATATATTACAGGCAACTCATAGAAAAACTCTTCTTCCTAAACAACAATTCATTAAATATCTGTAGAAACTTCACATGACATTATATTGACATCTCAGGAGTAGCAATTGTAGAATGTAAAACATGTTCACAGAATTTCAGTCATTAGACTTGGATGCAGATTTCCTCTGAGCAGAGAAAATAGAAACATATCAGCATCTTCTCTCACCCAATAAGTTCCACTCTTGAACTCTGGGTTTTCAGTGAGGAGTTCTCTACAGTCTCTAACAGGGCTGTCTTTAGACCCGTCCCTTACTTTTGTTTCTAGAGAAATAAAGTGGAAGTAGTGATGTAAGCTAACAGCAATAAATCAACATTATATAATATGTCAGAATGTAGCAACATTTAACTGGGGAAACGAACTAAATATGTGACTCATCAAAAAAGAATGTCAATCATTAATGCTAGGAGGAGAAATACATTATAACAGCTGTCTCTATTTTTATTACAATAGTTTCTAACAGTTAATTATAAAATTGTTTGTCTGTAAATTAAACATACACACAATTTGAAACAGGTCCGTCATTTGAGTTCCAAAACACTATTTAAAAGAGCTTTTCTGCTACAAATCGGGCAACATCAAAGCACATCATGGCCATTACTCACTGAGGTACATATTATAGAGCTCATTGTTGGCGCCTGCATCATCAGCTTATACACCTTTACCGTTGGACATCATTGCACTCATCATCATAGGGGGCGCACCTAACATAACCATGGTAGAATAAAATAAAAGCTTCAATCACAGGCTATGGATGAAATTCCCAAAATATTACCAATACACAGTTGGAAGAGAATGAAAAAGATACAAGTAATGAACAATAACTTGGTTTTGCTAATAACTAACCAAATACTGGGGCTTCACCAGGAAGTCCAGGTCTGCCAGGACTACCCATTTCCCCATCTCTCCTTTGCTCACCCTAGAAATACAAACTATTGGTTTATTACCACTAAACCAACAAGATGAATAACAATAACCTGTTAACAGTGTAAGTGTTTACCTTAGCACCATCAGGTCCAGGTGGTCCCATAGCACCCATAGCACCAGGAGAACCAGTAATTCCTTCTTTGCCATCAGCACCCCGTAGCCCGGGTGGTCCAGCAATGCCAACTGATCCAACATCTCCCCTTTAACCATCAACACCAGGAGCTCCGAGGAATCCCTGAGGTCCCTGGAAACCAGTGGGTCTTACAACAGCAGATGATATTCATATTATCATGAGTTAGGAGTTGCCTTACCTTCTTACCAAGTAGGATAACTCTTAGAGTCAAGATTCTGTTGATGGCCAATAACTAAGGTCAACGATTGGTTCAACTTAATTCATACCTTTAGGTCCTTGTTCGCCGGGAATTCCCGGAAGCTCCGTGGGGTCCCTGAGGACCAGTTGGCCCAAACAATCCAGTTGGTCCAGAAGCACCCTGTGGCCCAGCTGGCCCCTATAGTAATAAATATATTTAGGAGACACAACTTAACTGTGAGATATTAGTGAATTATAATTTCTGTAATATTATTGTATTGTATAACATATTATATTATGGTGTATTATACTGTACTGTTATGTAATATATTACATGAAGTGATGTCACTGAAGCAACTTTAGTATCAACATAAATAAACTAAAACAAATAAACAACTACAGGATTGACTAGTGGAAAACCAGAGAACTGAAATAAATAGAAAACTGAATAAAGAATGTTCCTGCCTTATCACCCTTGTCTCCTTGAGCACCTTCAGGTCCCTGGTTACCAGGGATTCCCACTGGACCCATGGAGCCAGGAGGTCCTTGATCACCCTGCTCCCCAGGTCTACCATCAGCACCCAGTACTCCAGGTAAACCGTCTCTGAAAAAATTGACAACAAATTATAAAAACTAAATCAAATAAAAAGTTCTAAGAAGCTGAATAGGGTAGAGTAAAGCACAAAAAATACCTTTCATCAGATCCGGGTTTTCCAGTGACCCCCCTTGAGCCGGTTGGACCAGGCATACCAGTTCGTGCAGTTTCTCCTGTCTTTCCATTTCTGCCATCCAGACCAGGTTCTCCAGCTTGTTCGACAGGTCCTATGAACCAAGCAGCACCAGTATGCATTACAAGTGGTCATTTATTAATTCTGGAACACCACATTTCTCAACATTTCTGGTATATTTCTTTGTTTTTTTGTTTTTACTAAGACAATGCATCATGTGGCAAACAATATGGTAAAAATGATCCATGAAAACCAGTCAGAGTAACTATCATACACAGTAATCCTGCCAGTTGAAATAACAAGCACTGCTGGGATTCAATATGATTACTTAGCCTACTCCCTGCCTTAGTGCAGACTAGCTGTGAGGAGAACCCCAGCATATAGCATATCTGTGAGGGAAACCCCAGCATATAGAATATCTGTGAGGGAAACCCCAGCATATAGCATAGGTGTGAGGGGAATTCCAGCATATATAATAGCTGTGAGGGAAACCCCAGCATATAGCATAGCTGTGAGGGAAACCCCGGCATATATCATAGGTGTGAGGGGAATTCCAGCATATATAATAGCTGTGAGGGAAACCCCAGCATATTATAGAATACCTAAAAAGAACAGAAATACACAAGCAAGGGTGAGTAACTCCTCATTCTTACCTGCAGGACCTTGATCTCCTTGTTTACCCTGATATCCGATCTCAACAGGTCCAGGTACTCCGTCTCTACCTGTAAGCACCCATTGATAGCATCACAACAGGTGCAACTAGTTTTCAACTTGATTTCTATGTTGCTATAATAAACAGTGTGACTGGTCACTATAGTATAGCCTACTAAAAATCTGCTCGCTAAATAAAAGTCAAATTAAAGGAGAGAATAGAGACGTCATGACAGCATGACACAGGGTAGTTATACGTTCGTAGTAAGTTTAGTCCATCTACACCCCTATGTAGTCTAGTCTGTCTACACCCCTGTGTAGTTTAGTCTGTCTACACCCCTGTGTTGTTTAGTCTGTTTACAGCCCTGTGTATTTTATTCTGTCTACACCCCTGTCTAGTTTAGTCTGTCTACACCCCTGTGTAGTTTAGTCTGTCTACACCCCTGTCTAGTTTAGTCTGTCTACACCCCTGTCTAGTTTAGTTTGTCTACACCCCTGTGTAGACCATAATCAAATAATCCAAAGCTCTCTGAAAAAACCAAAATGCTCCAAGACAGAGTTTTTTCCTTTTTCCACGTAACAAACATAAAATAACGAAAACGAAAAAGATCCCAATATAACTTGACAGATTAAACTCAATTGAGCATAAACATTACCTGGTTCTCCAAAAAGTCCGGTATCTCCTGAAAAACAAGGTGGTCTCCTTTCTCCTGCATCTCCAGGATTGCCGGATATACCAGGCAGGCCATCAACATCGGGTGAACCCTTCCTCTCCATGGTAAGATCCCGGGTGTCTTTTGGGACCCATTATCCCTTTCTGTTCACTGCAAAACAAGATTAACACATAATACAAGTAGGCATGGCCCTGCAGAACAGAACAGAGTAGCCAATCACATCACTACTTTGATATTGTCAGGCCAATCACATCGCTGCACTGGAATGGTTAAGCCAATATTCTCAATACAATATTCAGGCAATAGTAAACTGTACAATGCGAAACAACAGTTTATTTTATACTTATTACCAAATTAAAGTTTACTTCTAGTAAAAACATGGTGGAGAATACATCTAGACCTTGAACAATAAAAGTATGAGCTCCATAATAAACCAGGTTTGTTGGGGTCAATTACATGTGAATGTAATTAATTACAATTACATGATAATTTGTCAATTACAATTATAATTATAATTACAGTTGAAATAAATGTAATTAATTACAGTACAAAACTACATTGTAAAGCAATTAATTACAATTACATGGCAATGCAAATAATTACAATTACAATTACTTTTGTTCTCACAAAGGACAAATGGAAGTTATGCAATTTCACCTCTAGGGTCCACCTAGCAGGGGCAATTTTGACAGGGGTGAACATGCTTTGTTCGCAAAAGTGATACTATACTACATTGACTTAATCTGTACTTGTTATTTAACAGTAGTCATGCTGAAAAAAAATAAATTTCTTAAGATTTTAAGATTTAAAAGTTTAAAGTAATTGAGATGTAATTGTAAAGTAATTGCAAAAATCAATTACATTAGATATGTAATTAATTACAATTACATATGAGTCATTACTCAAGTCACTAGCAGGATATATAGACACCACTTTGGTTGTGGCTACAAGAGATGTAGAATAACTTGTTAAGCAACTAACAGTGAAAGTTATTATGACTAGCAAACTGTTACTGTAACTATACTAACAGTAACTGTACTAACAGATTAATTATACTAACAGAGTAACTGTACTAGCAGAGTAACTGTACCAACAGAGTAACTGTACTAACAGAGTAACTATACTAACAGAGTAACTGTACTAACAGAGTAACTATACTAACAGAGTAACTGTACTAACAGAGTAACTATACTAACAGAGTAACTAAACTAACAGAGTAACTATACTAACAGAGTAACTAAACTAACAGAGTAACTGTACTAACAGAGCAACTGTACTAACAGAGTAACTATACTAACAGAGTAACTATACTAACAGAGTAACTATACTAACAGAGTAACTGTACTAACAGAGTAACTATACTAACAGAGTAACTATACTAACAGAGTAACTATACTAACAGAGTAACTGTACTAACAGAGTAACTGTACTAACAGAGTAACTGTACTAACAGAGTAACTATACTAACAGAGTAACTGTACTAAAAGAGTAACTATACTAACAGAGTAACTATACTAACAGAGTAACTATACTAACAGAGTAACTGTACTAACAGAGTAACTATACTAACAGAGTAACTAAACTAACAGAGTAACTATACTAACAGAGTAACTATACTAACAGAGTAACTGTACTAACAGAGTAACTATACTAACAGAGTAACTATACTAACCGAGTAACTATACTAACAGATAACTGTACTAACAGAGTAATTATACTAACAGAGTAACTATACTAACAGAGTAACTATACTAACAGAGTAACTGTACTAACAGAGTAACTATACTAACAGAGTAACTATACTAACAGAGTAACTGTACTAACAGAGTAACTGTACTAACAGAGTAACTGTACTAACAGAGTAACTATACTAACAGAGTAACTATACTAACAGAGTAACTGTACTAAAAGAGTAACTATACTAACAGAGTAACTATATTAACAGAGTAACTATACTAACAGAGTAACTGTACTAACAGAGTAACTGTACTAACAGAGTAACTTACCATCATTCTGTAGATCCAGCCGATCATCAAAGAGTCTGTCCTGCTCAGCATCAGAAAGATCTGGATTGTTGAGAGGATAAAGCTGATAGCATATGTTGGATATGCATTCAGTAAACTCAGATCCACATTGTTCATTTTCAGTACAGTCTATTAATAGAAACAAAACTCTATAAATAGCGAACTAGTCACTAAATAACCTCACATATCTCACATACACAACATGTCTCTACTTCTTTGCTATTTTTGATAATTGACTCACAGTATAAGTGATATCAGTTAGTCATGACTCACAGTATAAGTGATTTCAGTTAGTCATGACTCACAGCATAAGTTACAGCAGCTACTTGGACTCGCAGTATAAATTATAGTAGGCAGTCACAACTCATAGTATGAAAGTCATCAATAACTCGCAGTGTAGGTCATAGCGACTACTCACCTGACAGCCCTCTTTACAGACACCATGGTGACAGATTTGTCCATCACTAGGACAGGCTGTACACGGATAGAAGCACCTGCAAAAAATGCTGATAATCACACCAAGTGTGATGCCTCGTTTCTACTGAAAAATCACAAACCAAAATATGTAGAATATAAAGCAAATTCAGCTTTAAGGTTACACTCTGTTATGTAAATACATTACAAAAATCATTCAAAAATCCTGGCCAGCACAGATATAAATACAACAAAAAGCAACACTTTTAAACTCTAATAGAGTTTAAAACAAAGATTTCGCATTCAAACCTGAAGAACATTCTACTAGTTCTGAGTGATAAAGATCCCAGACAACTGTTCTGTCATCTGGTGAGGCCTGCTGATAACATCTTTTCTCCAAACAGATCTGCAGCTTCCCACAGTCTCTGTCAAGGTCACATACCCCAACACAGGCACCACACTCGCAGGTGAAGCCACACGCACATATCTCAGGGTCTGAAGAGTTCAACATAAACTATAAACTATACCGATGTTTAGTCAGTGTAGTTGCGTCAGAGTTGAGATGTGATGGAGAATAGTTGTTGAATACTAGCAGTATAAACTAGTAATATAACTTGGTAATATAAACTAGTAATTTAATTAAATTAATAAGTAAATAAATAAATAAATAGTGTTACTAGACTAAGACAGACAGAGTTAGACAATGAATTAGTAAACTGTCAAGTTGGTTAATATGATTACAATAATATAGCCTACCAAGTGAGCCCACTCCCTCAACACCTCCAACTACTCACAGTCAGAGACAACCGCAGGGATCAAAAATTCACAGACGGAAAAAGATCTCTGTAACCCAGTACAATCTCTAGACCACAAAAATCTCAAACCAGCAGGCTGTGAATTCTGTGATGATGCTTTTTTTTGGCTCCACTCTTTTAGCACTACCGACGGTAGCACAAGTCAAAGGAGGTGTAACAGTATGGAACTTCTCTATTATTCAATATTTTATTCTAGTTACAGTTAGTCGTAGTCATACTGGTCAAGTTTCACAACTTGAAGATAGACCAAAAAATTGAAAGCATATATGTCTAGTAGTGTGCAACTTGAAATGTAATTTAGAAAAGAGAGAAACAGTTAATTTTAACGCATGGTCTTCAATTAGCAATGCAAAATAAAACCAAATACTAATACAGTTATAGTTATACTCATACCATAATAGTTATAGTAATAACCATCTTCATAATCATAATCATAATGATCATCATCATGTAGCCTACTACTACTAGCACTACTGCTACTACTAGTGGTAGTATTACTATTAGTATTAGTATTACTCTAATACTATTACTATTAGTACTACTAATTTACTTTAGTACTGTGATTATTAGTACTACTACTAGTAGTAGTACTACTAGTACTAGTACTACTAGTAGTAGTACTAGTACTAGCTTAAATTATCTAGCAATAATCTGGCAAAGACTATCACTATGACTATGAGTATCAGACTCAGTATGAGATTGAGTATGGGATTGAGTATCAGTATGAGTATCAGTATCAGTATGAGTATCAGTATGTACTATGTTATCTGACTAAGAGTAAGAGTAAGACGATGTGCAAGTGTTACAATAAATAAATAATACTTATTCAGATTGAGATTATTCTAAATAGTCAAAATTGAATTTCCTACATTAATTATTTCATAATATTGATTGAATTAAGAACATTTATAATTGTATCGCGATAGCCCTGATGGCTGATACAGACATAAAATGGAAGCAAATATTACTTCTCAACAGTTTGAAAGAAATCAACTAAAATTCGCCTGAAATCAATACGGCGACGCTTATCGTACTTCCAGCTTTGCGGTCAAGTTAAAAGTTGTAGTTTGCGGGTTTACATGAAAACTCTTAGCGAGTCAATATCGATCATTAAAGGAGATAGGAATCCAAGCTATTTATTGCATTGAATAAGTTAAAAACACATATTTCAACTAATCTCTCAGCTTTTTATACAATTTATTATTCAAGAACACTAAAAAAATGCTTCTGAATGTTGGCATTTTAGCAACTTTAGACATGCCCAGACTTGCCCGCTAGCGCAGCTTGGTGACGTGCGGCGGCTGAGAAAGCTCTTTTGTAGCGTGAGTTTATAGCGCATAAAGTTGTTGAGTAGCGGGTTTGTCGCAGATTCGTGTTATTCGTAGCTCAAATCATATAAATGTTGCTCTTCGGGTGCTACTAATAACCAACGGTAATTATTGAACACTGCAAATGATAATCAACTTAGCTAGTTTCAAATGAACTATTCCATTTCGCTAGTTTCTACCTTCTGCAAATTGCCAGTAGATATCGATCCTCTGCAAAAATAATTAGTCTTCAATATTTTAATTTATAATACATTACGGTTACCATGTCGACCACACTACAGGTTATTGGTTGTAACGGTGAATCCTAGTTTTAAAATTTGGAACCCCATCACCAATGACTGAAGCCGCAGGTGAAACTGAATTAAATTTAATACCACTAAATCTAATCATTATGATATCAGATATGGATTAATATTAATATTATTATTATGACATTGACTAGTCCCTATCACCATGGCTATAGGCTATAACTATAAGTATATCAGTATGACTATGAGTGAATAGGAGTATTACTGTTACTATTAGTATTACTATTAGTACTAGTACAAGTACTAGTAGTAGTAAACGTAGATTCAGATTGTTGAACTAATACTGATACTATTAGTATTACTAATACTAGTAGTAGTAAAAAACTCTAGTAACTGACTATAGTATAAGTATTATTATCAATTATGAGTAATAGTAATACTAATACAGATACTACTAATATTAATAATTGTAATTCAAATTGTAACTATCACTATTAGTATAAGTATTATTAATAGTATGAACTTGTATTAGTATTACTATTATAATTGGTATTAATCCTAGTTTCTACGAACTATATATTCGATACTAATATTTATACTAATAGTAATAGTAATAGCTAATATCAATAGTATTACTTAGACTAGCAGTACTATGTCTACTAGTGATATTTATTATTTTGTTCTGGTAGTGTTTCAAATTTAAGTTGATATGGTCATTAAATTAACTAAAAAACTAGCCAAATATTTTGTATCAGTTGCAATAATTTGCTATAAAGCTAGTTAATTGCATAGCCATGCTGATGCTCAGACTATATCTAATTGATACCATGATGATATTTATAATTTACTGTACAAAAGTAGCTAAAATTAACAACGATTTTAACTTACCAACACACTGTGAGCAGAACATGTAAATGCAATAATAGTACATTAATTGGTCATGGCAGCGCATTCATTGCTTGATAAACTTTGAACTAAACAACCAAAATACTGTAGTTTTGTGCTGGATTACATAACAAAAATATTATTTCTAATACTTGTTTATTAGTTTCATTGTGAACTGACTTATTAAAGTATCAAGTTGATGTATATTCTATTCATAAAATTAGGCAATCAAATAAAGTTTTTAATTTATAGGTTATACAATTATCATTACAACAACACGTTACTAAACATGTGGTTCAACTTTGGAAAGTAAAGCTGAAAAAATAAATACAATTATGTGATTTATGTAATGGTATGTTAATTTCTAATGAGTTGAATAATATTCTAGTGCAGTGAAATAGATCTTTCTTTGGCTTACTGGTTAAGGTTATGTATTTTAGGCTAGCATCCCACCAGTAGAATGGTGTGAGGAGCTAAGGAGCAGTCCGGTTGCTGCCAGAGCTGTGAAGAGGCACTTACAAAGCTTGATTCTAATAACTTATCACCCTGGTGTATTTGAACTGACGCCACATTCAACAGTTGTATATGCTACCAAGGTTAGCTTACATTTAATTCTTACACTTATTCGTATATCAATCTTTAATATATAGTTTGATTTCTGCTGTAAGTTTGCATAAAGAGCATAAACATAGCCAAACATGAGTTACGATATAGTATTTTTGAGTATATTTACCAAGATGAGTAATTTTGCTAATACATTCAATGTAAAATAAATTAATAATTGTTTTTGCTACAGATGATTCATTGGATAACACAAGGCAATACAAGAAGGTTTTGCAGTTATAGAGCATTCGTTTTCTGGCTGTTCTCAACTCTTCATAGAGGACAAAGAAAACAGCTGCCAGCTTGCCTGTATAACTGGGTGCAAGCTTCTTCCACCTACAGATGATCATGAACAATTAGCTGATTGGAAATTTTTTAAGTTTGTTTACAATGAAGATCGATTATAGGACATTATTTTTTATGAAAAGATTGTCAAGGTTTTTTGTAATTTTAAAAATAGTTTTAGTTTCAATAAATCAGTTTAGCATTATAGACAATCATTGCACAAGCGTTTTAATCTTAACTATCTACAAAATTATCTAATTGACTGAAAACAAAATAAAACTATGTTTCAGATAGCAATAAACTGACCATCAATACTAAAATGAGTTGGAGATGTAGAACATGTAGTGTTGAGATAGTTTTTCTCTGCTGTTTGAACCTTCTACTTCTAAACACTAAATTGAACAAACATATTAAGTAAATATGTGACAGCTAGCAAACAATAATAATGTGAAATTAGTTGATATAAGGCAATATTAACCTGCTTTGTGTGATTGATGTTTTATCTAATTATTTTTGTGGCCTTTTAACCTATAAGTCTGTATAATAATTACTATATTAACTAACTAATTGCTAAGACATTTCAGACCAGTCCTTTATTTAAATAAAACAATAGAGTAGGCTATAGAATATTTTATAAAATTGAAAAAAAAAAATACTTTTATTGAGTAAAACACTTGCCATTTTTTTCATGATACCGCTACTGCTAACAAAAGAAATTTATATAAATACAGCTCCATCATTCTGTGGTCCTGCTGGTGTAAGAACATTTGTGGCAGGGAGTGTAAGCTGAGCTGCAACATAGAAGGTACAGCAACATGATATGTTGTAGTTGTAATCTATTCAGCACATGATATGCAGCATAAAAATTCCTTTGGAAAATAATTAAAAAGATGCTTCACAAGCAATGATAAAAGCAATATTATCACACCTTTTAGAATTATTAGTATTATTAGTAATTATGTATTCTTATCAAAATGTGTTTAATTTATGCTACAATGTTATTACTGCCAAAGGTTACGAAGTCTACCAGCCATATTTATGAAAAACTTTTAGTTTTACATGCAAAAATTAAACTTATTAAACATCATTCAAAACTAATAATCATAATGAGCTGCTAAATTTAAGCAGTACAAGTTAGTTATTCTGAGGAATGACTAAAATAAAGGTCACTTAGATGAATTTAACTCTAACTTAGTTAGTAACTATAATTACCTTTCAATATATACTATGAGTATGATAGCACTATATCTCAAGTTGAAAATTTGTTATAAATATAATCGTTAGTATAAATTATAATTATAATGAAATTATTTTATAATTATTCATATTTAATTTCAATTTTCAAGGCCAGCAATTAAGTTTAAAATTATTACATCTGATTGAATTTCATATTATAAGTATAACTATGAGTATAACTATAACTGTATAAGCATAACTTAACTGTAAGTATAACTAACATAAACATATGATTATCAAATATCATTATCATTATGATTATAAATATAATAAATGCTTAACTTAGAACTCTAAGTCTACAAAGTATTACTATTAGCATCACCAACAGTATGACTCTATGTCTAAGAGTAATAGTATAATATAGCTATGTTAATCATAAAGAATAAAGATATTCATATTGATAATCATAATCTAAATCATAATGTAAAACTAAATGTTATACTAATACTTATAGTTATTGTTTTAGTTCAACTGTTTAAGTTATACTTATTGTAACTAATTAGATATTAGTTCAACTGAAAGCGATATAAATTTAAACAAAATTTAACTCAATAACTTACGATCAATATGCTTGCAACATTTTCTTTTATTGCAATTTTAATTGCTTCGGATCACTTCAGTTACTTTTAGTTCTAGAACATTATTATACGAAGTATTGTGATAAAATAAATAATACTGACCTTGACATTTTCATCCAAGTGTATTTAGCGTCAAGCCCCGAACCAATTAGGAAATATTTTGGATTTTTTACTTTTGATTATTTTTTAAGAAAAGAGCTTCAAAATAAATTTAAAAAAAATTGAGTTATTGTTCACATTGAAGAAAATATGTGATCTAATTTTCTAAGCCCAGAAAGTTACTAGAGAGCCACAATATTATTTTTAAAAAATCTTTATCTTCTCGCAAATCTCTATATATTGGTATAGAGAAATGAGGGGTAACTCCGACTTAAATTTTTCTTCTCTCAGCCGCCGCACGTCATTATCGGTACTATTAACATATATACTTCAATTAACTTTTTTGGTGTATTAGGCTTAGAATTTTTTTTTACAAATCTTTCAGATGCAACTAACAAAACATCACAGTTGGTTTAAGGTCATACTTTTCATTTTCTGGCTCTTTGCCAGGTGCTTTATGTTCTATATGAACAATGTTCCACTGATAGCTCGAACAGGTTGAATGTCACAGGAACAAAAAAAATATGAAAAGATAAAGAAATTTATGTTCTCCAATATACTTTTTTATTTTTTTCAAAAGCCAATTCATGTTTAAGTTATAGCTTGTTGAAAAACATAGTCCCCCTTCCACATTCTTTTCAATTTATACGCTCCTGACTTGTTATTGTGTCTCAATATGCCTTGTATTTGAGTGCTTGTTAGTCTCGCTTCACTAACTTTGCCTATACTTCACAAGTGCCAGTGCTGCTGGCTCAAAAGCTAAATGTTATAAACTGTCAGCTAAAACCCAATCTTGTATTCCTAGGTTGGTTGGCCTAAATAAAACAATAGTCAAATCATGATTTCATGTTTTAAAAATTTACTCTATTCTAACCTGCTGCCTAGCTAGTTCTATTTTTGATGTATAATTACAAAATTTGTGATACATTTTTTTGGCAACCATGTGATTTATAAAATGCAGTAATGGTACTTATAATATTATATTATTATCATTATAATATATTATATAGTATTATGTGTGTTTTTATTATACTGCATAATATCTATTTTATTATTGTTGTTGTGCAAACAAGTGCAATTAACCTAGTTTTCAAAATGTACCTCTAAATTATCAGAATATCAGTTTAGATATTTTCATGCTTTGTAAGGTAAACCTAAAAAAAGAGGCTGTATTCCCAAAGTAAAGGGTGTTGAACTATGAACTATATTAGATTAGCCACTCTGCTACCAAGTGCGTCAGTATAATATTATATGAATAGCTCTGATGCTTTGTCTCCGGTGGCTGGCTGCGATATGATAACTTGGCCAACTTCCAAGAGTTTAAAATTGGCGCAATTATTCAAGAGGTTACATACTGCACAGAGCTAGCAGTGATAGTAACCTTGCTATTGGCAGTACTTATTACAACTGCCAGCATATAAGCTGCATTGTAGAATGCCGTTGGGGTAGGCTATTAAAACCAAATTCTGCTCTCTAATATACCTTAGACACAATGCAGCAACATAATTGTTCATTTCAAATTACATTGCCACCCTTACATGAGCTGTGGGCTTCATAAAGATTCATATGATTAGAGATTTATGCTATAGGCTAGCTATGATGAAAATAACACACCATTGTCAAAGTTAACTTCAAGTATGTTGTTTTCCAGAAACTAAGTAATGTCCATTTATCTCTCGCATACAAATACTTATGTAATAGCATACAGTTTAGGTTTTATTTTAGAGCACATCTGCAAACTCTACAATAAGAGCTTGCTTTACCAGTCTATTTCAGACCTGTTTTTGTAGCTAGTAATACGCAAGCTACTTATTTTTAAACTTTTGGGTTATTTGTTCAAAACCATTAGCTTTGCTAGTAACCGAGACTATTGCAACAGTTGACTGCTATCAACATGAATTGACAGCCTAATAATTATAACCCGTTTGCGCGCGAAATATTTATGTAATGATAGTCACTCATATAGTGCGTGTCTCATTAATGATGACTGCGTGGTCCAGAGGTTAGAGGCGTCAGCGACGAGTTGGTTGGTCATGGTTCAACCCTGTTAAGTTGCAATTTTTTTTGTCAACTTATGCAAATCCTACGAATGTATAATAAATATGGCTATAAGTGTAAAGTTTTTTTTTTAACTTTTGTTCAACAGTAAGACAACATACATGCATAATAATTAGATACTGAACGCTGGACTAAACCTTAAATTGATCTTATAGAATACAATGTACTTAAAATAATCATATGTGAATTAGAGAAACTGAAAGTACACCTGCTGCGCTATAGACAGACCTTTACTGACAAGACTGCAAAGTGAAGTGATTTAGCTGAAATTAACTCTGCCAAACAAACAAAGAATTATGTTGTGCTGAGGCATTTTCAATATATTATTATTGTAACATAGTAAGATGATTCAGCTAAGTGCTAATGTAAAACAGGGAACATTATCTTGGCAGAAATCCAATAGATTGCCAATTTGTGCGAGAGGGTACTATATGTTATTGTGATAGCGCAGAGCGGCAAACGTACTAGGAATGTTATAATTAGTCACAGGAGCGTAGCTAGAACCACCATATGAAGAATTTAGAAAATTGCAGTGAAACTTGCAAAATGGTGTATGTTTTTACCAAATTGTGAAGAGCATAAACAGAATTTCAAAAAACAAAGAAAGTATATTAGAGAAAACATATCAAGGAATGTCAAGTTTAACTTTTAGACTTTATAAAATGAATCCCCTGTGCTACAGCAGTGGAACATGGAGGGTGTAAAATTTTACTTATTATGCAACAACTTTCTCAGAAATTTTTTTATTGAAAAATTAAAAAAGTATATGAAAGAGGAATGCAAGAGCTATCTTTTCATGTAAAATTTGTTAATGTGAGACAAAAACTGTTTGAGCTATCCCCTGGAAACCGTTTGTATATAACATAAAGCAGTGCTTGAATCTGGAAAGTAATGACCTTAAACTAACTGTGATGTTCTTTTACTTAAAAGTGATTGATTATTTCAAAATAACATGGATTCCTAGAATGTTTAACTTCTATCTAGCCCAGTGTGGTATATTAACCCCTCATTCACGCTCACCGTACCGTACGCCGTAACAGCAAATTTTAGCGATTTTTGTTAACATCCGGTCTGAATCGTACCACGGTATACGTTGCGGCGTTGATCAAGCAGTGCTTGATTCAAAAAATCACGGCGGGCTCCTATTGGGTAGAGTTGATCTGGTACTAAAATTTAAAGAACATGTTCGCTAGTTTATTTTAATCCCTTATTTTTGATTTAATTTAACCAATTCAAAAGTTTTAAAAGATTAAAAAAATCTTTATCCGGCTTGTTTGAATTAAACTCAGCTTAAAAATCTAGCTTTTCCTGATCACAAAATCAAGCAAACCAAAAACTTAAAAATGATTTTGACGGCTTAAATATTCATTATTTAAATTAGTTTGCACAATTATTTCAAAAACAAATATATTTAAAAGAAAGATTATTTTTATGTAATTGCTTTTATTTAGTAAATAGCATTTGTATAACATCTTTTGATAAGAATGTTGCGAATAATTTGTAAATAATATTCAAAGGCTGTCAAATCACCGCAGACACGAGTTGGCTTTATCATGATTGGTCACAGCTCACCGTCATGCATTGTACTTTTACGGCAATGTGTGAACACCCGTTGACAAAATGCAACAGCGTCGCCATTTTATGTTTGCTGTTACGGCGTACGATACGGTAAGTGTGAATGAGGGGTGAGGGGTGAGGGGTAACCCCCTATTCACACTTACCGTACCGTACGCCGTAACAGCAAATTTTAGCGAGTTTTGTTAACATCCGGGATAAATCGTACTCCGGTATACGTTGCGGCGTTGATCAAGCAGTGCTTGATTCAAAAAATCACGGCGGGCTCCTATTGGGTAGAGTTGATCTGGTACTAAAATTTAAAGAACATTTTCGCTAGTTTATTTTAATCGCTTATTTTTGATTTAATTTAATCAATTCAAAAGTTTTAAAAGATTAAAAAATGTTTATCCGGCTTGTTTGAATTAAACTCAGCTTAAAAATCTAGCTTTCCCTAATCACAAAATCAAGCAAATCAAAAACCTAAAAATGATTTGGACGGCTTAAATATTCATTATTTAAATTAGTTTGCACAATTATTTTAAAAACGAATCTATTTAAAAGAAAGATTCTTTTTATGTAATTGCTTTTATTTAGTAAATAGCACTTATATATATATATATATATATATATATATATATATATATATATATATATATATATATATATATATTATATATATATATATATATATACATGCCAAATATTTACTACAAAAATCAAAAATAGCATAAATTAAGTAGTATTACTGTGCTTATTTGCATCCAATTAACTAGTCTTACATTTATAGCAACTGTAACGTATTTTGTGTATAATGGTTATTGCAAGCATTATTCAATTCATATTCACATTAAAATCACAGCGAAGCTTGAACTTTATAGCTTTGTATTTATGTGCATGATTGAGTTTTAATTTTTCTTTTAATTTTATGTGCATTAAAAATGTGTTTAAAAACTTTACCAATAAAAAAAATTAAAAAAAATGTCTACATAAAATAGAAAAAAAATAAAATAACAAAAGTGGCAAAATTTTTCCCTTATAACTTATATAAACTCGCGGTACCAATCTCGGCATAGTGGCGCCCATATGATTCCGTAAGATTTGCTAATGGCAACACTCTTAATATACCACACTGATCTAGCCTTGCTTCTCAAAAACGGATTTTAAAGTCATAAAAACCGTACAATTGGATATTGTAGTGAGGACGTAATACGCGCGTCCCCCCCCGCATTCCTTCAGCCTATCCAAGTGCGTCACGTGATAGGCCTTAGTTAGTAGTAGTTTTGCAGTAGAGAGAGCGTGCTAACTAAGCGAGGATGTAATCTCTAATCTGTGTACGTGCTGTATCTTTTATATAATTAGTAGTAAATAAACTTGGAAACTTTTACCTAAATACTTTATTGGTGTAGATAAATAGACATAATTACAAGCTAGGAACCCACGCATAGTAGTTACACAAATTACTACAGTGGTGGCAGCGGTGGGATTTCTAGCTACTGTATAAGAACAATGAGAAGTATTAGAACATCATGGACGAGGGAGTAACTTCAATGGAAGGAGGTGAGCAGAACATTATTATAGGCCCTCTCGGAGCTGGAGAGGAGGTATATAGGAACACGTTAGAGGTTCCCGTGTTCACAGGCCGCGAGGATATCGAACAATTCGTTCAAGAGTTCCGTGAAGCTGCAGCCATTACAAGATGGCCGCCAAGAGTAACCCTTACAAAATTGCGGATGGCACTGACGGGAGAAGCCAAGCCGTACGGGTGGAAGCCTAGCATAAACGGGATCATTGCTACACTACGGGCCCGTTTTGGCATGCCCGTTGCCGTCGCCAAGTCCAGACTGCGAGGATTACTCCGCAAGACATGTACACCGCTTTCTGACCACGCCACTCTGGTGCAGAGACTGGCACGGACCGCGTATAGCGATCTGCCAGAAACACACAGACGGCACTACACATTCGAAGCCTTTGTACAGTCTCTCAATTCTTTGGACTTCCACCACCAGTTACAAGCCAAGGGAGTGACCACAATTGAGGCTGCAATCCAAGAGAACAAGGCCTACGCTGGAGCCGAGCGACTCTATAAGACGGAAGAGACCACGCCCCAGCCCTCTAGGGAACCAGACCATTCGGTCCGCATAGCTGCCGCGACCACTAAAACCCCCATAGAGATGGAGATAAGCCGCTTGATGACTAGACTGGGACAATTGGTGGCGACGATAACATACAACCATTCAAGGAAGAGTAAGAGGACGGCAGCAAAACCCCCCAGACCTATGATGCGACGCTGGGAAAGCGGCAATCAGGGACACCGCCACCTGAGCGGCCCACGATTCAAACGGCAGCAGAAACCAAAACCTCCCCGGAGACCCCCAGAGCTCCGCGGACACACACAGAGAGAAAAACGGGGTGGGTGTCGCCAGGAGCCCGTACGGGCCCAGCGACACACCCCCCGTCAATGGCAAACACCTCGCCGGACCAGCCAACCAGGTCGACCACGAGACCCCTTCTCTCTGCCTCTCACCAACCGCTTCAGTCCGTTACCAGTAATGGAACAGACCAGCGAGAACTCTCAGGGCATCGGGGAGGATCAGAACACCTCCCCGCAAGGAAACTCTCACCGGCCCCGCAAACTGCGGAACAAACGGGCACAGCCCCGTTCGGCCGAGACCGAGCACGCTGGGGGAGTACGGGTACAACCTCACGGAGGCAGCTACTTCTTGCCAGGGAAGGTGGCCGGTAAAGCTGTCACCTTCCTGTTAGACTCCGGGTGTACCACTAATCTCCTCAGCCGTCGGGTCTTCGACACCCTCCCTCTCAAGGAGAGGGGAGCCTTAGCTCCCTATACCGGGGAACCGGGCACCCTAGCTGACGGGTCACGGATTCCTTTCTACGGTATCATAGAATTGGCTGGGCGCGTCCGCGACCAAGCCATTCAGGAAACCTTCGTCATCAGCCCACTGGAGGAAGATGCCATACTAGGGATGCCGTTCTTGAGGAGACACGGGTGCCATATTGACTTTAGCAAGTCAGCCATGCTAATGGGCGGCAAAGAGCTCACCTGTGTCGACAAGTTCGGTCGTCCTCTAGCGGGAGGTGTGCAGGTAGTACGCAACTGTACTATACCCGGCCGCTCCCGGGCTACCGTTCACTGCAGAGTGAACAATAGCCAACTCTCGGGGCTAGGGGTTGTCGAAGGTGCGCACTCTAGAATCCAACTCGCCAGCAGTCTTAACCGGCTGACTGACCGAGGAGAGATCTTGGTGCAGTGTGTCAACCCCTTCTCCGAAGCAGTACAATTACCGTCAGGATCCATGCTGGGTCGCTTCCACTCCATCCAGGAGGAGGATATAGGGCCGTCGCTGGGAGCTGCGAGGGAAGGTCCCCAACAGAGCCCGTCAGTTAGGCGGGGGACCGTCCCATCACACGTCAAAGAGCTATACCAGGCAGCGTGTAACGGCTGCACGGGCAACGTGGAACGCCAGACTATGGCTCAGTTGCTACGTGATTATAGCGACGTGTTCAGCAGTGGGGACCATGACGTCGGCCTGACCACGGCCGTCCGTCATGAGATACCGCTGGCTGCAGGGACTACCCCTATTCGGCAGCCCACTAGGAGGCTGGGACCCGAGAAGGAAAAGGAGGTCAGCCAACAAGTCCGGGATCTTTTGGACCGCGGCCTCATCGAGCCAGCACATAGAGCGTGGAGTTCACCGGTCGTTCTGGTCCGAAAGAAAGACGGCAGTTGGCGGTTCTGTGCGGATTATCGCAAGCTCAATAGCGTGACCATACAGGACGCCTACCCCTTACCCAGGATCGACGAATCTCTGGACGCCTTAGCCGGCAGCAAGTACTTCAGTACGCTAGACTTGTTGAGCGGCTATTGGCAGGTCCCCCTCAGCCCAGACGCCCAGGAGAAGGCGGCGTTCATCACGCGGGACGGCTTATGGAAGTGGAAAGTCCTCCCCTTCGGACTGACTTCCGCCCCCGCCATGTTCCAGCGGCTCATGGAACAGGTCCTCAGTGGACTCCACTGGAAGACACTGCTAGTATACCTCGACGACGTCATCGTGATCTCCCCAGACTTTCAGACGCACGTCAGCCGTCTGCGGGAGGTCTTCGATCGACTCCGAGGCGCCAATCTGAAGCTCAAACCCTCCAAGTGCGCTCTCTTGCAGCCAGAGGTGAAGTACCTGGGGCACATCGTCGGCCGCCACGGCGTGGCGACGGATCCTGAAAAGGTACGAGCTATAGAAGATTGGGTAACCCCCCAGGATTTGACCGGGCTACGCGCTTTCCTGGGGCTGGTAGGGTATTACAGGCAATACATACCAGACTTTGCGGGGGTAGCGCAGCCGTTAAACCGGCTCACCGCAAAGGGGGTGACCTGGCAGTGGACTCCCGTCGAACAGAGAGCGTTCGACTGCCTCAAAGGCCGCCTGCTGGAGGCCCCTATCCTGGCCTATCCAGACCCTGCCCTGGAGTACATCCTCGATACTGACGCCAGTGACCAAAATGTCGGCGCTGTGCTGTCCCAGGTGCAGGAGGGCCGCGAAGTAGTCGTGGCCTACTACAGTAAGTCTCTCTCGCCCACTGAACGAAATTACTGCACTACCCGAAAGGAATTGCTGGCAGTAATCAAGTCGGTGAAGCATTTCAGACCTTATCTATACGGCAGGAAGTTCTGCTTGCGGACCGACCACGTCTCCTTGATTTGGTTATGTAAGAGAGCAGAACCGTCCAGCCAAGTCGCCCGATGGCTCGAGGTCCTGGCCGAGTTCTCTTACCGGATCGAACACCGACCCGGTAAGAAACACGGCAATGCTGATGGACTGAGCCGGCGACCGGACGAGGGGTGTAAACAGTGCCTCAACATCGAGAAGAGGGACGGAGGTCCTCCAAAATCCGAGTTGAGAGCACTGAACCACTCTGAAACGGAGTATGACTGGGACCAGAGTCAACTCCTACAGAAGGCCGCTACGCCCCCGGAGGCTATCCAACGCCTCCGTGCCAATCCTGTCTTGGCTGATAACGTTAGGGAGCTACGAAGACTCCAGGAGGACCTCCCTGGAGTGGTAGCCGACGTATATCGTGCCAAAAAGGAGGGGCGACGACCCAGTGAAGAACAACTGCGGCAGGGATGCACCGAGTTACGGTCGTACTGCCAACGTTGGGACTCCCTGCGGATCGGGCCAGATGGTCTGCTGACCATCACAGTGGCTGCTCACAACAACCAGTACGGCAGGAAAAGGGTGATCTGCCCAGCCGCCATACGCCGGGAGTTAGTATGGGACACCCACAAGCATGCCCACGCCGGGGTGAGCAGGGTGCTCTCCAAGTTACAACTCCGGTGGTACTGGCCCGGCATGGAGCGTGAGGTGCGGCGTAGAGTCAAACAATGCGAAATCTGCCAGGCCAGCAAGCATGGCCGTCTCCCTGGTGAAGCGGGACGGCGTCGGCTATATGCTGGAAGGCCATGGCAGGTGGTAGCTATCGACCTAGTCGGACCCATGCCCGTCACCCCCAGAGGAAACAGTTGGATCCTAGTATTAACCGACCACTTTACACGGTGGGCGGATGCCCTGGCTATTCCAGATGCGTCCGCCCCCACGGTGGCCAGGGTGCTGGACCAAAATGTATTCTGCTATCTTGGACTACCTGAGCAAATACATTCGGACCAGGGGGCTCAATTCCAGTCCCAACTGTTGAGCGACCTCTGCCGCCTCTGGGGAGTAAACCAAAGCAGGACCATCCCATACCATCCTCAGGGCAACGGGGTGGTGGAACGCAACAATCGCATGTTGGGCGATGCACTGCGCAGTCTGCTCCTCGGCCGGGGTCAGGAGGAGTGGGATACGGTACTACCGCAAGTCATGCGGGCCTACCGTAGTACACCACACACCAGTACGGGGGAAACCCCTAACCTCCTGATGCTCGGTCGAGAGACGCGAGTGCCTGACCACCTCACATACCACATCCCAGAGCAGGACTATACCATCCACGAGTATGCCAGTAAATTGATAGAGGACCTGAGGGCCACACACGAAATACTGCGGGCGAAGCAGTGGCAGGTACGGCGAGAGGACTCTCAGGAACCACCCCTCTATCAAACTGGGGACTGGGTGTGGATGATCAACTACCGTAGGCGTCGAGGACAAGCGGCTAAGCTCCAGCCTAAGTTTGTGGGACCCTACGTAGTAGTTGAGGCTATGCCCAATCATACGTACAAGTTGGAGCGATCTGGACAGGTCTCTGTCCAGAACGAAACCCGCTTGAAACCGTATTGGGCTAGCCCAGGAGCAGCAGGAGCAGCCCCCCCGTTGTTGGAGCCCAGGAGGCAGACAGTAACGCGCGGGCGGCAACGGCATGGACCAGAATACGAAGTGGTTGTGCCGCGGGGAGAGGACTTGGTGAGGCAGGAGACGCCACTCCCACCAACGGAAGTGCGCCCACCGCCCCCAGTACCAAGTCTACCCCCACCACTTCCGGTTCCGCATCCGCGTCCGGAAGTGCAAAACCCCCCCGTGGGAGGGGCTCCATCTGGAGACAACAGCGGAGAGGGGAACACCACCACCAACGGCGGGCCAGAAACACCACAGGTGGAGCAAAATAGCCCACCAGTGAGTACGCCGCCCCAACCAACAGCTACAACTCCCTCTCCAGCTGATGCGTCACCTCCCCTGGAACGGGGACAGCGTACTAGACAACCCCCAGCATACCTTAAAGATTTCATATGTGACCGTGTTACAAACGGCAGTTATGAAAGTCTAGCTGGGCGCCGTACGGAAGGACTGGCAACAAAGCGTGGGAGTTGTGAACACCACGGAAATCTCAACTTTTGCGAAGGCGGAGTAGTAAACAAAACTACTACGCCCGGGGCAAATAGTTCCAGCCGTGCGCAACAACCACGCTGCCCAGTCTTTTCGTACGCTGACGTTGTCAAGGGAAGACGCATTCAAACTCAATCCACGGACATCCAAGCTTGAACGCTGAGTATGATTACAAATACCGGGTTCTCAGGTAAGCTTGCTCTGAGCTAACATTTCCACTCATGGAAACCAGTCTACCATCAGTCAGTTCTGATTTAATCGCCTTGATTGAATCACAACTACTGGGGACTGAGTCTTACGTGAAAGGCGACGAGAACATAAAGATGGCCGACGATCTACTAGATCTGGAGCTTGACACTATGTCTCTCTGTCAGTCTACACGACACGACTCAGTCCCTCGAGTGCTATCTGAAAAGATGTATGACTCCCAGACTAGTAACAGTCGGTTGTCATCAGAATTATGGTGTGAAGATCATATTCGATCTAACAGTAATTCTGCTCTTTTAGATACCGCTCTCTCTCCTCTATCTGGTGACATGCCGTCACTAGAAATGGCTTGGAACGAGGAACCCATTCCCACTACTCTTCCGGAGGCACTCCTACAACAATCATGCTGGGTTGCAACAGATACGGAAACACTGATACGAGAGCACAAGGGAGACGACCAATGCACCACCTGCCGTTTATGCCAGCTTCACTTCACTACCCCACGAAGACTTCGAGTTCATATTCCCCAACATTATTTCACCACCTTTTGTCCCTGTGGTGAATATAGTTACCACAGGGACTACATCCTCCGTCACCAGCGAACTATGGGATGCCATGTTGGACACCTGTTCGAAGTCGACGAACCCTCCTTTCCACAATTCCTTAATCTCATCCGACCGTTCATATCAGACCCAGTTCGATATGAACGGCTGCGTCAGGAGTTCCCCGCACCCAGGACCATCACACAGGGACCCTGCCCTAAACCACCCGGATATAGGAAACCACGCATATCCCATTCCTCACCCCCCACACGCACAGTGCCTCGCCCCGACTCCATACCAAGAGTCGTGTTACGACGCATCGATATACCACAGCGATGGCGTCCCTCCCCCCCTGTCTCCCCAAGGCCGTCTCGTAAACGGCGTTGGCCATCTTCATCCCCCAATCGACACTCTGCCCCTGCCAGGAATCTAGGCGAGACAGAAGAGCGGATACGAGAATTAGAGAAAGAGGTGCAAAGACTGACACCGAGAATCTCCGCCGCCGCATCAGAACTCCGGGCCCTCTCTGCCTCTGTAGCCCAAATGAAAGGAAGTGCTTGAAGATGATGTCCCTCCTCTCCCTATCCGTGATGGTACAGCAGGTGGTGCCCCATTACAGACCCTTCTCACGCCGGTGCTCACAAACAATTACTCAGTGTAACAATATAGTAACCTACCAGTATACAGCTCTACCTCTACAAACTATCCCCTTATAGTGCCTCCCGCCGGTGCCATTGTATATTTACTGTTATATTTTTTATATATGTATATGTTTCTTACTACTGTACATAGCCATGTTTTTCTTTATGTGCCACACGCTCTCTCAGTTTTTTTATATATATATAGTTTTATAACATTTTATGTTCGAATTATCGTATCTGTGTTATCAGAAAGTAGGGCTTTCTGCTGGGGGGGCGGTGTAGTGAGGACGTAATACGCGCGTCCCCCCCCCCCGCATTCCTTCAGCCTATCCAAGTGCGTCACGTGATAGGCCTTAGTTAGTAGTAGTTTTGCAGTAGAGAGAGCGTGCTAACTAAGCGAGGATGTAATCTCTAATCTGTGTACATGCTGTATCTTTTGTATAATTAGTAGTAAATAAACTTGGAAACTTTTACCTAAATACTTTATTGGTGTAGATAAATAGACATAATTACAAGCTAGGAACCCACGCATAGTAGTTACACAAATTACTACAATATTGATAGTCCTCTTACCTCTTACACGCATTAGAGCATGTAGCAAGAAGCACACCTCTACAGTTGCCGATTACAGGCTAGCAAGTATTTTCAGTATGTTGCACATATACAACTCTGGTGCATTGACTAATTATTTAGCATAGACTTAAGCTCTCGGGCTGTTTTTGGAAAGAAGCTGCTGTAGTAGGCTGCTGATTTTGCAAAAATGGTTAAGGGATCGTCCCTGCTTGATGCCTTAGTAAACCTAGTATTTTAGGTTTTACTGTTCATCAGTTCATAGGAGTTGGTTAGAGATGCCTGATTTCCCTCATTAGATAGAAGTCGCAACAGTAACTTGTGCCTCAGCTTGAAGCGTCTGTCGGGGAGAGATTCTAGGTTTAGTTTGTCACGCTTCACAGTGATACTGTCTTTGCCTTTCAATTTAGCAATGAATCTGATTGCATTATTTTGCACCTGTTCTATATCTTTGATGAGGTATTGCAAACGGGGATCTCAAATTGCTGCTGCACCTTCTAGTTGTGGCCTACTCATACTCATACTCATGTCGATAATTCATTTAGTTTACCTTACTATTTTAGTTTCAATCAATACAATTATATTAATTATATTTATAATAATATTAACTATAATATTTAATTCTATACCATGATTTGATAATTATTATTGTAATCTAAAAATCAAATATGCCTATTAATATTAATTTGATAGTTATGATAATAAAAGTGTGAATTTAAATTACTTTTAGTGTTCATTCAATGATTTAAGTTTTTATCATTAAAAAATAAATGGTTAATTATCGTAATTGATAGGTTAAAGTTGAGATAATCATAATGGTAGACATAATGATAATCGTGAATAGTATAATGATCACCTAAAGTAAAAGGTAAACCGTTATCATGTTCATAATGACTACATAAAGTTGAATGTTATGATAGTAAGTTATACTTGTATAATTAAATAAAAGTAATATTATTTAATTTTACATTTCAAGCTGCAATTACAAAGTTTGACCTTCGATGGTGAAAAGCAATCATCATCATCATGCTGATCACTTGCAATCTATTCATGGTGTGGTGGTTCGTGGAACTACCAGCAGCACAACATGTAGGGTCGCGTAATTGACCCGGAACAATGGATAGCCAATTAGCGTAGTTGATAGTTAGCAGCAATTGTAGTTTCCCGCTGCTAACTCAGTTGAAGCTAGAGTGTGAAATAGATTAGATGTGTAACTTGTTTGGAAATAATGTATCGTGTTTTATAATGTATAGTTGTGTATAAAATATACTCGTTCACTCGACTTAGCCTGGTGTAGTTCTATAGTAGATAAATAGACTCTCTGGATAGCACATCAACCCTAAATCTGGAAATCTTAACAGTGGTGGCAGCGGTGGGATAGTGCATCCAAGATGGAGACTGAAAATGCTGGAACTCAACCACCGGCAATTGAAGGTGAGCATAGAGACAATGCTGTAGAGACAATGCCTGTTAACCATGTAGTAGAAGAGCGAAGGGTTCCGCGAGAACTAGCTGAAGACCGCTACAGGTTAAAGGCGCCCACCTTCACGGGTGAAGAGGAGGTGGAACAATTTATCCAAGAGTTTAGCGACGTAATGGACGTCGCTCAGTGGCCCCCTAGGGTGGCCCTGCTGAAGCTTAGAATGGCATTGATGGACAAAGCCAAGCCCTATGGGCTGGGCGTAGACATTGTTAATATCTTTGCTTCTCTGCGGGCCCGCTTTGGCCTCTCTGCTACAGATGCCAGGGCCCGATTGCAGAGGTTGCGGCGTGATCCCCGCACCCCGCTGTGGGAGCATGCCGCCGCGGTCATGAAGCTGGCACAGATCGCGTACAGCGACTTGCCCCCAGTCAACCGCGAGAGGTACACCCTCGACGCTTTCATAGCATCTGTCGACGATCTGGGTCTCCACCACCAGTTTCTAGCTAGGGGAGTCACCACCGTTGAAGATGCTCTGACTGAGGGGGAAGCTTACCTCCTAGCTAACCAAATGCATAAAAGTCGCGGAAGCTCCCGCCAAGTGGAAATAGACCGCGCAGACACGGCCGACAAGGGGAGGAAACCCCCGCCGCGGCTGCCGTGTCCCAGTTGGCGACGGCATCAAAAGTCACTCAACTGACGGACATGCTAGCCAAGCTGATAGCAACACTGACACCACAAAACCCAGTGAGTACCGCCCCAGAGCCCATGCGGCCATCGGCGCCGCCACAGGGAGAAACAGTCAGTTTTTGCTGGGAGTGCGGAAATCAAGGACATTTCCGCCGATATTGTCCCTTCCTAAATCAGGGGTTAAACTACCGCGGCCCGCAGATGTTCCCACCTTCCGCGGGCCGACGATGAAACCTCTAGGGAAGAAGAAACGCAGGTCACCCAGACGGGTACCGCGTACTGGCAACCAACAGTGGCAACAGCCACGACGGACCAGCAAAGGGCTGCGCCCCGCGGCTGCCTTTTCTATGCCCCTTCACAACAGATTCACAGGGCTACAAGTCCAAGAATCTGGATGGGAGCACACAAAGGTAGCTGAGAATCTAGCCTCGGCACCCCCGAGGCCTACCTATCACCGTCCCAAGAGACCTCCTTCGCGACCCAAAGCGAGGGAGGTACTCCCTGCGAGAGTAAGGCCTGAAGGGAGAGTTCAGGTGCAGCCCCATGGGAACAGCTATTTCTTGCCCGGTAAACTGGAAGGCAAAGCTGTTACTTTTCTCATTGATTCGGGCTGTACCACAAACCTCTTAAGCCGCCAACTCTTCGACACCCTCAGTGCTAGGGTCAGGGGCGAGATGGAAGCATACGAAGGGGAATACGGCACCCTAGCTGACGGGTCGTGCCTTCCCTTCTATGGTATAATTGAGCTGACGGGACGAGTCCGCGATCAAACGATCCAAGAGACGTTCATCGTCAGTCAGCTCAAGGAGGATGCTATCCTCGGGATGCCGTTCCTTAAACGGCACGGATGTCACATAGATTTTAGCAGATCTGCAATGATGATGTCCGGGCGGGAACTCGCCTGCGTCGACAAGTTTGGCTGCCCTTTAGTGGGAGGTGTGCAAGTGGTACGCAACCGTACCATACCAGGCCGCTCCCGGGCTACCATTCACTGCAGGGTGAATAGTAGCCGGATCTCTGGACTCGGGGTGGTTGAAGGCGCGCACGAAAAGATCCAACTTGCCAGCAGTCTGAATCAGCTGACTGAGCAAGGGGAGATCTTAGTGCAGTGCGTCAACCCCTTTACCGAGCCTATCAAGCTCCCGGCTGGGTCGATGCTGGACCGTTTTCACTCTGTTCAGGAGGGAGACGTAGGCCCGTCGCTGGATGATGCGACAGAGGCACTCCCTCGACACCCTATTCAGGGACGAGGGGCAGTCCCAACACATCTCCGGGAGTTATATGAAACAGCCAGTGGCGGCTGCGCGAGTAACAGGGAACGCCAAGCTATGGCTAAGTTACTACGCGACTACGGTGATGTGTTCAGCAGCGGAGAGCATGACGTGGGACTGACTGGAATTGTCAGACACGAAATACCGCTGACTGCAGGGACAGTCCCTGTCCGGCAGCCCACGCGCAGGCTGGGGCCGGAAAAAGAGAAGGAGGTTAGCCGACAAGTACGGGATCTTCTGGACCGGGGACTGATAGAGCCCGCCCATAGTGCGTGGAGCTCGCCAGTCGTACTGGTCCGGAAGAAAGACGGCAGTTGGCGGTTCTGTGTGGACTACCGCAAACTCAATAGCGTAACCATACAGGACGCCTACCCTCTACCTCGTATTGACGAGTCATTGGACGCCCTAGCCGGCAGCAAGTACTTCAGTACGTTAGACTTGCTAAGCGGCTATTGGCAGGTTCCTCTGAGTCCCGACGCCCAAGTGAAAGCGGCGTTTATCACACGGGACGGTTTGTGGAAGTGGAAGGTGCTGCCCTTCGGGTTAACCTCCGCCCTAGCCACCTTCCAGAGGCTGATGGAACAAGTCCTTAGCGGACTCCATTGGAAGACACTGCTGGTCTACCTCGATGATGTCATCGTAATCTCTCCAGACTTCGAGACACATGTCAGTCGTCTGCAGGAGGTTTTCGAGAGACTCCGAGGTGCCGGTCTTAAGCTCAAACTTTCCAAGTGCGCTCTATTGCAGCCGGAGGTCAAGTACCTGGGGCACGTTGTCGGTCGAAACGGCGTGGCGACGGATCCCGAAAAGGTACGGGCAGTAGAAGACTGGGTCACCCCCCAAGACTTGATCGGACTCCGGGCTTTCTTGGGGCTGGTAGGGTATTACAGGCAATACATACCAGACTTTGCGGGCATAGCCCAGCCGTTAAACCGGCTCACCGCAAAGGGAGTGACGTGGCAGTGGACTCCAGTCGAACAAGAAGCGTTTGACCGCCTCAAGGGCTGCCTACTAACGACGCCCGTCTTGGCCTACCCAGACCCCACTCTGGAGTACATCCTTGACACGGACGCCAGTGACCAGAATGTTGGCGCTGTGCTGTCACAAGTGCAGGAAGGCCGAGAGGTAGTAGTAGCCTACTACAGCAAGTCTCTCTCTCCCGCTGAACGAAATTACTGCACTACCCGCAAGGAGCTGCTGGCAGTAATCAAGTCAGTGAAGCACTTCAGACCATACCTATATGGCAGGAAGTTCCGGCTGCGTACGGATCATGCCTCGCTGATCTGGTTGTGCAGGAGAGCAGAGCCCTCTAGTCAGGTCGCCCGGTGGCTCGAAATCTTAGCTGAATTCTCGTACCGGATCGAACACCGACCGGGCAAGAGACACAGCAATGCGGATGGGTTAAGTCGCCGACCTGACGGAGGTTGCAAACAGTGTCTCAACATCGAGAGGAGGGATGGAGGTCCCCCACGATGCGAGTTGGAGACGCTGGCTCATCACGGAGCACCGTTTGACTGGGATCAAGGTCAACTCAGGCAAAGAGTTGATGAGTCCCCGGAGGATGTACAAAACCTCCGCGCCAACCCTGTACTGGCCGGTAATGTTCGAGAGCTGAAGAAGCTCCAAGCAGAGCTGCCTGGAGTCGTGGCAGACATATACTGGGCCAAAAGGGAAGGGCGACGACCCAGCGAGGAACGCATACGACAGGGATGCGCCGAGTTCCGGCTATACTGTCAGCGTTGGGACTCGCTGCGGATCGGGCAGGATGGGTTGCTAACCATCTCTCTAGCTGCCAGCGGCAGACACCCGGAAAGGAAGAGGGTAGTCTGCCCCACAGCCATCCGCCGTGAGTTGATTTGGGATACTCACAAGCAGGCCCACGCAGGGGTCAAGCGAGTGATGTCCAAATTACGACTCCGGTGGTATTGGCCGCAGATGGAGCGTGACGTCCGCCTCAGAGTCAAACAGTGTGAGATCTGCCAGGCCAGTAAGCATAGCCGCCCCCCTGGTGAAGCAGGACGGCGGAGGCTATATGCTGGTAGGCCCTGGCAAGTAGTCGCTGTAGACCTGGTCGGACCCATGCCCCTGACCCCCAGAGGCAATAATTGGATCCTAGTACTAACCGACCACTTTACTAGGTGGGCGGATGCTCTGGCTATCCCAGATGCATCAGCCCCAACAGTGGCCAGGGCACTAGACCAACATGTATTCTGTTATTTTGGGCTTCCCGAACAGATACACTCTGATCAAGGCGCTCAATTCCAGTCTCAACTGATGAGCGACCTTTGCCACCTCTGGGGAGTAAATCAGAGCAGGACCACCCCCTACCACCCTCAAGGTAACGGGGTGGTGGAGCGCAACAACCGGATGCTAGGTGATGCACTCCGGAGTCTCCTCCTTGGACGAGGTCAAGAGGAATGGGATACAGTGTTGCCGCAAGTCATGCGTGCATACCGTAGCACCCCACACACCAGTACTGGTGAGACCCCAAACCTCTTGATGCTCGGGAGGGAGACTCGTGTCCCTGACCATCTCACCTATCACGTTCCAGAGCAGGATAACTCAGTCCATGAGTATGCCAGTGAACTAGTGGAACGGATGAAGGCCGCACACGAGATACTGCGTCAACAGCAGTGGAAGGTGCGGCACGAAGATTCCGATGAACCACCTCTCTATCAAAGGGGAGATAAGGTGTGGATGGTCAATTACCGTAGGCGCCGCGGACAGGCTGATAAGCTGAAGCCTAAGTTCGTAGGCCCCTACGTGGTCGTCGAGGCTATGCCCAATCATACGTACAAGATCGAGCGCTCAGGACAGGTATCTATCCAGAATGAGTCTCGCTTGAAACCGTATTGGGCTAGCCCCGGCGGAGTGGGAGAAGCCCCCCCGTTGTTAGAGCCCAGGAGGCAGACAACAACGCGCGGGCGATGGCGGCATGGACCTGAATACGAAGTGGTCATACCGCGGGAGGAAAACTTGGTGAGAGAGGAGCGGCAGCTTCTACCAACAGAAGCGTGTCCGCCACCGCCAAGTCTAATTCCATCACTTCCAGAAACCGAGCCGGTTCCGGAAGTGCAAACCCCGGCGGAGGGAGGGGCTCCATCCGGAGAACAAGAAGAGGTGACTGCTGACGGTGAAGTAGAGACGCCATTAGAGGCCCCTACTAACGAACCGGCAAGCGTGTCACCCCCCCTAGAAAGGGGACAGCGTACGAGGCAACCCCCCGCATACTTGAAGGACTTCGTATGTGACTGCGTTAAAAGCGGCACGCATGAAAGTCTAGGGGAAAGCCGTACGAGAAAAGAATCGAGCAAATGTGGGAGTTGTCAACACCACGGGAATATCAACTTTTACATCGGCGGAAATAGAAATAAAATTCATCCGCCGGGTGCACAAAGTCTTAATCACGCACCTCAACCACGTTGCTCGATCTTTTCATACGCTGATGCAGTCAAGAGTAGACGTGTTTCTAAGCAGTAGTTCAAACCATTTCACATATTCAGTATGTCTTACGACAACAGATCGTGGGGTGAGTTAACTATATCTTAATACGAAACTAGATTGCATCGCTCAGCTCTGACTCACTGAGTCAATCGAGCTGGAGATAGGTTAGTGAAATACCGTAGTAAGAACTCAGTTTGACTTAGAGATTTTTATAATCTCATTGCAATACGGTTCTATCTGACTATTCACTATCATTAATCTCTACGAGGTAACTGAATTAGGAGTTGCCAAGCTGTTCAAGCTGACAACACAGCAGTATACTGTACTAACACTGTTGAAACTTTTTCAGATTACACTCGACTCGCTACAACCAGGGTACGGGATAGAACACTTCCCGTTCCGTATCCGGAGGACTATGCTAGTGGTGATCGGCCTGAGCCACTACGCCGCCGTTGGCGGTGGGTGTCTCCACAAACCGAAGAAGAAATAGAAACAGCCTGGGGGTCCAGAGGACGGACGAGATGCCAGATCTGTGGTGAAGATTGCGCCTCTCACCGCTCCCTTAAACTACACGTCAATGCTCATCTCCTACTGACCTTCTGCCCCTGCGGGTACAATGATGTGTACCCCTACCCCGTCACCAGACACAGAGCGGCGGGCTGTTTCCCTGGAGAAAACTATGTGGTCGACGCTAAGCTGTACCCGGAGTTCCTCACATATATACGACCTCTGGTAAAGAAAGCCATGCTATTAGCCGTTCTATCCTCGGGGTTCCAACGTGTGTTAGACAACGCTCGCCAACAATCCCCGTTGGTGTCTGACCGCCCTCAAATTACATACACCCCCGAGGAAATTACATATCCAGAAGAAGGAGAGATCTCCCCTACCCCGGCGAAGAGACGGACCAGTTCCCCCAGTCCACCCTTACGCCGCAGACGGACACCGTCCCCAGACCCGGTACGACTAGCCACAGTAGAAGAACGCCTCCTACGATTACAAGAAGAGTTCACCCAGCTGGCACCAGATCTACTTAACACTACAACAGGACTCTTCCAGCAAAAGGGATCCGTATGCCGTATGAAACGGAAACTGCGTACATGCCAAGCCAAGCACCGGCGTGCCCAACAAGGACTCTAGTTAGACTACTCGGAGTACTCCAACTCCGCCTCTTGGGAGAAGCCCAGATGTCATGTAAATGTTTGACTGCTTAACAGGTTATCCCCTGTCTAACACCACAGCTAGCTAGTATTCCTCGTCTATCTACAGCTGGCCAATTGTATGCAACGGATCGTTATAATGACTCTGTCTATTATTATGTCTCTTCCTGTATATTATGTATTATTTTTGTCCACTGATGTATGCAATTACTATTGAATGTTTTTTTTATTTATATATCAGAAAGATGGCTTTCTGCTGGTGGGGGCGGTGTGGTGGTTCGTGGAACTACCAGCAGCACAACATGTAGGGTCGCGTAATTGACCCGGAACAATGGATAGCCAATTAGCGTAGTTGATAGTTAGCAGCAATTGTAGTTTCCCGCTGCTAACTCAGTCGAAGCTAGAGTGTGAAATAGATTAGATGTGTAACTTGTTTGGAAATAATGTATCGTGTTTTATAATGTATAGTTGTGTATAAAATATACTCGTTCACTCGACTTAGCCTGGTGTAGTTCTATAGTAGATAAATAGACTCTCTGGATAGCACATCAACCCTAAATCTGGAAATCTTAACAATATTACTAATTAATCATTAAGCATAACCGTCAGTCATCAGACTGAGTCATTTATGGTTGACCTTGTGATTAACATTGGCATTTCGATTTTAGCAGAATCTTTCAAATGACAATGATTATTATCATGTGATAGTCACAAAGTTGAAATGCAGTATCGTTTGTCTGAAAATTTCGTGATTTTTCATTAGAATCAGAGATGAGATGTCTGTTCGTGAAAAGTCACAGTCTTTCATTATCGAACTGTGTGGTTTATAGGAGTTTTATCACTGAACCCCCACGCATAACTAAGGCAATACTGAGCTATTAGTTTATATTATTAGTATTAAGATATCTGTCTATTGGAATATAATGCGGTTTATAGTCTTTAGCAGATAAGCTACAAGCTAACCTGAGACGATTGGCTAACTGCCTTACAAGCATTCGGATTCCCTACCGGATTTCCTACCAGCTTGTACGGCTTGGATATTGGCTATTGTGAGAGTGAAAGTAAAAGTAAAGACTGCATGAGGGAACTCTTTCACAGACTGTCGAGTAAGTAGGACCGTATATTGCATGGCGCAGTCAGCAGGATTGTAGACAGTCAACAGCGGAGAAGGAGTGAATAGTGGAGAAGAAATAAAGAGTGGAGCAGAATCAAATAGTGGAGTTCGGAGAAGAATCAAATAGTGGAGAAGAAATAAAGAGTGGAGCAGAATCAAATAGTGGAGTTCGGAGAAGAATCAAATAGTGGAGAAAAGTGAATAGTGGAGCAGAATCAAATAATAGAGGGGAGGCAAACAGTGGAGAGTAACTATAAAAGTTTATTCGAGATACATTTGTGGAGTTTATTTTGTGTTATCAGTAGAGTAAGAGTAGTAGTTAGTGGAGTGACAGTGAAATTCAAATATTAATATTATTATTCATAATTCGGTTAAAGTATTAGATTTGATAAATTCAAATTTAATATTAGGTTTAAGGATTAACAGGGTTATTAAAATAATTAAGCTTTCTGGTAGTGAAAATTAAAATTTTAAATTTTATATCACGCTCACATTCAGATCATAATGGCAACTAACACTAGGTTCACCGACCTCAATCGGTTTCCTAAGTTAGTTTTGAGCTCCGATAATCAGAGTGATTGTTTTAAGAAATGGTTGGTAAAATACAACCTGTCAGTTCGATTAGCAACCCTTGAAATGGGTACTGAAATGCTGTCCAATATTGCAGTAAATAGATTTAGAGGTGAAGCTAAGCTTCTAGCTTTGCTCAATACCATTGGAGATGAGGGTATTGATGTGTTACAATCTTCAGGATTTGATCTTGAAAGGAATGATGATAATGCTCATAATGATGCTTTAAACTTGTTGAAAGGTCACTATGAGAAAACAGAAAATGTTCATGTGGCTTGGGTTAAGGCAGCAACTTTGTCTCAAACATGCGGCGAAGATGAGTTAGAGTATTTGCTACGTGTTGAGAAACATAGTAGAAATTTAGGATTTGTTGAAGGGGCTAATGTGGAAGACCTTAGACAAAGGTTTGCTATTAGTATGGCAGTAGTTGGTTTAAGAGATGAATATCTTAGAAGACAACTTATGCTTAATGAAAATATCACTTGGAAAGCGTTGTCTGATATTTTGAAGACTAGGAATATTGTTATAGTTTTCAGATTTAGGGTTGATGTGCCACCAAGAGAGTCTATTTAACACTAGAGAAACTTCACCAGTTAAGTCGAGTAGATATTGTTATATTTAATACCAGAATACATAATAAAATCCAATGTGTAACAGTAATGATACGCACGTCTATTTAATTTACAGCACTATCCTCAACTGAGCTAGTAGCGCGAAGCGGCTACTATTACTTATCAAACAGCTTAGTTAATTGGCTAATACATTGTTCCGGGTCAATACGCAACCTTGCGTATTGTGTTGCTGGTAGCTCCACGAGCCACCACACTGCCCCCTCCAGCAGAAAGCCCACTTTCTGATAAAATAAGATTCACATAAAAAAACGTATACTTCGTTGGGGGGTAAGAGAACAGCATAAAAGTATATAAAAAAAACAACAACTGGTAAAAAATATACAGATATATATATCGTGCACTAAGTAATAAGCAAGAGAAGGTCCTATCTACATATAGAGTACGTGCCACCATTACGGTAGGGAATGCCACAGAGAGGTAGGGGAATGAGTAGTAGGGAGTGGTAGGTAGACTCGAGTTAACTGCGGGCCGCACGCTTCATGCGTTTAATCGACTCCTGTAAGTATTTGAGTTCACTGGAGGCTGCCTGTATTCGTGGGGCCAGCCTGTAGACTTCTTGCTCCAAGTCCTGCGCCCTAGCTTCTACCTCACGTAGGTTACGGGCCCAGGGGGACGAGCGAGAGGAAGTTGGTTGCCTGTGTCGTTTCCGCTCTGAGGATGGAAGAGGAGGAGGGAGTGTATACGCATTTGTGTCTACTCTCTGTAGTACGACACGAGGAAAGGTATGCGGCATGCGTATAGGACTGTGAGGTGGAGAGTTAGCAGACTGTGTAGGTTTATCTGTGGCTCCAGAGATGATAGGTCGCGGGGAAGGGAAGCCTTGCTCCAGGCGAGATAGCCGAGCTGAGTCAGTGATGAGTGGTTTGATGGCGTTGAGAAAGGCAGGATATGATGATTCGTCTACTTCATAGACATGTCCTTGATAGCACTGCATAGTACGTTGGTGCCGCAGTAGGTAATCACGGTTATAGCTATATTCTCCGCAAGGGCAGAAAGTGGTGATGTAGTGCTGTGGCAAGTGCACCTTTAGTCTGCGGTGGGTTGTGAATCGCTGCTGGCAGAGGTTGCATTCACGATTACTCTCACCTCCTTGATGGGTCCTGATTTCCCTCTCTGTGGCAGGGGTAATCCAGTTGGAGGTTGCTTCCAACTGGGGTGGTAGTTGCCTGGTGGTAGGAGTTGTTGGGGCCGGCTCTGGGTCCCATGCCATCTCTAGAGAAGGCATGTCCGTAGAGACGGGTGCGAGTGTGTCTACAAAAGTAGAATTATTGTTAGATCGCGGTGGATCTTTACAACATAATTCTAGTGACTGTCGACCGTTGCTAGCCTGAGAGTCACAGCTTTTGGAATGCACTCGAGGAACTGATGAATCATGTGTGGACTGACCAAGAACAGTGTCTAGCTCCAGGTCTAACAGACCGTCGGTCATTACAGTGTCTTCATCGTCATTCACATGAAACGTGGTTCCCAGTAATTCTGATTCAATCTGCTGAATTAGTTCAGAATTTACTGGCATCGAGCCCGTTTCCATGAATAGGAATACAAGACTTATACTGGCTTACCTGGGAACTCGGTATTAATGTCCATACTCAACGTTCTTGGTAAGGTTGGAGCTGGTTGTGGGATACGTCTGCCTTTGGCGATGTCAGCATAAGAAAAGGCTGAGCATCGTTTCTGAGGCACGAGGTCGGAACTATTTGCTTTACGCGCATTAATTCCTCCCACTATTCCGCCCTCGCAAAAGTTGATATTTGCGTGGGGTTCACAACTCCAACATTTTATCGTACGGTTTTCCCCTAGACTTTCATATGCGCCGCTTCTGATGCAGTCACATATGAAGTCTTTCAAATACGGTGGGGGTTTCCTCGTACGCTGTCCCCTTTCTAGGGGGGGTGACACGCTTGCCGGTTCGTTAGTAGGGGCCTCAAATGGCGTCTCTACTTCACCGTTAGTGGTCACCTCTTCTTGTTCTCCGGATGGAGCCCCTCCCTCCGTGGGGGTTTGCACTTCCGGAACCGGCTCGGTTTCTGGAAGTGATGGAATTAGACTTGGCGGTGGCGGACACGCTTCTGTTGGTAGAAGCTGCCGCTCCTCTCTCACCAAGTTTTCCTCCCGCGGTATGACCACTTCGTATTCAGGTCCATGCCGCCGTCGCCCGCGCGTCGTTGTCTGCCTCCTGGGCTCTAACAACGGGGGGGCTTCTCCCACTCCGTCAGGGCTAGCCCAATACGGTTTCAAGCGAGACTCATTCTGGATAGACACCTGTCCTGAGCGCTCAATCTTGTACGTATGATTGGGCATAGCCTCGACGACCACGTAGGGGCCTACGAACTTAGGCTTCAGCTTATCAGCCTGTCCGCGGCGCCTACGGTAATTGACCATCCACACCTTATCTCCTCTTTGATAGAGGGGTGGTTCATCGGAATCTTCGTGCCGCACCTTCCACTGCTGTTGACGCAGTATCTCGTGTGCGGCCTTCATCCATTCCACTAGTTCACTGGCATACTCGTGGACTGAGTTATCCTGCTCTGGAACGTGATAGGTGAGATGGTCAGGGACACGAGTCTTTCTCCCGAGCATCAAGAGGTTTGGGGTCTCACCAGTACTGGTGTGTGGGGTGCTACGGTATGCACGCATGACTTGCGGCAACACCGTATCCCATTCCTCTTGACCTCGTCCAAGGAGGAGACTCCGGAGCGCATCACCTAGCATCCGGTTGTTGCGCTCCACCACCCCGTTACCTTGAGGGTGGTAGGGGGTGGTCCTGCTCTGATTTACTCCCCAGAGGTGGCAAAGGTCGCTCATCAGTTGAGACTGGAATTGAGCGCCTTGATCAGTGTGTATCTGTTCGGGAAGCCCAAAATAACAGAATACATGTTGGTCTAGTGCCCTGGCCACTGTTGGGGCTGATGCATCTGGGATAGCCAGAGCATCCGCCCACCTAGTAAAGTGGTCGGTTAGTACTAGGATCCAATTATTGCCTCTGGGGGTCAGGGGCATGGGTCCGACCAGGTCTACAGCGACTACTTGCCAGGGCCTACCAGCATATAGCCTCCGCCGTCCTGCTTCACCAGGGGGGCGGCTATGCTTACTGGCCTGGCAGATCTCACACTGTTTGACTCTGAGCCGGACGTCACGCTCCATCTGCGGCCAATACCACCGGAGTCGTAATTTGGATATCACTCGCTTGACCCCTGCGTGGGCCTGCTTGTGAGTATCCCAAATCAACTCACGGCGGATGGCTGTGGGGCAGACTACCCTCTTCCTTTCCGGGTGTCTGCCGCTGGCAGCTAGAGAGATGGTTAGTAACCCATCCTGCCCGATCCGCAGCGAGTCCCAACGCTGACAGTATAGCCGGAACTCGGCGCATCCCTGTCGTATGCGTTCCTCGCTGGGTCGTCGCCCTTCCCTTTTGGCCCGGTAGATGTCTGCCACGACTCCAGGCAGCTCCTCTTGGAGCTTCTTCAGCTCTCGAACATTACCGGCCAGTACAGGGTTGGCGCGGAGGTTTTGTACATCCTCCGGGGACTCATCAACTCTTTGCCTGAGTTGACCTTGATCCCAGTCAAACGGTGCTCCGTGATGAGCCAGCGTCTCCAACTCGCATCGTGGGGGACCTCCATCCCTCCTCTCGATGTTGAGACACTGTTTGCAACCTCCGTCACGTCGGCGACTCAACCCATCCGCATTGCTGTGTCTCTTGCCCGGTCGGTGTTCGATCCGGTACTAGAATTCAGCTAGGATTTCGAGCCACCGGGCGACCTGACTGGAGGGCTCTGCTCTCCTGCACAACCAGATCAGCGAGGCATGATCCGTACGCAGTCGGAACTTCCTGCCATATAGGTATGGTCTGAAGTGCTTCACTGACTTGATTACTGCCAGCAGCTCCTTGCGGGTAGTGCAGTAGTTTCGTTCAGCGGGAGAGAGAGATTTGCTGTAGTAGGCTACTACTACTTCTCGGCCTTCCTGCACTTGTGACAGCACAGCGCCAACATTCTGGTCACTGGCGTCCGTGTCTAGGATGTACTCCAGAGTGGGGTCTGGGTAGGCCAAGATGGGCGCCGTTAGGAGGCAGCCCTTGAGGTGGTCGAACGCTTCTTGTTCGACTGGAGTCCACTGCCACGTCACTCCCTTTGCGGTAAGCCGGTTTAACGGCTGGGCTATGCCCGCAAAGTCTGGTATGTATTGCCTGTAATACCCTACCAGCCCCAAGAAAGCCCGGAGTCCGGTCAAGTCTTGGGGGGTGACCCAGTCTTCTACTGCCCGTACCTTTTCGGGATCCGTTGCCACGCCGTTTCGACCGACAACGTGCCCCAGGTACTTGACCTCCGGCTGCAACAGAGCGCACTTGGAAGGTTTGAGCTTAAGACCGGCACCTCGGAGTCTCTCGAAAACCTCCTGCAGACGACTGACATGTGTCTCGAAGTCTGGAGAGATTACGATGACATCATCGAGGTAGACCAGCAGTGTCTTCCAATGGAGTCCGCTAAGGACTTGTTCCATCAGCCTCTGGAAGGTGGCTGGGGCGGAGGTTAACCCGAAGGGCAGCACCTTCCACTTCCACAAACCGTCCCGTGTGATAAACGCCGCTTTCTCTTGGGCGTCGGGACTCAGAGGAACCTGCCAATATCCGCTTAGCAAGTCTAACGTACTGAAGTACTTGCTGCCGGCTAGGGCGTCCAATGACTCGTCAATACGAGGTAGAGGGTAGGCGTCCTGTATGGTTACGCTATTGAGTTTGCGGTAGTCCACACAGAACCGCCAACTGCCGTCTTTCTTCCGGACCAGTACGACTGGCGAGCTCCACGCACTATGGGCGGGCTCTATCAGTCCCCGGTCCAGAAGATCCCGTACTTGTCGGCTAACCTCCTTCTCTTTCTCCGGCCCCAGCCTGCGCGTGGGTTGCCGGACAGGGACTGTCCCTGCAGTCAGCGGTATTTCGTGTCTGACAATTCCAGTCAGTCCCACGTCATGCTCTCCGCTACTGAACACATCACCGTAGTCGCGTAGTAACTTGGCCATAGCTTGGCGTTCTCTGTTACTCGCGCAGCCGCCACTGGCTGTTTCGTATAACTCCCGGAGATGTGTTGGGACTGCCCCTCGTCCCTGAATAGGGTGTCGAGGGGGTGCCTCCGTCGCGTCACCCAGCGACGGGCCCACGTCCTCTTCCTGGACGGAATGGAACCGGCCCAGCATTGACCCAGCTGGGAGCTCAATGGGCTCGGTAAAGGGGTTGACGCACTGCACTAAGACCTCCCCTCGCTCAGTTAGTCGGTTTAAACTACTGGCGAGTTGGATCTTTTCGTGCGCGCTTTCAACGACCCCGAGCCTGGCTATCCGGTTGCTGTTCACTCGGCAGTGGATAGTAGCTCTGGAGCGTCCGGGTACGGTGCAGTTTCGAACTACCTGAACACCGCCCACCAGGGGACGCCCAAACTTATCCACACAGGCGAGTTCTCGCCCGCCCATCAGCACCACCGACTTGCTGAAATCTATTCGGCACTGGTGCTGCTTCAAGAAGGGCATTCCGAGGATAGCATCTTCTTCCAGTTGACCTATGATAAAGGTCTCCTGTACAGCCTGATCTCGGACACGCCCAGGGAGCTCGATAATACCATAAAAGGGGATACATGACCCGTCTGCCAGGGTGCCATGTTCTCCAGTATACGGTCGTACTCTATCCCTGTCCCGGCGGGGCAGTGCCTCAAAGACTCTACGGCTGAGAAGGTTGGTAGTACAACCGGAGTCGAGCAGGAAAGTGACGGCGTTGCCGGCCACCTTTCCGGGTAGGAAATAGCTCTCTCCATGTGGTTGTACTTTCACCCCCCCCCCGCATGTGCTGCCCTGGTTTGACAGGACGGCGGGGGTTTCACCCGTGGTTTACGGGGCTTCCGGCGGCGAGGTTGGTGCCGGCGGGGTTTGGGCCTCTCCACTGGGCCTTCTGGCTCCATTTCAGTGGCGGGCTCCTCCTCCCGAGGTAACCGGTGAAACCGGTTAGCGAGTGGCAGGGAAAAGGTACTGGGCCGTTGTGCGGGCCTACTAGTCCTGCATGGTACCTGCCACTCGGGTAGGATGTTCCGCCGCGTCCGTACGGACAGACGACGGCGTGTTCCACCATACTCCTTTAGTTGCGGCCCGCGGGGAGGGAGAATGTCCGCGGGCCGTGACAGTTTAACGCCCCCTGGTATTGGGGTCGTCCTTTCTGTCTCTGGTCCTGATCAGCGCTACTCCAGCCTTGCCCCACAGGTGTTGGGGGCATCCGCAAGGCCTGACCGGGGCCAGCACCGGCCAGAATGGTTACCAATTGTCCCAGCATCTCTACCATACGGTCCACTTCGGCTTCCAGCGGGAGGGCTTCGGAGCCTGTCGTAGCCCGAGCAGCGCTGACTCCAACTACTGGTGGGTTCCGCTGTGCTCGATGCATTTGGGTAGCCAACAGGTAAGCTTCTCCAGCCTTCAGGGCATCCTCTATTCTGGTTATCCCTTTAGCTCGTAGGTGATGGTCTAGGCCCAGGTCGTTTAGGGACTGGACAAAGGCGTCATAGGTGTAACGCTCTTGGTGTTGTGCTGGCAGATCGCTATATGCAATCTGCACCAGCTTCTTCACCGTCGCGGCATGTTCTTGCAGCGAGGTCCGCGGGGTGCGGCACAATCTCTCCAGCTTGGTCCTAGCGTCTATGACGGAGGTGCCAAAACGGGCCCGCAGCGCAGCCAGTATGCCGTTTACGTCCGTTCCCACTCCGTACGGCTTGGCTTGCTCCGTCACCGCTCTCCGCAATTGAATGAGGGCCACTCTATGCGGCCATTGAGCAACTTCCATTACTTCTCTAAATTCTTGTATAAATTGTTCGACATCTTCCGACCCAGTAAAGGTGGGAGCTTTCAAGTAATGTCTATAAGCTTCTTCTCCTTCATAGTTTACAGGGTTAACAGCATTTCTACGCTCACCTTCTACTGGGGGTGGTTGCATTCCAGCGTTTTCAGTCTCCATCTTTGATATACACTATCCCACCGCTGCCACCACTGTTATAGTTTTCAGATTTAGGGTTGATGTGCCACCAAGAGAGTCTATTTAACACTAGAGAAACTTCACCAGTTAAGTCGAGTAGATATTGTTATATTTAATACCAGAATACATAATAAAATCCAATGTACAACAGTAATGATACGCACGTCTATTTAATTTACAGCACTATCCTCAACTGAGCTAGTAGCGCGAAGCGGCTACTATTACTTATCAAACAGCTTAGTTAATTGGCTAATACATTGTTCCGGGTCAATACGCAACCTTGCGTATTGTGTTGCTGGTAGCTCCACGAGCCACCACAATATTGCTAGAGAATCTGCTGCGATGGTTTCTGAGGTTAGATCTAGTAGTTCTAATTTGAATAATAACTTTGCTAACATAGCTGAAGTTAGAACTAAGTCTGATAGAGTAACGGACAGAAGGTCATCTTACTATGATAATGATAGACATAAAGGTAGATATAGTTCTAGAGATAGTAGTCGAGATTATCCTCGCCACAAATCTCCAGGCTATAGGAGTAGACATAGAGCTAGCAGTAATAGTAGTAGTAGTAGCAGTTCAGACAGTTTATGTTATGTTTGTCATAAACCTGAGCATGTTGCTAGGAATTGTCCAAAAATAAGATGTTATGCATGTGGAAAACATGCCCACATAGCAAGAGACTGTAGAATGCGTAGGTCTTACAAGGACAAAGATTACTCTAGTAGAAGTAACTATAGAAGTCAAAGGAGTAGTAGCTCAGATAGAGAATGGTCAGTGGATAGTAAAGATAGTTCTTCTTGGAGATCACCTAGAACTAGAGCTGTCAGCTCTAGTAAGGTTAGATTTATTGATAGTGAACTATACGATAGAGCTGAAACATGGAAACAGAATCTTAGTGTTAATGATAGAAATATTGAGTTTGTTTTAGATACTGGTGCAGATGTGTCTACAATTACTGAAGACACAAGTAAAACATTAGCACTTAAGCTTCACGAAAGTGATAGAGTTTTGAAGAGTGCCGACAACTCCCAGCTCTCAGTGTTGGGCAAAGCTGAGGTTGTTTTAGAAAGCAATTTCAAGAAAACAGTAACTAACCTGTATGTTATTAAAGGTTCTAAGTCTAATATACTAGGTTTGAGGGAATTGAAGAACCATAGTCTGTTAACTGTAGTTAGCACTGATGCTCAGTTGGTCTCTTGGAGAAATACATTGAAGTAGCAGTAGTGACTTCTAGCACTTAGTTATAGCTAGGGAAATTACCAGTGGGCGACCTAGGTCAAACACCTGGTAAAGCGGATGCGCAGGAAGTCCACCTTGGTGGCACAGTATTAGCCCACCCTGGTGGTGCTAAAGATGATCACTTCGGTGATCAAGTTCACGACCACTCTGGTGGCCAGGTTATTGTCCACTCCGGTGGTCAGGCTAAAGTCCACTTCGGTGGCAATTTTGGAAACCACTTTGGTGGTAAACCAAACTGTGTACTGTACATAGAGGTTGGTATTTTGTGTTATCAGGCTGATTGGTATTTTGGTGTTACTGCTCAGCCCAACAAACCACTCAGTTCCATGTGTTACTTTATACTGCTAAATTCCTCAAAGGGGAGCATGGAATATTATGTACTCAATTCCATGTTTTGCTTTCTATTAAACCCCCAAAAGGGGAGCATGGAATATTAAATGGTTCATCTCTATAAAAGGGAGGGCATGGAATATAATGCGGTTTATAGTCTTTAGCAGATAAGCTACAAGCTAACCTGAGACGATTGGCTAACTGCCTTACAAGCATTCGGATTCCCTACCGGATTTCCTACCAGCTTGTACGGCTTGGATATTGGCTATTGTGAGAGTGAAAGTAAAAGTAAAGACTGCACGAGGGAACTCTTTCACAGACTGTCGAGTAAGTAGGACCGTATATTGCATCTATAACTATAGTGGGTCAGTAGTTTGTATGTTTAGTCTACAACTTAGTATATTTATATATCAGTGCATAGTCACCATCCTTGTGAGAGACTCCTGGTGGAAAGCATTTTTGTTAAAACAGGCTAAGGACTTATTCAGATGAGGCACATGGGCTATTATGACTGAATGCTCTTCCTAACATCACCAATGGCTTTTGTCGGGGTTCAAACCCATGACTTTGTGCTTCATTGGCAGCCGCTCTAACCCCTAGACCACAGCTGCTCCCCTATACTTTATAGTTTTCTATTATTCTAGACACGACGTGTCCCATGCCTGATTCTTACTCCCCGTCCTATGTGGAAGCTGCCTGGTACTCTTGGTGGGAGAAGGAAGGATTCTTCAAACCTGAGTATAATCTCAAAGGTACACTTCTCATCATAGTAAAGTCTATAATGTATGATTGGTTACTTCTAACACGTAGAGGTGTGATTTGTTACTCTGTTGTAACAGGTACTGTGATTGGTTGCTTTTTACTTTGTAACCGAGAGAGATGTGATTGGTTGCTTTGTAACAGGTAGAGATGTGCTGAAACTCACACCTGAAGAGAAGTTTATCATCCTGATCCCTCCCCCTAATGTGACCGGGACTCTTCACCTAGGACACGCCCTCGCGGGGGCGGTTGAGGATGCGATAGTTCGGTGGTAAGATGTTCATTCATATAGATGAGACAACTCCGTACTTACCTAGTCACTAAACTGGTGGTGTATGTAGCTTATAGCATGTAACAGTAGACACCATTCCTCTGGTGGTGATTACATGACATTTCGGCATCTTGCCAACTCACTTTGAGATATTCCACAGACAGGCTATGAACATCCCCCTGTTAATTCTTTTTTGAATGCTGAGAAAATTTGTGTTAAGTACCGGTTGGCATAAGTCATTCATCTATCATATTGATGTTTTTTCAACCACAGATATTTCTCTCAGCACCTTTCCAGAATATCTACAGGTGTCTGATATGCTTGCGTTGTCAGGTGTCTGCAGGTGTCAGTTCTGTTGTATTATCAGGCACCGGATGAATGGGAAGGTGACACTGTTTGTACCCGGATGTGATCACGCAGGAATAGCCACTCAAGTTGTCGTCGAGAAAAAACTCGCTAGAGAAGAGAATAAAACTCGACACGATTTGGAACGAGATGAGTTTGTGAGACGAGTGTGGGACTGGAAGAACCAGTAAGAGAATATTTTATCCTGACATGCATTTCATAGCGACTTAGTATTCGGGTTTGAGTTTTTATTTTATCTTATTGGTGTGCAGTTGCTACAGTTTGATATAAGATAATATAATAGCGATAATATGATAAAATTATATATATAATTGAATATACAAAAAGTTAAATATAGGTTTACTTCATCACACTCTATCATTGGACTCATTATTTAAGTTGCTAATATAACTAAGTTTTGCAGCACAACGATTGGTCAGTGTTATTATATAATTTCTATAGAAAAGGAGACAGAATCTACCATCAGTTGAGGAAAGTGGGCGGGTCTTATGACTGGGACCGAACTACGTTCACTATGGATGAGGTGAGGAGTTATCCTCTCTATACATATATTATGTTTGAGTAGTGGAGTCTATATGCCGTGTCGGCTGTTTACTGACTCAGTGTGTTATCCTCTCTATGATTGGTTAATCATGAGGCCTTGTTTCCAATCAGTTTACACTTGACACATGACTAATATATAATTGTTTATTAGAAATCTGTGAAAGCGGTGAACGAAGCGTTTATCAGAATGCACGAGAAAGGTGTAATCTACAGAGCTAACCGACTGGTCAACTGGTCCTGTACTCTCAACTCTGCCATCTCTGATATCTTCGGATGAATACGAACGGATCTGTGGTTGCGGTTTAGTTCGATTGACCTCCCGAACATCCAATGAAAAATCCATCATAATGTGAAGCAATCACTATGTTTCTAAGCTTTTGTGTTATGCGAATGGATTTCTCATGCAATGTTTGGTAACAGTTACATCAATGAGACCACAACCGCAAATTCATACGTAGGAGCTTCCTTTCCTCTCACACAATGTGAACTAATGGAGAAGAATCGGAATGCAGTGACTCAGAAGCACACACTACAGTTTAACCTTTGACCTGTATAGTCTGAGAGAGTTGTATCACTGATTGCAGGTAGACAAAGTAGAGTTGACAGGAAGGACTATGCTCTCTGTGCCGGGCTACAAGGAGAAAGTGGAGTTCGGAGTTCTCCTTTCCTTTGCATATAAAGTGGAAGACTCTGACGAAGAGATCATTGTGGCCACAACTAGATTAGAAACTATGTCGCTAATAGCTTTGTTGCTTAGCAACGTAATAATGGCTGACTCTTGCTGCCAGTTGAAATAACTCCAGTATTCTCTCAACTCCCTATTCTTAACTATTCTCACTTTCTCACTTAGGAGCAGTAGTGGAGAACTTGAGATAGCCTAAGTTCTTTAATTTTATTATTGCATTTTGGTTTAAGGTGCGGGTTGAAGTTTCAAGAAAATAACTTCTTGTGCTATATTTCTAATCTAGAACACATGTTTTCCTCAATTTTTCCATTACTGCACCCTACCTCCACCTACCGCCGTTTCCTGATCAGGGGGCAACAACTCTGCATAAAGTCCTTAAAGTAAAACACTAATCATAAGGTCCTCCATCTTGGTTTTGTGAGTTCTCTGTTGTCCTGTATATTCATAGCCTGTTGTCCTGTATATTCATAGCCTGTTGTCTTGTATATTCATAGCCTGTTGTCCTGTATATTCATAGTCTGTTGTTCTGTATATTCATAGTCTGTTGTCCTGTATAGTCATAGCCTGTTGTCCTGTATATTCATAGCCTGTTGTCCTGTATATTCATAGCCTGTTGTCCTGTATATTCTTAGCCTGTTGTCCTGTATATTCATAGCCTGTTGTTCTGTATATTCATAGCCTGTTGTCCTGTATATTCATAGCCTGTTGTCCTGTATAGTCATAGCCTGTTGTCCTGTATATTTATAGCCTGTTGTCCTGTATATTCATAGCCTGTTGTCCTGTATATTCATAGCCTGTTGTCCTGTATAGTCATAGCCTGTTGTCCTGTATATTCATAGCCTGTTGTCCTGTATATTCATAGCCTGTTGTCCTGTATATTCATAGCCTGTTGTCCTGTATATTCATAGCCTGTTGTCCTGTATATTCATAGCCTGTTGTCCTGTATATTCATAGCCTGTTGTCTTGTATATTCATAGCCTGTTGTCCTGTATATTCATAGCCTGTTGTCCTGTATATTCATAGCCTGTTGTCCTGTATAGTCATAGCCTGTTGTCCTGTATATTCATAGCCTGTTGTCCTGTATATTCACAGCCTGTTGTCCTGTATATTCATAACCTGTTGTCCTGTATATTCATAGCCTGTTGTCCTGTATATTCATAGCCTGTTGTCCTGTATATTCATAACCTGTTGTCCTGTATATTCATAGCCTGTTGTCCTGTATATTCATAGCCTGTTGTCCTGTATATTCATAGCCTGTTGTCTTGTATAGTCATAGCCTGTTGTCCTGTATATTCATAGCCTGTTGTCCTGTATATTCATAGCCTGTTGTCTTGTATATTCATAGCCTGTTGTCCTGTATATTCATAGCCTGTTGTCCTGTATATTCATAGCCTGTTGTCCTGTATATTCATAGCCTGTTGTCCTGTATATTCATAGCCTGTTGTGTTTCTTACATGGTAATTTCAGAAGTTGACCGGCCCAACTATTTTCAAAGACTATTAACTAATTATTTCCATCACTAAACTATCATTTCATTTGATTTGTTTTGTTTGGGGCAGTGCTTCCACTATATCTTATGTTTCTAGTTCTCATGAAATACCCCAGGTCATGAGAATGGCTTGGTCCTTTGTTTTGTGACTTATGTTATGTGTATTGGGACAAAATAGTTTAAATTAACAGATCCGTGTGTTAAATATGGTATTCTGCTATGGTAAGAATTCTACTGTGTCATGAATTGAGGTTTCAGGTCCCTTACTGAGATACGGAGGGAGAACTAAATTGGAGTCTATTCGTATAGCAACGAGTACTGTTTGTAATATTCATAGCCTCAGAGCTTCTCACTTCCCATCTAATTGTCGATAGGGGCGGTGAAGATAACTCCCTCACATGATCCCAAGGATTACGACGTTGGCCTCTGACACAAACTCCCCTTCCTCACAATCATTGACGATGACGGGTTAATATGTGGAGACTTCGGCGAGTTTGTGGAAATGAAAAGGTGTGTGAAACTAGTATTCCGTGTTTCTGACAAGGAGGTGGCATAACTCCTAAATGTGTGACATATTTCTAAGTTGAGATGGTTCTTCCTTGCATTATATATGCTACCTCGAAGGAACAAGTAACTTTTACCTTTTTGCGTTTATGAAAAGAAACACAACTCCATGTTGTTACTCATAAGTGGCGTAACTCCCAATATTACTTATAGTTATTTACCAAAATGAAGCAGGTCTTTCTTCTGTAATGCAACATGTTGAAGTTGTATGGCTTGAACTTGCCTTGCTCACTGCACTACAAGGTCTTATTTTCCTATTTTGGCTGTTTCACAATTAGTCAACTTAATAGCAAGAAAATATTGATCTACATAGGTTTTAGTGGTTTAATACCATTTGTGTACAGGTGACAGGTGTGTACAGGTGACAGGTGTGAGCAGGTGACATTTGTAAGCAGGTGACAGGTGTGAGCCTATTAGCAATTTATACTCTGTGTAAGTTTTATGTGCAGGTGTTCATAAAAGGTTGGAAGACTTGGGGCTATACAAAGGAAAGGAAGACAACCCTATGGTAGTTCCTGTATGTAGGTGAGTCGTCTTCTCTCTACAATTTTATCCCAATTTGTTAGATTTCTACAGGTTCCATTACATTTTCTTCATACACGTCCAGTTAGATCCTGAACTTTTTCTAGTCATGTTTACTTGTGAGTCATTTTACTTAGTTTAGTACACACCATATATCTGGTTCTTAGCTATTTTCACAGTTTAGCTGCTATTGTGTATAGTTTCTTACATTAAAATGTTGAATTAGCAGCTCAACTGTGAACAATAGCTAAAAGCTAGAGGTATATAGCTTTGTGTATTAAATTAAGTAAAATGACTCATAGCTGCAGATCTCGATGTAATAGAAGTTGTCCTCTCTTGTTCTCCTAAAGAATAGCTCCATTAACATATCCACTATATTTTACAATGCTGTTGAGTTGAACTGTTACTATGTGAGTCTGTCTGTTAACAATGACCTCCACAACGTGTTCTCTTGTGTTATAGTCGATCTAAAGATATCATTGAGCCGATACCCAAACCACAGTGATATGTGGCATGTGACGATATGGCAGCCAAGGCTGTAGAGGTACTTGTATTATATATTATGTATAGTATATAATATATTAGTACTGTGTATAGTATATAATATATTAGTACTGTATAGTATATAATATATTAGTACTGTATAGTATATATATTAGTACTGTGTAGTATATATATTAGTACTGTATAGTATGTCTATAGCATAGTATATCTATAGTATAGTATATCTATAGTATAGTATGTCTATAGTATAGTATATCTATAGTATAGTATATCTATAGCATAGTATATCTATAGCATAGTATATCTATAGTATAGTATATCTATAGTATAGTATATCTATAGCATAGTATATCTATAGTATAGTATATCTATAGTATAGTATATCTATAGCATAGTATATATATAGTATAGTATATATATAGTATAGTATATCTATAGCATAGTATATCTATAGCATAGTATATCTATAGTATAGTATATCTATAGCATAGTATATCTATAGTATAGTATATCTATAGTATAGTATATCTATAGCATAGTATATATATAGTATAGTATATATATAGCATAGTATATCTATAGCATAGTATATCTATAGTATAGTATATCTATAGCATAGTATATCTATAGTATAGTATATCTATAGCATAGTATATCTATAGCATAGTATATCTATAGTATAGTATATCTATAGCATAGTATATCTATAGCATAGTATATCTATAGTATAGTATATCTATAGCATAGTATATCTATAGTATAGTATATATATAGCATAGTATGTATACTGCAGGTAGTAGAATCAGGCAAGCTAAAGATCATACCAGACTATCACACAGTCACTTGGTACAAATGGCTGAGGAACTCCAGGGACTGGTGTATCTCCAGACAGCTATGGTGGGGGCACAGAATACCAGCCTACTTTGTGCAGATCCAGGGGCAACCTAAGGCTGAGGTATGAGTCATTCTTCATTTTGTCTTGTGTTATTTACAGAAAGCAAGTGGGTTTAGCACAGACCTAATATTCACCACAGACTATGTTTATGTTGATAAACTATGAATTCCCTTTAATGTGGCCATTTCTGAAGTGGGTGTGGCCCTTTCTGAAGTGGGTGTGGCCCTTTCGGGAGTGGGTGTGACCCTTTCTGGAGTAAGTGTGGCCCTTTCTGGAGTGGGTGTGGCCCTTTCTGGAGTGGGTGTGGCCCTTTCTTGAATAGGTGTGGCCCTTTCTTGAGTGGGTGTGGCCCTTTCTGGAGTGGGTGTGGCCCTTTCGGGAGTGGGTGTGGCCCTTGCAGATTATTAATAAACTTACAGGACTGTTAGGCTTAAAATTACAAAGGAAATAGCTAATGAAACTGAGTTTTAATATAGTCATTTGAACTCAATTTAAATTCTCCCATTTTTTTTACCTTCTTCTGCATGTAATTGAGTTTTCTTAATCATTGTACTGAAAGTCAAAGTTTTGGCATCTGAAAAGGCGGCTATCATGATTATTTAATACTTTGCTTAGTAATTATCAATAAGTTATCATTTTTATTAGCAGACAACATTGTATCACGCAGTCTTTTTCTACTTCTCAGATCGATCTGGTGTCTTTCCATGGTCTTATTGACATGAGATTGATCTGAGTTCGAGCTCCACAGACCGACCAGCTCAGATCGACGGAGATCGATCTTTGGCGTCTTTCCATGGATCGATCTCGCTGAGATCGATCTGAGATCGGTACATGGAAAGCCGGTGATAGTCTGGTGACCTCTTGACCTCTATATATTTTACATAGTTTAGTGACCTTTTAACCTCTATATATTTTACATAGTTTAGTGACAACAACTACTGGGTGACTGGCAGATCCTATGAAGAAGCGCTGTCATACTACTACTACTACTACTACTAGTACTACTACTACTACTACTACTACTACTACTACTACTACTACTACTACTACTAGTACTACTACTACTACTACTACTACTAGTACTACTACTACTACTACTACTAGTACTACTACTACTACTAGTACTACTACTACTACTACTACTACTACTACTAGTACTACTACTACTACTACTACTACTACTACTACTACTACTACTACTACTACTAGTACTACTACTACTACTACTACTACTACTAGTACTACTACTACTACTACTACTACTACTACTACTAGTACTCCCATTACTACTGCTACCGCTACCGCCATCACCACCACCACTACTTCTAGTAGTAGTAGTAGTAGTAGTAGTAGTAGTAGTAGTAGTAGTAGTAGTGTAATAATTAGTAGTTGAACTTAGCATTAGGCGTTAGTTAGTCTTAATATCAGTATTACAATTACTGAGAATGAAGATGAGACTGAATGGCACATTAGCTATTAGTGTCAGTAGGACTATAAGTTAACTATAACATTAAGTCATCAACTAATAATCACAATGACTCAGTAAGTAAGTTTGAGACCGAGTCACTGGTATTAGTACTTCATTTTCAGTCACTGGAGTAACTGGTGGAAAATTTCCAGACACCAAGAAGAACCTAGTGAATGATGTCATCATGCGGTGACCTCAGCTCAGGCCAGACTCGTTAAGATGGAACTGCAGGGGAACCCGGACTGGTTTCCGTTACAAAGAAACTTCTAGTAACTCACTAACTATAAGTTGATATTCATGCTACATGTGATGCTAAGAGGAATAATATAATTTAATATTTCCTTCAAACACAAGTTTTTATATATATAAAAGATCTCTCCACACTACCCATACTAGTTGATATGCTGAAGAACAACTTAGTGTTTTGTTCAATTCAACTTGTATAAGCCATTGAACTTCAGCAGCTCCAGTTGTTATGTGTATTGAGATATTTTGTGTAGTGAATGAATATTGATGTACTGTATGTCATGTTATAACAGGTTGCTATATTGTGTGCTATAGCAGGTTTTTATAGTTGGTTATTCTCTTGTTAAAGTAGAGAACATTCATGTGATGTAGAATCATGACTCTGATAGCTAGAATATAAACTGTATGTAGAGGTGATTAAATATGGAGTCTGCACAATGTATTGATTTGGTAGAGGAGAATAATTTGATGATTAGTGAATAGGAGGAACAGTTAAGAGGTTTCACTAGGATAATGTTACAGTTGAATAATATAGTTTGATAATTTCATTGAATAGTGAAGATGCTGCTAGTTGATTGGTTAAGTTTCTCATACAGATATCCCAGATGGCATATTGCAGAGATTTTGTACATTATGTTATTATATCGAAAGGACAACTCCACGCACACACTTTAACTAGAGGACATGATGCATTTTGCAGCATGCAGATCAACTAGTGTGATGGTGCCATCGTGATGGCCAATCAGTGACTGTTAATAATTAGTAGTAGGCGGAGCTGAATACTTGTAGTCGGCCCTAGTCTATTTGACTAGCAGGCAGAGAGCACTTGGAATTGTTATTGTAAAGTCTTGTATATTCTCTCTCTTATTATGGAACGTGTTTTTGATAGTTGTACAGTTTTATTAGTATCTTGAAATAAATAGAATAAAGTGTTAGCAATCACAAACCTGGTGAAATAGCTTTGCCTAAATAGACCCTATAATAACAAGTAAAGCATAAATTCACAATAATATTCCACTCCCACCCCTTGCATGAGGATAGTTTAATTAAGTGAACTTACATCAACAAACTCTACAGTAAAAAGGGTGAAGTTGGGTAATAAGATCAATACTCAACACATTAACTTTCAACAGAATGAATCAACTGTTAGATTTTTCACTTAGCTCTGATGTAACTAAATATTCTAGGTGCAAATCCTACACAGTAAACTCTGTGAACAGTTCATATTGGTTCATCAAGCTTACCTTCAAGTGAAAGTATATAATTGTGTCAAAATGTGAATTCCTTGCTTGACTTTTAATGCTATTTTCACATTTCATATGTATTATATTCATGTAAATCTCAACAAGTTAAATTAGTTGAATCTTGTAAGTTGTGCTGTTAGCAAGACTATTGAGGCCAAACAAGGTAGTGTACCATCTATACTATTGAGGCCAAACAAGGTAGTCTACCATCAACACTATTGAGGCCAAACAAAGTAGTATACCATCAATACTATTGAGGCCAAACAAGGTAGTATACCATCAATACTATTGAGGCCAAACAAGGTAGTCTACCACCAATACTATTGAGGCTAAACAAGGTAGTCTACCATCAATACTATTGAGGCCAAACAAGGTAATATACCATCTATAATATTAAGGCCAGACAAGGTAGTGTACCATCAATACTAGTGAGGCTAAACAAGGTAGTCTACCATCAATACTATTGAGGCCAAACAAGGTAGTATACTATCAATACTATTGAGGCCAAACAAGGTAGTGTACCATCAATACTATGGAGACCAAATGACAACAAGCTGTACTATTATATTCAAGATGAACTGGAACCTACTGAAAAAGTTTCTGTTAGTCATTACAACTTGTCTGTGCACACAAGGTATTTCTACCAGGTGAATGGGGAACATGTCAATTAAACTGCAACCAATTGAACTAAACTCATCAAATTACACACAGTTTACAAAACAGCTGTATCATAGACAGCTCATGTGTAGAGTAATACAGTGTTTATATCTAGTTGATTGCCTTATATATTATTTATCAGATTCCTGATTGCATGACAAGAAACAATTTGATTGGCTACTCAATGCTGTTGTACACAGCAATGGAATGTATATTATTATGAATGGTTGGAATAAATTTACTTAGTCATGTTGGAGGTACTTGCACCTGCATGTCAATTCAGTGAATAAATTCTCCCACAAACAAGTCATTTACAGTTACTGCTCCAGTATAGATTATTTTTACTAACCAAACTCAACTTGAACTAAAGCTAATGAGGCATGAAAACAGACTATATTTTCACTAACAAATAAACTTTATTAGATAGTAAAATAGCAACAAATATTTGATACAGTAAAACATGTCATATCCAACTATAAATACAGAGTGTGTGTATTGATGAATTGTAATGAATATAACTATGTTGATGACAAATATTATCCATTTTATCTCTCAGTACCTCACTGAGCTGATTATTAGTAAACTGTAGCTGATAAGTTTAGTATTTTATTGTGTATCTCCTCAGACCATCATAACTACATGCTAGAAACACTGTGTCTCTGTTATACACAGCAATGTCCCACACCCAGTCACTCACACCAAGACTTTCTCTGGGAACTGTAAGCACCAGTTGACCTGTAAATAATAGCATCATATTGTATCAGTTGGTGTGTATTGAGAGAAACAGACAGACTGCCTTTAAAGATGGAACTAAGCAGGTTACATGCATGAAGTAAATATTCAAACAGCAGAAAATAGTGTCTCCTTATACAACTGTATTGACCTTGACCCACAAACTTAGCCTGTGGCTCTGAGCAAGAACACACCCATATGTCTACTTCTAATAATACTGCAGCTACTCCAACATTATCACATATTAAATACTTGACAAGAACCAACCACAGCCAACTAAGTCCCACCAGAAAACACTGCTCTACCAGCCATCATCAAATTACAATAGTCTCAGCAATGGCAGTCAAAAAGTATCAAATTATTTACATTTAAATTATCTGATAACCAAAACAACAGCAGCACTAGACTGAAGCCAAACTACAACTTATAACTCATGTGTAGCTGGCAGTCTGTACAGTTGTTAGACTGAGCACCTCTAAAATTACTGTAAAACACTTGCATAGTATACTAACTAGTCATGCTGATAGGTGGGTTTGAACCCCTTGCAGCACCAACTCACTTAGCAGTGTGGAGTCCCTATCCTCTACTCTACCAGGTGAACCCTTGGAAAGGAAGACTGAATAGAGAGTTTACTGAGAGCTCACTGCACACTACACAGAGTACACCTTAAACCTATATGGGGCTGCCACACTACAGTCAAAACGGCCATCTTGAACGCGTTTTCGAGGCTAAGCGATGACCTCTGTGACGTCACAACTGAACGCAACTGTCAGTTTTTCGCGATGCGATGAAAGTTCAACATGTTCAACTGTCATCGCTGAAGTTGAGCGATCAGCCAATCACTGACTGGCCAGGTGAACCCTGATTGGTTAAGTGCTTTTACTTTTTCCACGTGCTACTAGCGAGCATTATTATTTGATTTGGTTCTTCGAAAATTATATTATTTTACTTTTAAAATAATTATGATGAAGTTATGTATGAAAATTTCAATAAATCATGAAAATAAGTATTCATTAGATAAATTTTGCTGAATTTTATCTGCATATTTAGTTTTTCTAATATGGTTGAATTTTATTAGCGTACTATTTAGTTCTTTAGGCTAGTGAATGAGCTTGAATAAAGCCAAGTAACATCATTGAATAAAGCTAGTAATTTTGAATAATTGAAGCTAGTAAATTAGAATAAAAATAACTAAAAAATCTTATTAAATTATGCTAGTAAATCTCAAAAAATTGCGTTAAATTTGATTGTTGGTTACTGTGGCTACTGCAGAAACTGAGTTATGGCATTCCTATTGGTTAAAAGTTTACTGCGGGGCTAGAGACAGTTAGCTTTCATCGTTTGTAGTGAACTGTAGTGTGACCAGCAAAAAGTAGGACGTGACGTTGAAGGCATGCGCAAGCAGCTCCAAAATGGCCGCCACAGTCGCGTTTCGACTGTAGTGTGTTATGGGCACTACAGTATAATATACACTTTTACCTCTGCTTACATCCTGCATGTTACTACAGCTGGAAATAAACTTATTGCATAACTTATTACATAACTTTTAGCTAAAAATAACATCAGTGACTTGATAAATACTAACAATATCATAATATATCTTATGAGTGGAAGTTGTTTACTGTTAATTATTAAAATATATTATTTACTGCAACATAATTATATATAAATAACTAAACTTACTATAATAAACAGAGTATTTACCTTCAAGTGAGAGGATGAGGAGAGGTCCTCCCACTGTACAGATGTGAATCAGTTCAGATGTTGGATCAAAGGAAATACCAGTTGGTACTGAGATGTGAGGGAACTCCCACATTAGAGTGAGAGTTGTGTTCTCCACTTTATATCTTCTCACTTTACCATCTTCAGTCCAGTCTCCTATGAGGAGAGATGAGTCTGGAAGGATGCATACAGGTCGAGGGTTCTTCATCTCAGGAAGTGGGAACTTCTGTATTTTATTGTCAACTAGGTTACAGACTACCAGCTGTTTCTCACTCCTGTCTACAATATAGAGCAGTGAGTCGTGCTGAGCTATTCTATAGTCAGTGAAGAATCCATCTACTGGCTGCTTGTAGAGGGAGCGAGACTTCTCAAAGGAGTTCGGATCAAGAAGTGAGACTTCAGCTGTTTTCTCCTCTCTGTTATACGAGCTGCCAACCATCACCCCTTCAGGTTGGATTATCTCCCCCCACCCTGTAGTGTTGGTGTCCTCCACTGAGCTGATAGTACCCAGAGTCTCTCTATTTATTACTTCTACACCTCCTGATATCTGACACATCAGATGTCCATCAGCTGAGATGTTTACTGTGATACACGAGTCACGTACAGGAAGTCCATCAGACTGTAGAGAAGATGGTGGCTGCAGCAGCTTCAGTCCCAGACTGTCTTCACTGTCTGCAACAACAAAATAACAATTCTATAACTTGAGAATCTCATCACCTGAGGAGGTGGGAACAGCTTTTCAAACTTAAAATAAAAAGATGTTTTAAATACAAGCAGTCTGTAGTTACTACAAGTTGCTACGTGATGCGCAGGTCTAAGTGAGAATATCTTGTTAATACTGACAGCAGGTAGTCAGCATAACACAGTTTAGCAGGTCACTTATACATCATAAACTCTGAAACACTGCAGAAATGTCTCATAATGTGAGAGTAGAACAAAACTCAATTCTCTAATAAATAAACTCTATCTACTTATTCTACTATTAAAATATTCAGTGAAAGCAATTCAACTGATTACAAGCAGAAAGTTATTTATAGTTAGTGTTACTATTTATAGACTCCACCTACATGTTGGTACCAAGATGCTGTCTGGAAGTACACACTTCTCTATTACACCAATATCTGTAGCCTTTTCCATCTTCTCACTCATCTCTTTGTAGTCTCTCACAATCTCTGCATCATTGAATTTATCGACTGCATGTTGCACTGTGTCCAGCAGAGACTGTCTGCCCATTGTCTTACTCAAGGCCAGCTCTATTCTATAATTATCCACTATCTGTGTGCAGCTCTTCAAATATCCATATATTTCTAGCCTCAGGTTTGTAGCTCTCTTTCTAATCTCTTCTATCTAATAAATAGTAACACAGTGTAACCACATCTGCACCTCACAACCTCTGCACTCGAAATGAAAGAGACAGATCACCCACTGAGTGGACAATGACTCAGTCACGTGACACCCTAGATACAGAGCAGAGAGCTAGTATATCACGTGACTAGTCTCCTCATCCTGACACCTGTCAATCACTCAGACAGCCAACCTCTCTGTATGAGTGATTGACAGTTGCAGAAGGATGAGTGAGTCATCTGTATTGACAGGTTCCTCTGCACTGAGTAACATGTGATGAATGACTACTGCTACTTGTACACAGAATGATAATACTTTAATGGCCAGTTAATTCTAGTGGCAAATAAAATTCATTTCTGATTACAACTCAAAGACCAAATGCAAATTCCAATTTCAGACAAACAGAAATAATATTACATGACATCACCATGTCAGCATACCTGAGCGTCAGCTACAGCGTTTACTCTGGCAACCATCTTCTTCACTTCATCTTCTATTTTACTCAGTTCCTTCCAGGCATCCTTTGAGATGTCATTCAACTCAGCAACTTTCTCAGACAGAGTCTCTATTCCACCAGTCAGACTTTCTCGTAACTCACAAGACAAATCACTCAAAGATGCCAAGTCATGGAATGCTACTGTCTCCTCTGTATACATAAAATCACACTATTTATAAAAACATTGTTATAGATATGACATTGTACTTATTTTACACCTACTACCTGTAACTACAGGTAGTGATGTATCACTATACACATACTATGTGATAATTAGACAGTTGGTTGGACTAGAAAGATGTCAGAGGTTAGCTCATTAATCACTGCACTTGGAATGAAATAGTTGAAAAAATTAAAGCAGTTGCTCTCAACCTTGGGGAATTTCCCCTTCACAGGAAATTTGAGTTTTTTAGGGGTTTTCATTTCTAAAATTTCACAGAGTTTGTTATCAGCTTTCTGAGCTCTTGCCTTGTGTTCCAGGTTACATGAATATGTATAATTATAACTCCTTCATTTTATGTAGTTCATTTATTTATCCACATTACACTCTACAATCTAAGTTTACTTCTACATCCATGTGTCTAATATTCACTCTACTCTAGCTGCTACCCCTCCTACTACGAATGGAGGCTAAAAGGTTTATTGAAAGTAAAAACCAACAGGAAGTTTTTGCAGTCAGTAGAACTGATCGTCACAAACTATTTACTGCATACCTAGTAGATATATTTGCTGTACTAAAAACTCTGAACCTAAAATGAATGAGTATAATTCACGGGCTTTCCATGTACCGATCTCAGATCGATCTCACTGAGATCGATCTGAGAAATGTGCTCAGATCGATCGTTTTTCCATGAGAGTGTCAGATCGATCTCGCGAAGTTGCCTCCTCCTTAGTGAAGGATGTTTTAAAAGTATATTTTGTTCACCTATTTGAGTGATTAAAGCTACTACTGTTGAAAACAAGATAGTCATAGTCTAAAATTTAATCCCAGCTATAAACTATACGCAGCAAAGCTTTCATTGTATGGTAATTTGGCCAATTTAAAACAATTAATTTTAATTTTTTAGCTTGACAGCTTATATAAAATTAATGGCTGTCTTGCAGATTATTAATAAACTTACAGGACTGTTAGGCTTAAAATTACAAAGAAAATTGCTAATAAAACCAAGTTTTAATGGTCATTTAAATTCAATTTAAATTCTCCCATTTTTTTACCTTTCTACTGCATATAATTGAGTTTTCTTAATCATTGTACTGAAAGTCAAAGTTTTGGCATCTGAAAAGGTGGCTATCATAATTATTTATTACTTTGCTTAGTAGTTATCAATAAGTTATCATTTTATTAGCAGACAACATTGTAGCGTGCAGTCTTTTTCTCCTTCTCAGATCGATCTGGCGTCTTTCCATGGTCTTATTGACATGAGATCGATCTGAGTTCGAGCTCTACAGACCGACCAGCTCAGATCGACAAAGATCGATCTTTGGCGTCTTTCCATGGATCGATCTCACTGAGATCGGTACATGGAAAGCCGGTGATTATCAACTCATTGCTTTTAATAGCAGCATCAATGCTTTCAAAGCTGAACTGAAGCTGTGGCAGACACTAATTCATGTCAAACACAAAGTGATTTTTTCTACACTCAATGAATTATTAGGAAAACAACCTGTCCCAGATTTTCTTTATAAATGAAATTACAATTTTATCAAAAAGGCGGAAACTTAATAGAAAATAATCATAAAAAGGAGGATGGTATGAAGAAGGTGGGACACCACTGAGTTAAAGCTATGCCTATGCCATCTTATCAAGGAAACAGACACTTGAAGGATGAAATATACTAAATATTCAACATAACAGTGAGAATATAAACTCCTGCACTATCCACTTCTGTCTCACACAAACCTTAATGCTGACAAATTGACTTCCTCTTTTACTGTTACATAACTCACTTTAATAATAAAATAATAAATAACAGGTTCTTGTAACATTTCTTAGTTTCTTTCTACAGAAATAGAAACAGCAAGTAAATACCTGTCTTATCCTTACAGCCAGTCCTCATATCACATCTCATACAGAATATCTGGTAACACTTGGAACACACTTCTGTCAGCTGTTCCTGTTTATGATGTTCACACTCAGCTATAGTATATCTTTGGGGAGAAGCTCTGTAGACCTCAATGTCAATAAACTGATGTCTATCTCCCATCAGCTCTCTGTGATTCTGTATAATAAAGGTCAACAGTTTAGTTGGTTGTATTTTCACCAACAAGTCTGTCATAGTTGACTCACTGCACTGTGAAACTGTGCGTTTGGTATAAAAAGTCCTACAGACTCAATATTTCTTTTCAATAATATTCTACACACAACACAGAACTGGTTTAGTAACTAATCTTGAGAAATGACATGAGAAAGACTCACTTCTTGATGCTGCTGACACAACTTTTTTTGACTGTCGACACAAAACACAGCAGCTTGTGTTCCACCTTTACACACATCACAGGGAATGGGTGCAGGTTTGGGTGGAGACTTGTATTCTAAGGGGTCTCCATGCTGAGCTACTGGTAGTGTAGTGGGATCTGTTATGTCATAGTGATCTTTTCTACAACATATAGCAATCAGTATGTTACCTGTGTTAGCTGTGTTTAGTATATCTCAAGTAATGAAATACTCCATCCACACACACAGCTATGCCCTTGACAAATACTTGAATAAATACTCATCACTCATCAACACACATTCATTATATAGACCACAGGCTACCACAAAAATCACTTGACTATATTATGTACTTAATATACTGGAAAATAGTCACTCATGACAAAGAACTGCTACTCAACAAATAGACTCAACTGTAACTTGTAGAGTAAAATGACAAGACAAATTACTAGTTAACTACTGAGTGGAGGCCATATTGTCAATAATTATTCACTATTGTTGCAAGTTTGTGCAATGCAACTAATTACTGAGGGGTGAATTCTGAGGAGCCAATACTACAACATACTACAACTATTCCCTGCCACTCTAACTGCTAGGAGTGGCGCGAAACTGTCATTTCATCATCCTTGGCAATGTGTCAAGAGCTAGTGCACTGTGAGTGCGTGTCACGTGTGAGTTGTCTATCTCATGCAGCTATCATAAGAAGAGTGAGTCATAGAATAAGCTGTACTTAGTAATCCATTACTAGTAGGATGATATATGCATGTATATATATAGTTATGTTATATATATATATGTATATGATATATACACATGTTAACTATCTTCAGTGTAGTACTGCTATGTATGTGCAGCAGACTGGGTCACAGTCTAAGTCAGAGGGGGGGGGGGTGGCATAATATAGGCCCAAATCCTCAACACTATTCATCACTCAATACAAAGTAACACTTAATACAACTGACTGATGGTAGACACTCAATTCACAGATTATATTAGACACTGATTGACACCCCATAATATTATATTGTACAACTTACCACCAAATACAATTGTGATGGCTATCTAATAATCAATCAAAAGTTCAGCTCTGGATTTAACTAAATAGGTCACAGAATCACTGATTCCTGTCTAAGGGACTGACTACTAATTCTCATAAGACCTGCTCTTTAATCTAACAATTTCTCAGTGACTGCTTGGCCTTGCCAATGGCTATTACACTTTGGCAGCCCGGATGTTGGCCGAATTTTGAACAGCTAGTGGTAATAGTAGCAGCTGCTAGACTCCAGAGCTATGAGTCTATCGCATTAGAACTAAAGCTATTGAGCAAACTGCCATTATAAAAGTACCTCTCTCAACACTATATTAAAATATAATGTTAATATATTAAAATATAATGTTTATTAAAATAATATAATTCTACTCCTTACAGATTACACATAACCATGGACAATAACCAGACACTCCACTCTCACTACACAATCACTACATACTAGCAAACTGTACTTTGTGCCACAGCAACTCTGTTGCCATGAGAACATCATACATGTTTCTAATCACAGGAAAGAAGATAGTAAACACAAGTCAATCCAACACAGTGATTTCCAATCTGGGAGATTCCCTATAGGAGGAAACTTGGGCTTTTTAGGGGGAACTGGGATTTCGATTAAAAAATTTCAAGCAGTTTGTTGAAGGCTTTTGAGCTCTTGCAAGTTACATGCACATGTATATCTATAGGCCTTCATCTTGGCTTATCTATTTAACCAGTTCTGCCATCTCAGTCTACTTCTACATGAATGTGTTTTTAATTACAATATTGGGGTTGTGGTTTAGGGGTTGGGGTGGGGGGTTTGAAAGCAAGCTGACACAATGTCATCAGCTGCAGCCATAATATTAATAATTGAACTGCTCTGTGTTTTATACATGCATAATATAATTATCAGAAATAATTATATTATATTCTAATGTAAGAGAAAAAATATTGCATAGTAATCTATATTATCATTATGTCAGTCATAAATTTTTTCGCTTTTTTATAAAGGGGGGATAATTAATAGTAAACATTTATGAAAGTGGGAATGATATGAAAAAGGTTGGTCTAACAAGTCTTGTACTGTATGAGAACAAAATAATATAATGAGGAGACAACCCCAATCCCATGACATCCAACAGCACCACAACTCAACAAGAAAGGACAGCTGATGATGCAATCTACATAACAGATATCTTTTTAACCTAATAAAAAGATATCCACACACTCCACAAGTTAGTAACCAGAGTTCACATAGAATATACAGTATTGTTTGCTTTTCATATACACAGATCAGACAACTCCTAGATGATAGTGAGAAAATCATATGCAAGCCTATGACATGATATATTGTGTTATGTACTGTAACTCACCTACAATAAGCACATCTAATATGATCCTTCCTACCACCGATGTCAGTCTTCAAACATCTCATGCAGTACACATGCAGACAGGGCAGAGTTCTGGGATCTTCAAGTTTGTTGAAGTACTGCGAGCAGTACCCACAGCGATATGAATTGTTTAGCCTCTTTTTCACGACTCTGGATTCTGCCATCTTGGTTATATGATAAGGAAATCCTGTAAAAGATGCACATATACTCTTAGCATAATATTTTACACTACATCTGTGAAGGTTTGTCCTTCACCTTCCCAACCAAAGACTGACACATTAACTTCTAAGTCATAACCAGACCATCAATATGAAGAGGAGAAGTGAAACATGAATACCGGTGAGTTATGTATTAATTTCATGAACAAACAGCAGAATTGGGCTCAGCTGCTTATATAAGCTGGAGACTTCATGAACTCTCAATAATAATCTGTTTCTAACTGAGTATTTTGACACATTACTGGGGCAGAGTCCACACCTGAGCATAGGATAGACTTTGTTCCTTCCCAGGGTGTACTTTGAACTATTACATAGCAAGGAATGTATAGCATGCGTAAGACACTAAACAGGGGGAACATAGCAGTGTGAGAAAACATAGTTCTATGAACTAGTTTGTACTGGGTGTTGAAAATACTTTGTTTTCTCCATAATCTAAATGACAAAATTCATTTCAACATTTCTGCAGTGTTGGTGATGCATGATTTAATATGTTACTTAGAGTCATCCTTCCACCAGCCAGGAAACATGCCATTAACTGCTAGTTTGCTATTCTAATCATCTAATAGAAACTATGGTGGTGTGGAACATACTAATTTAACATGTTTGTGCTTCTGTTAGGTCAGGTGTAGTTGTTTCATGAGTTGGCAGCTTCTACACTCATCTCTAGCCAATTATTTATTCTACACTCTTACCTAGCAAATGTATTATTAACACTAACCTCATATTTTATGTCTACAACAAGAGTACATCATATAAATGTGGCTAACCTTATATTCTCAGTAATTTATAGAATAGTCAAATTCCAATTATGTACCTATTATGTAATTATGTTAGTTTTTGAATGACAGAAATATAGAGGTAAAGATAGCAGCAACTAGCAAGCATTGTTACATAAATTAGAGCAGTGTAGTACATGTTAGTTGTATATTCAACGCTGAGTAAAATAATATAAGCCAACCGAATACGCTATTCACAATGAATCCAGAAGGGCAGTGCATTGGGATGTGCAGGGTATGACAATGTATCACATGCAGTGATCACTATGCACTGTCATTAATAACTGACTAGTGCCAGTGGTAAGATATTCTGATATTCAAATTGAGTAAGTGTAACATTAATTCAAAAATTTGCAATAAATATTATAAGTATGATAATGCTACAATCATAAATTCACAAAGTAAAAATAAGCGACTCACTGGTTATAATAAACTTATTGGTATTAGTATTATAAAACCAACTTGTTAAATATTGACTTAACAAAGTCGAGCTATGTCGATAATCAATAATATTGTGTGATAATCACCAATGGCAATATTATCGTTATAAATAAATTTAATGATGTTGGTAGCAGACCTGGCACTGGCAGTAAGACCAACTGCAACGCCAAAGTAATACTGACAGTTATAGTAGTGCAGTAATATTAATATAGTAACTTACACTTTAAGTTTATAGTTATAATTATACTTATACTTATAGTTATAGTAAATGTAGTGCAATGAGTGAAAGAATGATAATACTAATTACTCATACAACAATACAAATTATAATAGTAATACTAATACTAATACTAATAGTAATAGTATACACTATAGTCTATACTCATAGTCATACTCATAGTCATAGTCATATTGTAGTACTCTTAGTCTAAAAGACAAAGTAATTAGTAAATCTAACGGAAACTGTAAGTAGTAAAGTACCTGATTAATTTGAGAAATGATGAGATGACTCAAAATGCTCTCACCTCACGAGAGTCAATAGTGTTAGTCAGTAAACTGGTCGGACACTTGGTAACTAGTAACTGAAATGAGGCACAATATGAATAGTAGTAGTAGTAGTACTAGTACTACTACTAGTAGACCAATTTTTCAGTATTAAAACTTGAACCTAAACTTGAAGTCGATTAAATTTTTTATAATAATAATAAATTTAATATCATTAAATTATTACGATATTCATATTTATATTATCCGATAAATCATTATAATTAATTAATAATAGATCATATGCCTATGAGCTATGGTATTACTATGTCTATTGTAAATTTCAAATCAAAGACTGAAAGAGAAACAATTATATTTAATTAATATTATAACATTAACTGTAAAAATTTTAATTTATATAACTTATAATTTAAATATAACGTAGTCTTAAGCTTAATCCTATATTGATATTATATAAGTTATAAGTCTAGACTTAAACCTAAAGCCTAAAGGCTAAAAGTAAAACTAAAACTAAAAGTAAAAGTAAATCTAGAATTAAAATAGTAAAATACTAAATACTAAAATAGTAAATACTAAAAGTAAAATAGTAAATCTAACTGCAAGTATTAAAGTACGGGTACCTGAATAATTTGAGAAATGATGAGATGACTCAAACTGTTCTCACCTCACGAGAGTCAATAGTGTCAGTCTGTAAACTGGTAAGAAACTTGGCAACTAGTAAGTAGTAACTGAGAAAAGGCACAATATGAATAAAACCAAAATAACGAGGAAGTTCTGCGCGCAGAAGGATTATTACACGTCACTCAACTACAAAGGTCGGCTCTATAATACCACAGTTTAAAGGATTGCTCTATCTTAGTTTATTACAATCACATTATAATTATAAACTATAATCTAATGTGTATGCAAACAATTGTAACTTTGCAAAGGGATATATGCCTAGAAAACAGCTTTTCAAAATTCCAATTTTGAGGGAGGTAAAATTTTCAGCCATGAAAAAGAATAGCCTAATACGTGACGTGTGAACGCCAGTAACTATGCTGCACGTGCTAACTATAACGCTAGTATTCAAGGTTGCTGGGCACAATATCAACCAATTACGCTCAAGCAGTGACAGTGCGCTATATAGGTCAGCTTTGGTGTGCCCGTAATATTGCACGATCTGACTTAGTTTAGATCGATCGCAAGCATTCATCCTAAAGAATGCATGCTTTTGCAAGGCTTTTTTCTAATGTTTACAAGCAAAATATAGCCTAATGTTTTCACATACATGTTATTTAAAATGTCAAAAAACTATAGATTGAGATAATTCACATTTGCACTTCTATAAATATACAAATTGCAAGCTAAAAGATTACATCTCACAGTCATATTTCTATAGTTATTCATTTGTATAGTCACGTGACCAGCAGGAATGCTGGCGCTGTTACGTCACACTTCCCAGCTCATTTCAAAATCGGCGTTTTGGCTGTTACCAATCTACACCCTCAACTTCAACTAACTTTTTCTACCTTTGGTCAAATGCTTTTTGTCAATGCATGCTTAGAAAAACACAATATTATATGTGTTTGACCTAAATGGCCATTTATTAGACAAGATACAGCAATCCTTTAAGGTCATTATTTTCCAGATTCAGGCACTGCTTTACGTTATATATAAACGGTTTCCAGGGGATAGCTCGAACAGTTTTTGTCTCACATTAATAAATTTTACATGAAAAGATAGCTCTTGCATTCCTCTTTCATATGCTTTTTTAATTTTTCAATAAAAAAATTTCTGAGAAAGTTGTTGCATGATAAGTAAAATTTTACACCCTCCATGTTCCACTGCTGTAGCACAGGGGATTCATTTTATAAAGTCTAAAAGTTAAACTTGACATTCCTTGATATGTTTTCTCTAATATACTTTCTTTGTTTTTTGAAATTCTGTTTATGCTCTTCACAATTTGGTAAAAACATACACCATTTTGCAAGTTTCACTGCAATTTTCTAAATTCTTCATATGGTGGTTCTAGCCAGTGTGGTATATTCAAGAGTGTTGCCATTAGCAAATCTTACGGAATCATATGGGCGCCATTATGCCGAGATTGGTACCGCGAGTTTATATAAGTTATAAGGGAAAAATTTTGCCACTTTTGTTATTTTATTTTTTTTCTATTTTATGTGTACATTTTTTTTAATTTTTTTTATTGGTAAAGTTTTTAAACACATTTTTAATGCACTTAAAATAAAAAGAAAAATTAAAACTCAATCATGCACATAAATACAAAGCTATAAAGTTAAAGCTTCGCTGTGATTTTAATGTGAATATGAATTGAATAATGCTTGCAATAACCATTATACACAAAATACGTTACAGTTGCTATAAATGTAAGACTAGTTAATTGGATGCAAATAGGCACGGTAATACTATTTAATTTATGCTATTTGTGAAATTTGGAGTAAATTTGGGGAAATTACACCGAACGGCTCCTTCGATGAACATTTTCCTTCGCATTATGCGCATAATGGAAATGGTTCCTACGGTTAAATCGAATGAAACCTTTTGTGCCGGAGGCAGAGATCAGCATTTGTGGCGGCTAGTTACATAGTTACGCGATGTAAACAATAATTATAAGTTACAACCTACGCTAAAGTGAACTTCGGCTTTTAAAAATTTAAATCATTTTATTTATCATAGCTGCTATTATTTAGAATAGTTACTAATCATCTTAAATTTATAAAAATTTTCCGTAAGCCAAAGCTTTTCCAAGTTAAAAATAAGTTGACAGCTATTTTTATTTTGGAAATTTAAATTAGGCTACTTTTAGGCTTAAGTTTATCGATCAAGAAATACTTTATGCTTTCATTGGTTTATGCTTTTTTATTTTAAATTAACTGACTCAAAGTTTGTGTATTTGATTGATTTAATCTATCAAAAGTGGGGACAGAATTAAAAAATTGCCGTTGTGCATGAACTCAAACTCAAAGTTGGCCATATTAATTATCATTTTAGTTCAGCAGTCACAGTTGCAAAGAGAAGATAATTTCGTAGGGATTGCATAGGAACGCGTGGTTTTTCCTTCGATGTAATCCGTACGGGCACTCGTACGAATTCATTCGCCTTCATGGAAACGCAGTGTATATGAGTAACTATTATTAAATAAATATTTTGCGTTACTAGCTGAGCTAATGGTTTTAAACAAATAACCCAAAAGTTTAAAAATAAGTAGCTTGCGTTTTACTAGCTACAAAAACAGGTCTGAAATAGACTGGTAAAGCAAGCTCTTATTGTAGAGTTCACAGCTTGATTAAGGTCATCCTTCTACTGAATCAGTAATTTCATTGCTCCATTATAATTATATATGAAACAGTGCCCAACTCATAACTCAATCAATTTTGAGTCTAGAAACAAAATTCAAAAACTATGTTGTATATCTCTTGCTGCTCTATTGGAACCTTTTTTAAAACTTTCATTTATGTCATCTGTTGCACTTTTATGCCCCAAAAACTACCAAATTCTGCCCATTTTTGCTCAAAAAAACATGGTCTCAGTGCCCAAAAAATAATTCAATCCCTAATTGATATATCTTTGTGAAAATTGACCTATGGAGTGATAAGATATTTGTCTATTGGAACCTTTTCAAATTTTCTGCATAGCTTCAATAGAATAAGTGTAAACATGTAATTTATACACTGGTTTTATTAGAAATTTTGCTTCTCACTTAGTCTGCATGCTTGGTTGAACACGGTAGAGCTGCGCTGCATCGTAGCCATCATAATGATTACAGGGAGCTCACGCGGCCTATGATTCATGTTGTGCGCGCTAAACCAAAGGGTTAAAGTTCACCTCTGCAGTAAAATAGTTAGGCGGTATGAGACTGGTTATTATATTATAGTAGCTATAGTAGTTAGAATCTTGGTGATGGCAATGTTGTTGTACTGCCTACAGCTGATACCCTATACAATGTGTAGTCTACTTTGAATCTAGATTAATTATTTGTACTAAAATGAAGCAATTTCTGAAGTCTAACTAGGAAGCAGAGCTTCCAAGCTAGTGGCGTTCAAGGGTATATACTCTATAGTTTATATCCTATATATTTTTAGTCCAAAACAGTTTAGTAATTATGTTATATCTGGATTTACAAGTGTTATAAATATGTGTAGTTGTCATCTCTTGTTGTTGCATGTGTGTGTGGGGTGCACAACTCTAAGTTTGACATTAATACTACTTATAGCGTGGGTGTGGCTTGTGTGAGTGTTATAGCTATATAACCTAGTGAAAATGGGAGAATGGAGAGTCTTGAGACTGATTGAGGAATAATTGAGAATAGTTATATAGAACGTATGCAACCTAATTAGAATGTGTTAGAGTACGTCTGTGAGTGCTAGCTCAGGACCATAGACCGAGGAGCACCACCAGCCAACTACTCTAACCCGGAGTCTCAACTTCACCCCTACCAGACGGACAGGAACTGGAGTTACCTCGCAGCCAAGCTATCAACCCGTAACTGCACACCGACCCGAGCTCACCCCAAGGCCGCATTACATATATTACTCGGTGAGTTTACGATACTCAAAATTAGTAAAACCCATCATAACATTTGGTGGAGGTGCCAATCGCTCTCGTGCACCGCTCCAGTTTCTCAGTCTATCTGTGTGTTTTATTAGTTGAGACTGCCATAGAAGTCCCGTACAGTTAGTTTTTTCCAATTTGTTTTTTTCATGTGGCTTGTTTTTATCTTACTGTTGATTTGTGCATAAATTGACACGAGGACGTGTCTGTTTTAAATATGGGGTGGAAATACTATATCATTTATTGTGCAAGCAAAAATGATTAACCATACATAGGCTTACACAAACAAATTTTATACAAATTTCATATATAAATAGCCTATATCATTTTATGTCACACAATGGCCACACAGTTAGTTTAAGGTCATTACTTTCCAGATTCAAGCACTGCTTTATGTTATATATAAACGGTTTCCAGGGGATAGCTCGAACAGTTTTTGTCTCACATTAATAAATTTTACATGAAAAGATAGCTCTTGCATTCCTCTTTCATATACTTTTTTAATTTTTCAATAAAAAATTTTCTGAGAAAGTTGTTGCATAATAAGTAAAATTTTACACCCTCCATGTTCCACTGCTGTAGCACAGGGGATTTATTTTATAAAGTCTAAAAGTTAAACTTGACATTCCTTGATATGTTTTCTCTAATATACTTTCTTTGTTTTTTGAAATTCTGTTTATGCTCTTCACAATTTGGTAAAAACATACACCATTATGCAAGTTTCACTGCAATTTTCTAAATTCTTCATATGGTGGTTCTAGCTACGCTCCTGTGACTAATTATAACATCCCTAGTACGTTTGCTGCTCTGCGCGCTATCACAATAACATATAGTACCCTCTCGCACAAATTGGCAATCTATTGGATTTCTGCCAATATAATGTTCCCTGTTTTACATTAGCACTTAGCTGAATCATCTCATTATGTTACAATCTATTGACAATGCCTCAGCACAACATAATTCTTTGTTTGTTTGGCAGAGTTAATTTCAGCTAAATCACTTCACTTTGCAGTCTTGTCAGTAAAGGTCTGTCTATATTGCAGCAGGTGTACTTCCAGTTTCTCTAATTCACATATGATTATTTCAAGTACATTGTATTCTATAAGATCAATTTAAAGTTTAGCCCAGTGTTCAGTAGCTAAGTATTATGCATGTATGTTGTCTTACTGTTGAACAAAAGTTAAAAAACCTTTAAAATTATAGCCATATTTATTATACATGCATAGGATTTGCATAAGTTGACAAAAAAAATTGCAACATACTGGGATTGAACCATGACCAACCAACTTCTCGCCGCCGCCTATAACCTCTGGACCACGCAGTCATCGTTAATAAATTGCCAACTATATGAGTAACTATGAGTACATAAATATTTCGCGGCGCAAATGGGTTATAATTATTAGGCTGTCAATTCATGTTGATTAGCAGTGAACTGTTGCAATAGCCTCTGGTTACTAGCAAAGCTAATGGTTTTGAACAAATAACCCAACAGTTTAAAAATAAGTAGCTTGCGTATTACTAGCTACAAAAACAGGTCTGAAATAGACTAATAAAGCAAGGTCTTATTGTAGAGTTTGCCGATGTGCTCTAAAATAAAACTTAAACTGTATGGTATTACATGAGTATTTGTATGCGAGAGATAAATCAACAATACTGAGTTTCTGGAAAACAACATACTTGAAGTTAACTTTGACAATGGTGTGTTATTTTCATCATGCACTAGCACAGGTAGGGCCTATAGCATAAATCTCTAATCATATGAATCTTTATGAAGCCCACAGCTCATGTAAGGGTGGCAATGTAATTTGAAACTAAAAATTATGTTGCTGCATTGTGTCTAAGGTATATTAGAGAGCAGAATTTAATTTTACTAGCCTACCCCAACGGCATTCTACAATGCAGCTTATATGCTGGCAGTTGTAATAAGTACTGTCAATAGCAAGGTTACTATCACTGCTAGCTCTGTGCAGTATGTAACCTCTTGAATAATTGCGCCAATTTTAAACTCTTGGAAGTTGGCCAAGTTATCATATCGCAGCCAGCCACCGGAGACAAAGCATCAGAGCTATTCATATAATATTATACTGATGCACTTGGTAGCAAATGTGGCTAATCTAATATAGTTCATAGTTCAACACCCTTTACTTTGGGAATACAGCCTCTTTTTTTAGGTTTACCTAACAAAGCATGAAAATATCTAAACTGATATTCTGATAATTTAGAGTTAAATTTTGAAAACTAGGTTAATTGCACTTGTTTGCACAACAACAATAATAAAATATATATTATGCAGTATAATAAAAACACACATAATACTATAATATAATATATTATAATGATAATAATATAATATTATAAGTACCATTACTGCATTTTATAACTAGGATGGTTGCCGAAAAAATGTTTCACAAATTCTGTAATTATACATCAAAAATAGAACTAGCTAGGCAGCAGGTTAGAATAGAGTAAATTTTTAAAACATGAAATCATGATTTGACTATCGTTTTATTTAGGCCAACCAACCTAGGAATACAAGATTGGGTTTTAGCTGACAGTTTATAACATTTAGCTTTTGAGCCAGCAGCACTGGCACTTGTGAAGTATAGGCAAAGTTAGTGAAGCGAGACTAACGAGCACTCAAATACAAGGCATATTGAGACACAATAACAAGTCAGGAGCGTATAAATTAAAAAGAATGTGGAAGGGGGACTATATTTTTCAACACGCTATAACTTAAACATGAATTGGCTTTTGAAAAAAATAAAAAAGTATATTGGAGAACATAAGTTTCTTTATCTTTTCATATTTTTTTTGTTCTTGTGACATTCAACCTGTTCGAGCTATCAGTGGAACATTGTTCATATAGAACATAAAGCACCTGGCAAAGAGCCAGAAAATGAAAAGTATGACCTTAAACCAACTGTGCACATGTAGTGACTGGTGCCACTTATTTAGATGCCCCAAAAGTTGGGCTTTTGTTCATCAATTTGGTGATATTTCTGACAATTGGTATCGAACCAAAGCTGATTTTAGCTATCGAGCAAAAGTTCTCAACCTCACAGATGAGCAAAGTGTTAAATTCCTAGGCCTTTGTCTCTATGGTAATGCAAAACAAAGTTATCAGAACATTGTAAGGTCTACAAATTTCCAAATCTCATTTGACACCCTGATTAATGTTCTTGACAAAAAGTTTAATAAAAACCACTCTACAAAGATGAAAAAGTTCCTAGACCTCCATATTAGGGCCCATGAGTCTACAGAAGACTTTTTATGTAGAGTTATCGATGAGGGCAATAATCTATATATGCTAGATAGTGGCTCAAAACTTACAATTATAGGTGAGACTTTTGCTACTGGCGTAGGTAACCGTGAGCTAAGTTACATTTTGCTGCCACAACTGGCAGGTAGGTTTAAAAATCCACCAACCATAGAGGAGTTGTTCTCACTCTGCTATAAGCACAGTGTGGACAGTCCGAGTAGGAAACCTACCAAATGCCATATCTGCGCCAGTATTATTACTAAAGTAGGTTCAGAGTGCAGATCGGCAGATGAAGAATCTAACATCCAGACCCCTGAGTCCAGATTCTCCATCCCACAACCTGCCGGAAGCACCCAGCACTGCGACCCAGCAACGGAGATACCTGCAACCTCAGACGGTACCACTGAGGCAGAAGGTATCAACCCCAGCTGTCCATCGGCACCGCCATGTTCAGCTACTGGAGAGCAAGTCCGACCTACTAGCAAAGTCTCACCAGAAGAGAAGATAGCTGCAAGCCTTCATCAGGATGTGATGACTGCCACACCCAACCTTCACTCAAGCTCAAAAGCCTCTGATAAGGTATTTAATGTGTGCAGTCACCCTGTGACAGCAGCCATATATCTTCTTATATACATGCTTTTCTCTACTCTACAACACCTGGTGTACACCATCACAAGCATTTATTTTGGCGTCACTTTCATCTTCAAACTGGGTAAAGACATCTACTCAAGTGGCAGGGTTAAATGTCAAACCCAGGGGCATAACGGTGTGCTATTACTTGGAAACTATAAAATAATTTTTCCTAAGTTGAGTAAGCCAAAATTCGGCCCACACACCAAATACATTTATAGGTTGGCCAACAAGCTTTTGAGATACTTCTCAAAAGCCATTGTCAGACTTGACCCTCTCCCCCCTAGCAGTCTGAACAATAACAATATCCTAGCCCAAATACAAGCCCTCAGTACCTAGATCTAGATAGGTATTTATATAATTAAATCACTAGCCCATTATGTAGCCAGCCTAAGAGTTTCTATAAATCTCCATATTAGTTTCTCATAGTCCCAGCCCATCCGGCTGTTGGACATGTACAAGCCATTAATGCCCAACTTGATATACTATTTCCTCCGTAGTCCCAGCCCATCCGGCTGTTGGACATGTGCAGGCCACTAATGCCCAACTCGATATACTATTTACTCCGTAGTCCCAGCCTATCAAGCTGTTGGATACTTACAGGCCATCATTCAATGTATGTGCACATATACTAACAATTTTATGGAATTACAGGGCTCGTCCAGAATGACGTTAAACTTCAATCGAAAAACTAGGGCTACACAGTATACTGTCATAATATATAGGCTACTTCAACAAATAGGCTACATACGATATTTATATAAAGCGCTTTCAAACACGAACTGTCCCGAACAACAAATGAATCGAAAAACAATTGTATAATTTATATCGCCATGACGACACGTCAGTAGGGCAACACGTACGTAGAATCACTACAGAAAATGGGACACCGACACCGACACAGATCGAATATAAAATTTCATAATGGTATACCGACAGCATGCATAAATCCGTACGGAAACACAACAAATTTACAGGCCTTGCAAAAAACAAAAATTACTACTGGACGTCCATAGAGCTCTATACTTTGACATTGACTAGACTAAATTTCATAGACGTATGAAATAGACTGAGTGCACATTACTCTGGTACATTTTGCTATCCTGCATGCTAGCTAATTAATACTAACCACTTCCTATATGTTGGCGATGGGTATATGTATATAATTTTTATTGTGAATTTTCTATTAATGAAGCGCTGCCGCTGCCTGGCCATGACGCACATTTAAGCACAACTTGTGCTGGCGCCTCACGTACGACAGTATATGACTTCATTTAGTAGGCTATGACGCGACAGTAATCCAGTAATCCACTTATTTGAAAACATAAATAAAACTAGCTATAAAAATATTATACTGTAGTTATGTGTACCAAACTCATATAAGAGTTACCAGGGATCAATGTTGTTTGCAATTACTTCTTCAAAAGGAAAATATAATATAAGCTCTTTTATTAGTAGGATACATGTGGAGACAAGCACGGTGGGGGCTGGCATTGCTACATGTTACTGCAGCGCATGGGGCGTGTTAGCTGCCACCCGTGCAGCCTCATTCACTCCCATGTTTTGTTCAGATTATGGCCCTAGTTAACTTTAATTAAAACTTCTTATACCTAAGTGCAATACTAATTAGTCAAACTACTAATCGAATTAATATATAATACGTCTTATCGCCTTATAAGATTTTCTCTTGAAGTAATAATCTATTAAGCTCATTACCAACCATGCGGGCCTATATACCTTGACAAACTCAAGCTAGTAATTAGTCATCGTCTGTGACTACTGCACCATACCATTATTATTCTCTAACTGTTGTGTATGATCAATGAACTGGAAAAGTTCAGTATGTACGACAACCAAGGTCTTGTGAATCCACAGGTTTATAGTGTTTGTTGAATCGATATCATCTTGCTGCTGGAGCAGTAATCAAAGGTTAATTTTCATTCTCTAGGAAAACGTTGACATAGTTGAGTTCTGAAGATTGGAAGCAATTGGTGATAATCTAAGGGGAAGTAGTTTTGTTAATTAACCTAATAGCTGGTCCTGAGTGAATCAAACTATAGACAGTTTAGGAAATAGTAGACCAGACATAAACTTTAATGAGCTGTGAGCCTTACCTAGCAAGGCAGCTTGAAATTATTGCTTGAGATATTATATTACACAACTCTGTGTGATGAAGGTGTTTCCATTCTCTTTTGGGTCCTGGATTTTACTTTGTAGACATTTATATTATTGTGGTAAAGATACACAGGCTAACTGCCTCTTGCCTAGATCAATCGCCATTCTCTTCATATTTATATACATCTTAGTTTGCAGCAGGCTCATGCAGCCATCATATTATATTAATTATGTTAGCCTTATCCTTATAAAGAAATATACTAGCCCCAGTAAATACACTTATCTACGTAGACCTCTAATCCTTAATCACATATTACATTGGTATAGACTGGTACCACCATACTCCAATCTTCGTTATAGCCTTTTCCCACGCCATATAATGTGCTTGATATGTATATAGTTGGAATTACCATTGAATACAAGCTTATAAATGTAAGTCACCACAGCCAATATTAAAAGTCAGGAGTAATTAATTATAATTCCCTAGTTCAAGTCCCACATACAATTAGATTAGAGTAACCGCTGATATGAGTTTAGTGCTACATAAACAGAATATAATACAAGGCCATTGCTATTACTGTGTGTATAACATTGCAGACTACAGTTTTTCCACTATAGTTACAAAGATGGGATATAGAATAAATTATACTAATTATGCTAATCCTTGCCGATTTTATACTAATAAGAGGGGCTACTTAGAATTAGATAAGTCATTAATCAAAATAATTGGTCTGGCAACATCTGTCAGATTAAAAGGTTATTATATTTAATGTGGAAGTAAGCTTATAATTAAATTGCATATGTCTCATAATATCTCACTAATCTAGAAAAATAGTAATTGATACTTTCTTTGAAGATAGGGCTACATAGCCACAACTCATTTACAAATACCCTGCATAATTTTTAATTTTAAGATTTAATTTATAATGCTTAGTTAACTATAAAATTCAGATTTAAGTCGTGCTAACTCATTTAGTTTAAAAAAAATAGAAATTGATGCAATCACTGCAAAAAAATAAATAAATGCTGACTGATGAAGCTACTTTCTACCTAGGTCTTGGCTTGTTCAAGTTTCATCGTTCAGATCTTGCATGCTACATGCTACGTGCACTAACATATTATGGTTATATTTACTGGATAAACGTTTTTAATTTTTTCAAGTGTAGGTATAGTAACAGTGTAGGTATAGTAACAGTGTAGGTATAGTACAGACTAATATTTAATATACTAATTTCTTCCAATAGAACATAAAGTGATCCACAAGGTGATTAAAAAAAAATATATATATATATATATACACATACATATACATATACATACATATATAGCATACATGCATCTATAGCATTTTGTCTGATAGGCTCTATTTTATAAAAGGTAACAAAAGGAAATTTGCAACTTTCAATAGACAGAAGTTGAACTAATTCTTGCTGTGCTGTTCTCTTGTATGTTACCTATTCTATAACTTGGTCAATAGTAGTAGTAAATCTCACAGCCCTATTAAGCAGTTGTGAGGCTAGTAGACACTCACAGCTATATATAAAAGTTACTATGTATGTAGTAATTTCCAATACGTCTATTAATATCAATTATACCCAATGTCTAATATATTGCAAGTTCTAATATGTCCAGTAGTCCTAAAGTAATTACATATCTAATAGTTTGAACTTGTTACTGCAATATTTATCCTTAAATCGCAATGCCCCTAGTTAAGTATTTACAGGTGGAACTGTAAATTTTTATTGTGACGGAGAATGTTATATCTGGATTTACAAGTGTTATAAATATGTGTAGTTGTCATCTCTTGTTGTTGCATGTGTGTGTGGGGTGCACAACTCTAAGTTTGACATTAATACTACTTATAGCGTGGGTGTGGCTTGTGTGAGTGTTATAGCTATATAACCTAGTGAAAATGGGAGAATGGAGAGTCTTGAGACTGATTGAGGAATAATTGAGAATAGTTATATAGAACGTATGCAACCTAATTAGAATGTGTTAGAGTACGTCTGTGAGTGCTAGCTCAGGACCATAGACCGAGGAGCACCACCAGCCAACTACTCTAACCCGGAGTCTCAACTTCACCCCTACCAGACGGACAGGAACTGGAGTTACCTCGCAGCCAAGCTATCAACCCGTAACTGCACACCGACCCGAGCTCACCCCAAGGCCGCATTACATATATTACTCGGTGAGTTTACGATACTCAAAATTAGTAAAACCCATCATAACAATTATACAGCTTGCATGAGAGCCCAAGCACCTTATAATGCTAATGAGAGGTAATAGCCACTAAGTTTTATAGCTTTTGTGTGTGATTTTAAATCACATTATTTTGTGGTTCTGTACAGCAATCTAAATTAAATTAATAATATATTATTTGTAACCAAGCTTATTGTATTGTTAATGCAAAATATTAAAACAATTCAGAATCTACAAAAATTGTTGGAGGAAATTTTTAATCAATTGAGTAGTAATTACATAACTTTATTTTAAAAGTAATCTTATTACCAGGTGCATGAGTATACCAAGTATGAGGTATGTGTTATAGTAATGAGGATATTGATAAATTAGACCCTATGTTGAGATGCAGCAAAAAAAGTTTAGAGAGGATTTCAACCTGTTCTCAAATTAGCATCTTTTGACAAATTTAGGCTGTTTAAGCTTTTCTACTATTGCACCTATATATGTAGGCAACTTTTTATATCATGGTAATACAATTCTGGTATGCTTGCAATTGAATAAGAAGTTTCTGATTGATATACATAATTCTTGCATGTAGCAGGCTTGCAATAGCTGTAAGCAATTTTGCTAATGGCTCAAACAGTGGCCAGCCATTCATGTGCAGTGACAAGGTGCTGCTATTTTTAGCTGAAATAAGCTCATGGTTTGAATTTAAATGCTATATTACTTGTCACTGATAAGTAACATAGTTAAGTTATTTTATAAAAACAGCTTTAAATATAGTCAAATATGTAACCCGATTCAGCATGATGTAATGTCTATAATGAGTATTCAATTCACAATTTTTTTTTAATACAACTGCATCTCAAATAACTATAACTATGGTGTTTGTGTATTTGAGTACAAGTTTCTGTACACATAATATACTGTTCATTTCCTTTACTCGCTTATAACAATTTATAGTGTTGGTAGCTTACTAGGTTTTGCACTTTCAGTCTACTAATTCAGTAAGAGCTTCACTACAGTTTAAACTTTAAAGCTAATGCAGCAGTATACAGACCTCAGAAATACTAAGCCTAGCTTGTTTGCATTGAAGATGTGACTTCTAATCTAATTAGGTTACAACTAAAGGAGTGGAGTATAGTTGTGGTATTATTAGGGGTGTTTAAAACCTTCCCAATTATTTTTTTTTAAAAAGCAATAATAAAATAAATAAATAACTGTTTTTTTAAGTAAATTATTATTTTTAAAACAATAACTTTAATTTTATATCAATGACTAAATTGCATGTTATCACTATAATGCTTTCAAAAAGCACGTAGAACGTTTATAAATTACATCCACTCCTTGATAGGCTACCCTAGTCATTCCACAGCTGCAGTGCGCTGCCTTCAAATAAACCGCCCTGTGTAATATAATACGTAGCTAAGCGTTACTGATCTCGCCCAGATTGATATGTTACTAGTAAAAGCTAGCTCAGTAAATAAAATATTCAATATTAAATTACAATCTGCAAAGCGAACGTGCCAACTGGCGATGGGATTATCATGATAAAATTGAGTGAAGAACATCTCTTACCTCTCGAACCTAGGATGAAGGTGTGTACTTTGATTAACTTTAGGAGTTTAACTTCAAGGGTAAGTGAGTACTAGTACTACTGCCTCCTTCAGCAAATTCACATATTTTTATTTTATATTGCTTGCAAGCAATAATTTAACAATTATACTTGATTTTTATAGTATTTGTATAGTTGTACTATTAGTATATTACAGTAGGCCTATACTGTGTATTACTATTACTATTATAACTGTATTATTATTACTATTAGTATTAGCATTGTGCAGTATCGCTAAACTTCAAGTTAGAGTTTTATGTTCAATAAATGCATAGTAATACTAATAGTCATAGTGATGTAAAACTAGATCAAAATTGTCAGTTGGTTTTATTATTATAATTATGTAATTAACTTTAAGAAAATTATTCAAATTTATTGCTAGCCATAACTTTTTTCAAATTATTTAGGGTTCTGTGGATGAGTATAGTCACATAGAAAATATATTTTTGCACTGAAGAGTTTCTGTTTAGTAATTCTAATTGTACTTATACTTGCAGCATACCAAATTACATTTACATTGAGTGACCAACTTAAAATATAAGCAATGCATATGTTTCAAAAGAATTGTATAGTCATCATGTAGGCCATATATAATGGGGAATTATTTGAAAAATGCAATCTTAAGGGAGCATTCAACGTAATAATTGTAATTATGAGCTGTGTCTTTTAAACAGTTACCAGTAGCTTTTATGTAATTACGGTATAAGTAGATGTTACAAAATATAGACTATTATAGTACCAACTGTGGTGTAGGAGCATGTTAATTCAAATTGAAAATGTTGGAAATTACTTTTGCATGTATTGAGAAAACTGGTATTTGTATTTTAGATGAAGTGGACTACTAGATGATCAGGTTTTGTCAAAAGAAATGCTAGTATGTCTTCTTAGGACATCCTTTCTATAATGTCAGCTGCAGCTCTTATAGGATCTTTAGATTCTCTACTCCACTATACTCTTTTTTTTATATTCAAAAAGGATAATACTCTACAATTGACACCTATAGGCTATATCTCAAGACTACCTGTGGAAATAGGACTTTTATCAAAGGATATAAAAACTAAAATTAAACTTAAAATAATCGATTTGACTAATTACCCTAGCAATGTGTCTTTTGGTTAGGCTTTTGCAGCTTGATTTTCTAAAGATTCTGCTTCTTTACAAAGTCAGTCTTGCCATTATTCATTATTTAGCGTTTGAGAAAAACAATTAGGAAACTAACCTATTATTTCCCCCATGTTTGTAATATACGTATAGGATGTATTTCTATAAAAAAAAACCTGACTTGCTCCTTCACAATAGTTCACAGCTGCTATACCTTCTGCATGTTCAATTTATTTATTGAACTTGTTACTTCTATGCCTGATCATACAGATATAAAATAATTATGTTATGCTTTAAGATCCACACTGATTTTTGTTGTGATCTTTAGTAATGGCTATTTAGTGTTTAAATAAATCTGGTTGATTTGTTACACATGTCTAAATTCTTAAGTCAATTGTTGTTATGGAATGTTATATCTGCAGTATCAAAATATGGCAGATAGGCTAATGCATTGCTAATATTTGAGCTGATTAAATGACACCTATGAGACTAGAAAAAATCTGAATCCTCAATGGATATCTTTTATCTTATCTTAAGGAGGCTTTCTTTTCAAAATCTCAATACTTGCCTAGCTAAGATTAAAACTTTTCATCTTGACTGTTTAACTCAGGCAAGCATGGTGTCAGTCAGTCTAACTAGACACAGCTTTTTCTATTAGATGCTAAATTTAGAAACATAAAACAGTTGATAATCTTGGCTCTGAGTTGGCATACAAGTCCATAATATCATGCTTGAGTGAACACGGCGTTAGCAGTTGCCAGCAGTGCCCAGTAGCCCAGTGTTGAGCAACAAGATATAGCTCATAGTCAATTTGGACATTCAGCTAGAAGCCATGTAGGCTTGATTGGACTCTTCAGAGTTTAGACTGTATACAACAGGAAGCAAATAGAATATTTATAGCACAGGCTCACGTTTTAACCTTTTATATATAAGTTCCAACTCACTTCAATGAGTGTTGATTAATGCTTGTACTAGTACCAAAGGGACAACACAAGTACTATAGCTTTATTAGAAATTTGCAGCAATCAAATTCTTTACCCAAACTCAAAGCAGTCACACAAAATACCGCATATCTGCCCCTTACAGCTACCAATAAATTCGTACACACATAACTATCTTACCTACACAAGTCTCTTTACTATGCTAAGCTATTGGGCTGTCTGTAACTGATGGTAAGAGTCAGCACTAAGAAGTCAATTTTAGTTTTTAGTTAATGCAAATAAAGTTGATTTTAATAATAAAGGTATTATTGGTTTAAGGTCAGTCAATAGTATTGAGCAGATATATATAAATAGTCTAGCCTGAAAACATTATGTTTTGAGAAAAGAGCATCTCTCTAAACTATTTGTTGCATCTGCATTCTAAGTTATTTAAATAATATCTGCATTATCATTTCAAAAGTTATAGTCAATAATTATTTCATTAGACTAGCCAAATAGATAAATATTGAGTAAAAGTATAAACATTTAGCTTGCTTCCAGAATCTGAAATAGTTTTACATTGTTTGCTGAACAGAAGTTATGAAAATCATCTGTTTTGTGCATCAAGTATATTGTCCATGAAATGAGCCATGCACCAGCCTGATGTAATAATAATGTGATGCTGAGGCGTGCCACGACCACATACTTGCTCAATAGATAGTGATAATAGTTGCAATGGAAAGATAGGCGCAGCCCTAGCTAATGTGATGGTTTGTTAGCAATTGTTCAACCTCATGCTAAATTATAACAAGTAGGCAATACGCATGCCGCCCACAGAGCATTAGCATATAAGAACTGAGACTAGATTATGAGATGATTCTTTGCTGGGGATGACCTTAACTATGCTGTGTTTGCAGGTGTGCTCTAAAATAAAACTTAAACTGTATGCTATTACATAAGTATTTGTATGCGAGAGATAAATGGACAATACTGAGTTTCTGAAAACAACATACTTGAAGTTAACTTTGACAATGGTGTGTTATTTTCATCATACACTAGCACAGGTAGGGCCTATAGCATAAATCTCTAATCATATGAATCTTTATGAAGCCAACAGCTCATGTAAGGGTGGCAATGTAACTTGAAACTAAAAATTATGTTGCTGCATTGTGTCTAAGGTATATTAGAGAGCAGAATTTGGTTTTACTAGCCTACCCCAATGGCATTCTACAATGCAGCTTATATGCTGGCAGTTGTAATAAGTACTGTCAATAGCAAGGTTACTATCACTGCGCCAATTTTAAACTCTTGGAAGTTGGCCAAGTTATCATATCGCAGCCAGCCACCGGAGACAAAGCATCAGAGCTATTCATACAATATTATACTGATGCACTTGGTAGCAGAGTGGCTAATCTAATATAGTTCATAGTTCAACACCCTTTACTTTGGGAATACAGCCTCTTTTTTTAGGTTTACCTAACAAAGTATGAAAATATCTAAATTGATATTCTGATAATTTAGAGGTACATTTTGAAAACTAGGTTAGTTGCACTTGTTTGCACAACAACAATAATAAAATATATATTATGCAGTGTAATAAAAACACACATAATACTACATAATATATTATAATGATAATAATATAATATTATAAGTACTATGACTGCGTTTTATATCTCGGATGGTTTCCAAAAAAATGTATCCCAAATTTTGTAATTATACATAAAAAAAACTAGCTAGGCAGCAGATTAGAATTGAGTAAATTTTTAAAACATGAAATCGTGATTTGAATATTGTTTTATTTAGGCCAACCAACCTAGGAATACTAGATCGGGTTTTGAGCCAGCAGCACCAGCACTTGTGAAGTATAGGCAGAGTTAGTGAAGCGAGACTAACGAGCACTCAAATACAAGGCATATTAAGATATACAATAACAAGTCAGGAGCGTATAAATTACAAAGAATGTGGAAGGGGAACTATGTTTTTCAACAAGCTATAACTTAAACATGAATTGGCTTTTGAAAAAAATAAAAAGTATATGGGAAAACATAAGTTTCTTTATCTTTTCATATTTTTTTTGTTCTTGTGACATTCAACCTGTTCGAGCTATCAGTGGAACATTGTTCATATAGAACATAAAGCACCTGGCAAAGAGCCAGAAACTGAAAAGCATGACCTTAAAGTAACTGTGACTGTCAAATAATGTTAAAAGTTCAAATATATTTGCAGAAATGCTTTTTGAAAGATATCTCTGGAACAGGTTCTTTTTCTAATAATTTATTGAGTGTGAGGATCATAGTTGTATCATAGAATTATGTCAAGGTCACAACTTGAGTTCAGCTTTGAAAGGATTGATGCTGCTATAATGAAGAGCGATGATGTGATGATTGCACTGGAACACAGGAAATATATCCACTATATGTATGCAGTGTGTATAGTTTATAGAAATGAGCTTGCATTGCTGCTTAAACTTCCTGTTGGTTTTGCTTCCAATTAAAACTTCCGAACCTTCATTCATAGTAGGACAGGTATAGCAGCTAAAGTAGAGTGAATATTAGACACATGGATGTAGAAGTAAATGCAGATTGTAGAGTGTAGTGTGGATAAATAAATGAACTACATAAAATGAAGGAGTTATAGTTATACATATGCAGTGCATGTAATCTTGAAAACAAGGCAAGAGCTCAAAGAGCTGATAACAAACTGTGAAATTTTTAGACAAAAAATCTTCATCACTTGGGAAGATCTGGTCTAGCTGAGCTGCAGTGAGGGGAGGTGAGAGAGTAACCCAGTTCCAGTGTATAATATGCATCATTATAGACTGACAAGAGCATCTCATTTGTATGTTGATTATTATAGCATAATATACTGTATAACATAGTCTACTGTATAACATAGTCTACTGTATAACATAGTCTACTGTATAACATAGTCTACTGTATAACATAATATACTGTATAACATAGTATATACTGTATAACATAGTATATACTGTATAACATAGTATATACTGTATAACATAGTATACTGTATAACATAGTATACTGTATAACATAGTATACTGTAAAACATAATATACTGTATAACATAGTATACTGTATAACATAGTATACTGTATAACATAGTATACTGTATAACATAATATACTGTATAGCATAGTATACTGTATAACATAATATACTGTATAACATAGTATACTGTATAACATAATATACTGTATAACATAGTATACTGTATAACACAGTACACTGTATAACATAATATACTGTATAACATAGTATACTGTATAACATAGTATACTGTATAACATAGTATACTGTATAACATAGTATACTGTATAGCATAGTATACTGTATAACATAATATACTGTATAACATAGTATACTGTATAACATAATATACTGTATAACATAGTATACTGTATAACATAGTACACTGTATAACATAATATACTGTATAACATAGTATACTGTATGACATAGTATACTGTATGACATAGTATACTGTATGACATAGTATACTGTATGACATAGTATACTGTATAACATAGTACACTGTATAACATAATATACTGTATAACATAATATACTGTATAACATAATATACTGTATAACATAATATACTGTATAACATAGTATACTGTATAACATAATATACTGTATAACATAAGATACTGTATAACATAGTATACTGTATAACATAGTATACTGTATAACTTAATATGCTGTATAACATATTATACTGTATAACATATTATACTGTATAACATATTATACTGTATAACATAGTATACTGTATAACATAGTATACTGTATAACATATTATACTGTATAACATAGTATACTGTATAACATAGTATACTGTATAACATATTATACTGTATAACATAATATACTGTATAACATATTATACTGTATAACATAACGTACTGTATAACATAATATACTGTATAACATAGTATACTGTATAACATAATATACTGTATAACATAATATACTGTATAACATAGTATACACATGATAGTTAAGGGCATCCTCACTAAGAATATCATAAATTTCTCCCAAAATGTAGTTTAGGTTCTTGAATAATACTACTCTGCGGGCGACATGCGTGTTGCCTACTTGCAATTGTTTAGCCTAAGATCAAACTACAACCAATAAGCAGCAACCTTCATTAGGGCTGCGTTATCTATCAACATTCCATTATAGGCGCTACATAAACAAAGTACCAAGCAAGCTATTCATTATAGCCTGCCGGCTAGCAAGCCTGTAATTAGCATGTACGCGCCAATATCTTCTCATCCCTATGTGCTCATTGAAGCGTGAAGCACTGCGTGCTGCTAATTTACTATGAAAAAATATGGCATTTTCAGTGTATAAATCACCAGTTTGTGGGCAATATAGAAGAGTTATTGGAAAAAGAAAAAAACTTACCCTGGAGAAATATCTCAGGATTCCAGCAGTGCAATTTTTATTCAGATATCATGCTTTGCTGCTGAGATATTTTACTGGTACTGAAAAGTCAGCTTTTCAGGCAAAATTGGCCAAAATTGGGCAGTTTTTTGTCTATAACTTTGCAAAAAAAATTAAAATTGAAATTTCCAAAAAGTTACCCTGGAGAAAAAGAAGATCTACAACATAGTTTTTAAATTTTGACTCTAGCACAATTAGGTGAGATTTTATTTTACTGGTACTGAATTCTTATATGATTACAATGCAAACCCCAGCAAGGCAGTTGCAGCTAAAAGGTTGCCCTTAACTATCCTGTGTACTGTATAACATAATATACTGTATAACATAGTATACTGTATAACATAATATACTGTATAACATAATATTGTTATGATTTTCAGATTTAGGGTCGATGTGCAACCAAGAGAGTCTATTTATCACTAGAGAAACTTCACCGAGATAAGTCGAGTAGATATCGTTATATTTTAATACAATAATACATAATAAAATCTAATATACAACAGTAATAATACACACGTCTATTTAATATACAGCACTATCCTCAACTGGGCTAGTAGCGCGAAGCTGCTACTATTACTCATAAGCAGCTTAGCTAATTGGCTAGTATATCGTTCCGGGTCAACACGCAACCTTGCGTATCGTGTTGCTGGTAGCTCTACGAGCCACCACACTGCCCCCTCCAGCAGAAAGCCCTCTTTCTGATAAAAATATAATTCACATAAAAAAACTTATACATCAGTGGGCAAAGAGAGAATGATACAAAAGTATATACAAAAGCCAACTGATTAGAGACACAGGTATATATAAAAATTTATATGCACAATGAATGATACAAGTATGTAAAAGAAAGTCCTATTTACATGTAGAATACGTGCCACCGTATTGTGGGGGAATGCCACAGAGAGGTAGGGGGGGAAGAGTGGTATGGAGTTGGAGATGGACTCATGTTAGTCGTGGGCCGCCTGCCTCATGCGTTTAATAGATTCCTGTAGATACTTGAGCTCACTGGATGCAGCATGCACGCGCGGTGCCAGTTTATACACTTCCTGCTCCAGGTCACGGGCCCTAGCTTCTACTTCACGTAAGTTGCGGGCCAGAGGGGATGAACGAGAGCAGGACTGCTGTCTGTGTCGTTTCCGTTCTGAAAATGGAAGTGGGGGAGGGAGTGTATACGCCTTTGTGTCTACTCTCTGTAGTACGACACGCGGAAGTGTATGTGGTTGACGTATAGGACTGGGAGGTGGGGAGTTAGTTGATTTTGTAGGCTTATCCATGGTTTCAGAGATGATGGGTCGAGGGGAGGGAAAGCCTTGCTCCAGGCGAGACAGCCGAGCTGAGTCAGTGATGAGGGGTCTGATGGCGTTAAGGAATGCGGGATATGATGCTTGGTCTACTTCATAGACGTGTCCTTGAAAACACTGCATAGTGCGTTGGTGACGCAGTAGATAATCACGATTCTAGGGGGGGTGACACGCTCGCCGGTTCGTTAGTAGGGGCCTCTAATGGCGTCTCTACTTCACCGTTAGCGGTCACCTCTTTTTGTTCTCCGGATGGAGCCCCTCCCTCCGTGGGGGTTTGCACTTCCGGAACCGGCTCGGTTTCCGGAAGTGATGGAATTAGACTTGGCAGTGGCGGACACGCCTCCGTTGGCAAAAGCTGCCGCTCCTCTCTCACCAAGTTTTCTTCCCGCGGTATGACCACTTCGTATTCAGGTCCATGCCGCCGTCGCCCGCGTGTTGTTGTCTGCCTCCTGGGCTCCAACAACGGGGGGGGGGGCTTCTTCCACTCCGTCGGGGCTAGCCCAATACGGTTTCAAGCGAGACTCATTCTGGATAGACACCTGTCCTGAGCGCTCAATCTTGTACGTATGATTGGGCATAGCCTCGACGATCACGTAGGGTCCTACGAACTTAGGCTTTAGTTTGTCAGCCTGTCCGCGACGCCTACGGTAATTGACCATCCACACCTTATCTCCCGTTTGGTAGAGAGGTGGTTCATCGGAATCTTCGTGCCGCACCTTCCACTGCTGTTCGCGCAGTATATCGTGTGCGGCCTTCATCCGTTCCACTAGTTCACTGGCATACTCGTGAACCGAGTTGTCTTGCTCTGGAACGTGGCAGGTAAGATGGTCAGGGACATGAGTCTCTCTCCCGAGTATCAAGAGGTTTGGGGTCTCACCAGTACTGGTGTGTGGGGTGCTACGGTATGCACGCATGACTTGCTGCAACACCGTATCCCATTCCTCTTGGCCTCGTCCGAGGAGGAGACTCCGGAGCGCATCACCTAGCATCCGGTTGTTGCGCTCCACCACCCCGTTACCTTGAGGGTGGTAGGGGGTGGTCCGACTCTGATTTATTCCTCAGAGGTGGCAAAGGTCGCTCATCAGTTGAGACTGGAATTGAGTGCCTTGGTGAGAGTGTATCTGTTCGGGGAGACCAAAATAACAGAATACATGTTGGTCTAGTGCCCTGGCCACTGTTGGGGCTGACGCATCTGGGATAGCCAGAGCATCCGCCCACCTAGTAAAATGGTCGGTTAGTACTAAGATCCAACTATTGCCTCTGGGGGTCAGGAGCATGGGTCTGACCAGGTCTACAGCAACTGCTTGCCAGGGCTTTCCAGCATATAGCCTCCGCCGTCCTGTTTCACCAGGGGGGCGGCTATGCTTACTGGCCTGGCAGACCTCGCACTGTTTGACTCTGAGCCATTTGTGGCCAATACCACCGGAGTCGTAATTTGGATATCACTCCCTTGACCCCTGCGTGGGCCTGTTTGTGAGTATCCCAAATCAACTCACGGCGGATGGCAGTGGGGCAGACTACCCTCTTCCTCTCCGGGTGTCTGCCGCTGGCGGCTAGAGAGATGGTTAGCAACCCATCCGGCCCGATCCGCAGCGAGTCCCAACGCTGACAGTACAGCCGGAACTCGGCGCATCCCTGTGTTATGCGTTCCTCACTGGGTCGTCGCCCGTCCCTTTTGGCCCGATATATGTTTGCCACTACTCCAGGTAGCTCTTCCTGGAGCTTCTTCAGCTCTCGGACATTATCGGCCAGTACAGGGTTGGCGCGGAGGTTTTGTACAACCTCCGGGGACTCGTCAACCTCCTGTCTGAGTTGACCCTGGTCCCAGTCAAACGGTGCTCCATGGCGAGCCAGCGTCTCTAACTCACATCGCGGGGACCTCCGTCCCTCCTCTTGATGTTGAGACACTGTTTGCAACCTTCGTCAGGTCGGCGGCTCAACCCATCCGCATTGCTGTGCCTCTTGCCCGGTCGATGTTCGATGCGGTAGGAGAATTCAGCTAAGATTTCGAGCCACCGGGCAAATTGACTGGAGGGCTCTGCTCTCTTACACAACCAGATCAGCGAGGCATGATCCGTACGCAGCCGGAACTTCCTGCCGTATAAGTATGGTCTGAAGTGCTTCACTGACTTGATTACTGCCAACAGCTCCTTGCGGGTAGTGCAGTAATTTCGTTCAGCGGGTGAGAGAGACTTGCTGTAGTAGGCTACTACTACCTCTCGGCCTTCCTGCACTTGGGACAACACAGCGCCAACATTTTGGTCACTGGCGTCTGTGTCGAGGATGTACTCCAGAGTGGGGTCTGGGTAGGCCAAGATGGGGGCCGTTAGTAGGCAGCCCTTGAGGCGGTCGAACGCTCCTTGTTCGACTGGGGTCCACTGCCACGTCACTCCCTTGGCGGTGAGCCGGTTTACCGGCTGTGCTATGCCCGCAAAGTCTGGTATGTATTGCCTGTAATACCCTACCAGCCCCAAGAAAGCCCGGTCAAGTCTTGGGGGGTGACCCAGTCTTCTATCGCCCGTACCTTTTCGGGATCCGTTGCCACGCCGTTTCGACCGACAACGTGCCCCAGGTACTTGACCTCCGGCTGCAATAGAGCACACTTGGAAGGTTTGAGCTTACGACCGGCACCTCGGAGTCTCTCGAAAACCTCCTGCAGACGACTGACATGTGTCTCGAAGTCTGGGGAGATTACGATGACATCATCGAGGTAGACCAGCAGTGTCTTCCAATGGAGCCCGCTAAGGACTTGCTCCATCAGCCTCTGGAAGGTGGCTGGGGCGGAGGTTAACCCGAAGGGCAGCACCTTCCACTTCCACAACCCGTCCCGTGTGATAAACGCCGCTTTCTCCTGGGCGTCGGGACTCAGAGGGACTTGCCAATAGCCACTCAGCAAGTCTAATGTACTGAAGTACTTGCTGCCGGCTAGGGCGTCCAAGGACTCGTCAATACGAGGTAGAGGGTAGGCGTCCTGTATGGTTACGTTATTGAGTTTACGGTAATCCACACAGAACCGCCAACTGCCGTCTTTCTTCCGGACCAGTACGACCGGTGAGCTCCACGCACTATGGGAGGGCTCTATGAGGCCGCGGTTTAGAAGATCCCGTACTTGTCGGCTAACCTCCTTCTCTTTTTCCGGTCCCAGCCTGCGTGTGGGTTGCCGGACACGGACTGTCCCTGCAGTCAGCGGTATTTCGTGTCTGACAATTCCAGTCAGCCCCACGTCATGATCTCCGCTGCTGAACACATCACCGTAGTCGCGTAGCAACTTCGCCATCGCTTGGCGTTCCTTGTTGCTCGCGCAGCCGCCACAGGCTGTTTCATATAACTCCCGGAGATGTGTTGGAACTGCCCCTTGCCCCTGAGTAGGGTGTCGAGGGGGTGTCTCCGTCGCGTCACCCAGCGACGGGCCCACGTCCTCTTCCTGTACGGAGTGGAACCGGCCCAGCATTGACCCAGCTGGGAGCTCAATGGGCTCGGTAAAGGGGTTGACACACTGCATTAAGACCTCCCCTCGCTCAGTTAGTCAGTTTAAACTACTGGCGAGTTGGATCCTTTCGTGCGCGCCTTCAACGACCCCGAGCCTGGCTATCCGGTTGCTGTTCACTCGGCAGTGGATAGTAGCTCTGGAGCGTCCAGGCACGGTGCAGTTTCGAACTACCTGAACACCGCCCACCAGAGGACGCCCAAACTTATCCATACAGGCGAGTTCTCGCCCGCCCATCAGCACCACCGACTTACTAAAGTCTATTTGGCACTGGTGTTGCTTCAAGAAGGGCATTCCGAGGATAGCATCTTCTTCCAGTTGGCCTATGACAAAGGTCTCCTGTACGGCGGGGGTTTCACCCGTGGTTTACGGGGTTTCCGGCGGCGAGGTTGGTGCCGGCGGGGTTTGGGGCTCTCCACTGGGCCTTCTGGCTCCATTTCGGTGGCGGGCTCCTCTTCCCGAGGTAACCGGTGGGACCGGTTGGCGAGTGGCAGTGTTCCCCATTCACCTGGGAGAAATCCCATGAGGTATAATAGAGGACAACTCCTAAGCATGTCTAAAGGCATGTGTTTAGTAAACAATGTATTGCAATGCTACCATCTGATTGGACAATTCTGTCCTCATAAAATATAAGCTTAGAGCTCTTGACACAGGATAGTTAAGGGCATCCTCACTAAGAATATCATAAATTTCTCCCAAAATGTAGTTTAGGTTCTTGAATAATACTACTCTGCGGATGGCATGCGTGTTGCCTACTTGCAATTGTTTAGCCTAAGATCAAACTACAACCAATAAGCAGCAACCTTCATTAGGGCTGCGTTATCTATCAACATTCCATTATAGGAGCTACATAAACAAAGTACCAAGCAAGCTATTCATTATAGCCTGCCAGCTAGCAAGCCTATAATTAGCATGTACGCGCCAATATCTTCTCATCCCTACGTGCTCATTGAAGCGTGAATCACTGCGCGCTGCTAATTTACTATGAAAAAATATGGCATTTTCAGTGTATAAATCACCAATTTGTGGGCAATCTAAAAGAGTTATTGGAAAAAAAAAAAATCTTACCCTGGAGAAATATCTCAGGATTCCAGCAGTGCAATTTTTATTCAGATATCATGCTTTGCTGCTGATATATTTTACTGGTACTGAAAAGTCAGCTTTTCAGGCGAAACTGGCCAAAATTGGGCAGTTTTTTGTCTATAACTTTGCAAAAAAAATTAAAATTGAAATTTCCAAAAAAGTTACCCTGGAGAAAAAGAAGATCTACAGCATAGTTTTATAATTTTGACTCTAGCACAATTAGGTGAGATTTTATTTTACTGGTACTGAATTCTTATATGATTACAATGCAAACCTCAGCAAGGCAGTTGCAGCTAAAAGGTTGCCCTTAACTATCCTGTGCTGGGCCTTCCGGCTCCATTTCAGTGGCGGGCTCCTCTTCCCGAGGTAACCGGTGGAACCGGTTGGCGAGTGGCAGGGAGAAGGTACTTGGCCGTTGTGCGGGCCTGCTAGTCCTGCGTGGTACCTGCCACTCGGGGGGAGTGTTCCGTCGTGTCCGTACGGACGGACGACGGCGTGTCCCACCAGACTCCTTCAGTTGCGGCACGCGGGGAGGGAGAGCGTCCGCGGGCCGTGACAGTTTAACGCCCCCTGGTATTGGAGTCGTCTTTTCTGTCCCTGGTCTTGACCGACACTACTCCAGCCCTGCCCCACAGGTGTTGGGGGCACCCGCAGGGCCTGACCGGGGCCAGCACCGGCCAGAATGGTTACCAGTTGTCCCAGCATCTCTACCATACGGTCCACTTCGGCATCCAGTGGGAGGGCTTCGGGACCTGTCGTAGCCCTGGCAGCGCTGACTCCAACTACTGGTGGGTTCCGTTGTGCTCGATGCATTTGGGTAGCCAACAGGTAAGCTTCTCCAGCCTTCAGGGCATCCTCTATTCTGGTTATCCCTTTAGCTCGTAGTTGATGGTGTAGGCCCAGGTCGTTTAGTGACTGGACAAAGGCGTCATAGGTGTAACGCTCTTGGTGTTGGGCTGGCAGATCGCTATACGCAATCTGCGCCAGTTTCTTTACCGTCGCGGCATGTTCTTGCAGCGAGGTCCGCGGGGTGCGGCACAATCTCTCTAGCTTGGTCCTAGCGTCTATTGCGGAGATGCCAAAACGGGCCCGCAGCGCAGCCAGTATCCCGTTTACGTCCGTTCCTCTTCTACAGGGGGTGGTTGCATTCTAGCCTTTTCAGTCTCCATCTTTGATGTACACTATCCCACCGCTGCCACCACTGTTATGATTTTCAGATTTAGGGTCGATGTGCAACCAAGAGAGTTTATTTATCACTAGAGAAACTTTACCGAGATAAGTCAAGTAGATATCGTTATATTTTAATACAAGAATACCTAATAAAATCTAATATACAACAGTAATAATACACACGTCTATTTAATTTACAGCACTATCCTCAACTGGGCTAGTAGCGCGAAGCTGCTACTATTACTCATAAGCAGCTTCACAGTTAGTTTAAGGTCATTACTTTCCAGATTCAGGCACTGCTTTACGTTATATATAAACGGTTTCCAGGGGATAGCTCGAACAGTTTTTTTCTCACACTAATAAATTTTACATGAAAAGATAGCTCTTGCATTCTTCTTTCATATACTTTTTTGATTTTTCAATAAAAAAATTTCTGAGAAAGTTGTTGCATGATAAGTAAAATTTTACACTCTCCATGTTCCACTGCTGTAGCACAGGGGATTCATTTTATAAAGTCTAAAAGTTAAACTTGACGTTCCTTGATATGTTTTCTCTAATATACTTTCTTTGTTTTTTGAAATTCTGTTTATGCTCTTCACAATTTGGTAAAAACATACACCATTTTGCAAGTTTCACTTTTTTTTTTCTAAATTCTTCATATATTGGTTCTAGCTACCCTCCTGTGACTAATTATAACAATCCTAGTACGTTTGCCACTCTGCGCGCTATCACAATAACATATAGTACCCTCTCGCACAAATTGGCAATCTATTGGATTTCTGCCAATATAATGTTCCCTGTTTTACATTAGCACTTAGCTGAAGCATCTCACTATGTCACAACCTATTGAAAATGCCTCAGCACAACATAATTCCTTGTTTGTTTGGCAGAGTTAATTTCAGCTAAATCACTTCACTTTGCAGTCTTGTCAGTAAAGGTCTGTCTATAGTGCAGCAGGTGTACTTTCATACACTGGCAACCTGTAGTGTATGCCTCTAGGAAGTTATCCGAGGCAGAGACTAGGTATGCTATGATAGAAAAAGAGGCCTTGGCAACCACATGGGCTTGCGAGAAGTTTGATTACTATTTGGTAGGTAGGAAGTTTGAAGTGGAGACTGACCACAAGCCATTAGTCCCTATATTAGGCGAGAAGGATCTAACTAGTTTACCAATTAGGGTGCAGAGGTTTAAGCTACGGCTTATGGGGTATGATTTTGAAATATTTCACACCCCTGGTAGTAAGATGTATTTGGCAGATGCCTTGAGTAGGCCCTGCTCAGGGTTTGATGGTTCCACGGATCACGATAAAGCAGAAACCTTAGCAGTGGAAGAGTATGTTAGGGCTATCGTAGATAGCTCTCTGTACTCCGATTGCCACCTCGAGGAAATTCAAAAGGCGGTTGCAGATGATGAGTTTTATCATATAGTTACAGGGTATCTAGTTAATGGGTGGCCTCCCAGTTACCCAGAAGAAGGACCCAACGAGTTCAGACGACTATATGGGTGTCGGCATCGACTGACCGTCATAGACGGCTTGCTCTACTATGATGCCAGGGTTTACATCCCTCAAATGCTCAGGGGCAACTATTTAGAGTTGTGTCACGAAGGCCATCAAGGTATCACTAAGTGTCGTAGGCGGGCACAACGACAGTTTTGGTGGCCAGGGTTGAGCTTTGATATTCAACATTATATGGAAAAGTGTAGCACTTGTATCATCCATGGTCAGGTCAAACACCAACCCCAACATGAGATGGAGCTACCTAGTGGCCCCTGGGAGGTGGTTGGCTCGGATATCTTCACTTTAGATGGTGAGCTATACTTGGTTGTAATAGATTATTACACTAGGTGGATAGAGAGGGTACACATACATAGGCAGACCGCCCAGGCAGTCATACAGGCCTTGAAGTACATTTACTCAAGGCTAGGTATCCCAAAAGTAGTAAGGTCAGACAATGGCCCCTGCTATAATTGCGATGAGTTCCTAAAGTTCGCTAAGAACTTTGGATTCAGGCTGGTGACAAGCAGCCCCCAATACCCGGAATCTAATGGTATGGCTGAAGGGGCCGTCAAGATCGTCAAGAGACTTTGGAAAAAGTCCGCGGATAAGGACTCAGCCCTTATGGCGTACCGAACAACCCCCCTAGCTTCGAGGTATTCTCCTAGTGAGCTTATGTTCGGTCGTTCAGTGAGGACACCACTGGGCACCCCTAGGAATAATAGAGTAGATTACGATGACTTCGAACATCGTGACCTTGAACTCAAGGAAACGGCCAAGGTCCAACACGACAGGAAACATAGAGCAAAAGAGCTCCAGGAGTTGGAGCCAGGAGACACAGTTTGGGTTAAGGCACCTACTGATAGCGGGGCTGAAAGGATTATTCTTGGGAAACACAATACCCCAGATAGCTACTGGGTAAAAGTAGGCTTAAGTGAGATCAGGAGGAACAGGAAGCATCTCAGGTTGTTACCAACTAACCTTCCTGAGGCCAAAGAGAGCGATACTCCTACAGCATCCAAGGAGTTTGAGTACGACAGGTCAGATCCCCAACTGGGTGGCCCAGCCGACTCAGTTGAAACCTCCCTAGACGAAGTGTCACATACGCTCGATGATGGCACCTCTTTTTCTGAGGAGGTCGGAGCTAGAACTGCAGATCCAGAGGAAGTGGAGGAAACTGACGAAGAGCAGGCTGCTGTCGTCACCAGGAATGGAAGGCAGATTAGGAATAAAAGGTTTGATAATTATGTGTATTATTGATAGTTTTTCACTATGTTTTAGAAACATGAGCGAAGAACGAGGTAACGATGATCAGGAGTGGAAGGTGAAAAAGAAGAAAGGGAAGAGGGAGAAGCCTGTGGCAAGAGGGGAGTCTACCGACTCAAAGGAAGGTACAAGAACCACCAAGTCATACTTGGTGAAGAAAGATAGGAAAGAGACTACTGTCACTGCAGTAGTCATCACAAGGGACGATCAGCCTAGAAGGGTGCTGTATGGCAACAGAGGCAAACTGAGCTGCATGCTCTGCAGAGCCAAGAGGGACCACATAGCGGCCCAATGTCCGGGACACTTCTGCCACAAGTGCCGCGAACATGGCCACTGGGCTAGGGACTGCCCCCGTAACACCCAGTGCAGGTGGTGCCACAGCACCGAACACCAGGTGGAGGAATGCCCTCTAGGTGGTAGGACATTCACAACCACCTCAGTCAAGAGGTCGGCGGAGGAGATCAGGACGACAACCACACCCACGGGTCCTGAACCCGCTAAGGTGGCAAGGTTGCAGAGCACCACACGAAGCTATGCTTCTGCAGTCAGTAACCTGACGACTAAAGGTAAGCCAGTCACCAGTACACATGCTAACATTGGCTCTTTTATAGAGAGTTTCAGCAACTTCAAGGAGGAGGACCTCAAACTCCAGATAGAGATTGTGAAAAAGGAGCGAGAAATGGAGATGAGGCGCCATGAGGCTAAGATGGCTGAGTTGGCAAAGAGGGAAAAAGAGGCATTACGCACCTTGCGAAACCAATCCAAGCTGCAGTCAATCCTGGCACAGCTTAAGGATGTGCAGGAGGATATGGAGACCGATGGTGAGGAAGAGGAGGTACCAACAGAGGTACCTAGTGCGACTGCGGAGAAATTACCGGTGGGCGACCTAGGTCAAACACCTGGTAAAGCGGCTATGCGGGAAGTCCACCTCAGTGGCAAGCCGTTAGCCCACCCTGGTGGTGCTAACAACGATCACCTTAGTGATCAGGTTCACGACCACTCTAGTGGTCAGGTTAAAGTCCACTCTGGTGGCATTTTGGGGACCCACTCAGGTGGAGAACCAACTGAGGGACAGGGCGATACAGTCGATGACGCTAGTCTGAAACCAGGTAGCCCAGAGGTTGGTGTTCATTCACCAACTGGTAACGTCGTGTCGACGGAGGAGAAAGAGCCAGATGTTGATGGCCAGGAGACCATCGATTATGGTGGTGGAGGAAAGACCAAGGACTGGTCTGACCCTGGCAATCAGTAACGCTTAGTTAATACCAACAAGGTAAGTCTATATCTAACCCTAAAACCTCACTTCCCTGTTGGTATGAAACCTAACAAGCTCGCTTGCTGAACTAACGGATAAGGTTAATATCATTCCATGGTGTGGCTTAAAGCTTAATTGTGAACTTTGAGGTAGAAGTTTGGGTAAAGGTAGGTATCTCATGAGTTCCTCTTTATGACCTTGAGTAACCTTCCTAACAAAGGAAATGCTACTACTTCAGTCTACCCTTATTAATATCCTCCATGATGTTCTTAATTATATTCTCCCCAAAAGGGGGGCATGGAATATAATGTAGATGATAGTATTAGCAGGTTAGCAGACGCTAACTAGACGTCATTGGAAACCGGACTGACTCGCCTTACCAGCGATCGGGTTAACGACCAGCCTACCAGCTGGCTTGGAAACTAGACTACGGAAACAAGTAAACCACGAGGAGCCGGCACTCTTAAACTGACTGTCAAGTAAGTCGGACGTTACATTTCAGTATGTAACCTCTTAAATAATTGCGCCAATTTTAAACTTTTGGAAGTTGGCCAAGTTATCATATTGCAGCCAGCCACCGGAGACAAAGCATCAGAGCTATTCATATAATAATATTATACTGATGCACTTGGTAGCAGAGTGGCTAATCTAATTATATAGTTCATAGTTCAACACCCTTTACTTTGGGAATACAGCCTCTTTTTTAGGTTTACCTAACAAAGCATGAAAATATCTAAATTGATATTCTGATAATTTAGAGGTACATTTTGAAAACTAGGTTAGTTGCACTTGTTTGCACAACAACAATAATAAAATATATATTATGCAGTATAATAAAAACACACTTAATACTGTAGTAATTCGTGGAATTACTAATTTGTGGGTTTTTATTGTGTATTACTAATTACTGCATCATGCTGTGAGGTTACAGAAGGAACCGAACAAGTGGATTAAGAATGCGAGAATTATATTTAAGTAAACAACATACGAGTAAAAATAACATACATCAGCCGAGAAAGAATATACAAAAGTCGTAGTAACTACATGAGTTAGCCTGCCAGTTCCAATCTGCCTGTGGGCGGCTGAAGGTGCTGTATATATACGAGAGCTCGCCTCTGATTGGTTGGCATTAATATCACGTCATCCTGGCCATTACATCTAGGTTCATCCGGGCAAGCTGATGCATAGCTGTCACTTTGTTGATGATGGAAAATACCCACACTTGCTCAGACGACTGTAAGCATGATTCATCGCAGCCACAGCTGGCTGGATGATGATTGGTCCATGGGTTCCGGTGGACCGCGGGGAATCCCCGCATTTCACATGTGCCGTACGGCACGAAGGAATGTTAACATGTAGTCAACTGATGTATTGATGAGTGAGTCCAGCTAAGTGAATGGCCATAGCATACGGTCTCTCTAGTAATGGTGATGCCGTCAAGCTAGGCATTAACTACTAGTACTGGCAGCCTGTTATGATGACTATGCGTACGCATTACGTTACATCCATTACACTGCAGTCCATGGTTATAGCTGCCGGTGGTGTTCCATTGCCGATGGCGTGACATTAGTAAACTACCTACGTGACATTAGTAAACTACCTACGTGACATTAGTAACTACCTACATGACATTAGTAACTACCTACGTGACTAGTAACCGCTAACTACTAACCATAGCGGGTTAATTACATCACACATTGACAATGTGTGATTATACTACGACAGGTGAATAATAATTTATAGATAACCAAAACTCACTACAATACTACATAATATATTATAATGATAATAATATAATATTATAAATACTATTACTGTATTTTATATCTCGGATGGTTTCCAAAAAATGTATCACAAATTCTGTAATTATACATAAAAAAAAACTAGCTAGGCAGCAGGTTAGAATTGAGTAAATTTTTAAAACATGAAATCATGATTTGAATATTGTTTTATTTAGGCCAACCAACCTAGGAATACTAGATCGGGTTTTAGCTGACAGTTTATAACATTTAGCTTTTGAGCCAGCAGCACCAGCACTTGTGAAGTATAGGCAGAGTTAGTGAAGCGAGACTAACGAGCACTCAAATACAAGGCATATTGAGATATACAATAACAAGTCAGGAGCGTATAAATTACAAAGAATGTGGAAGGGGGACTATGTTTTTCAACAAGCTATAACTTAAACATGAATTGGCTTTTGAAAAAAATAAAAAAGCATATTGGAGAACATAAGTTTCTTTATCTTTTCATATATTTTTTGTTCTTGTGACATTCAACCTGTTCGAGCTATCAGTGGAACATTGTTCATATAGAACATAAAGCACCTGGCAAAGAGCCAGAAACTGAAAAGCATGACCTTAAAGTAACAGCTGTGTTAGCTAATTGGCTAGTATATCGTTCCGGGTCAATACGCAACCTTGCGTATCGTGTTGCTGGTAGCTCTACGAGCCACCACAATATACTGTATAACATAATATACTGTATAATATAATATACTGTATAACATAGTATACTGTATAACATAATATGCTGTATGACATAATATACTGAGCTGAATTAAAAGAGTTTTATATATTTTACATTTCCGCTTTTAGAATATCCAAATTACTTTGCCCGGTGACGCTGTTTAAAAACAAACGTCTGTAGGCGAACAGTAAAGTTTAACGCTAACATCATTTGCTAATAATAATTTGCACTCGCAACACACGCACTGTGTGTGGCAGGTCACTAGCATGGAATTCTCACACTTCGCTCGTTGCGTTTGTTGAGAGTGGATAACTCCGGTTGTTTCAAAATTACATATTTCTCATAGCTACATAAGTTACATCTGTTGATTAGGTTTTGAGTATGATTTACAAATTTTTAAAATGATCCATTTTAGGCTGAATTGCGTGTTGTTTTTGTTCTAAATTCCGGATGTGTCTGCTGAGTTGTGTGTTGTTGGCTTTATCTGCATGTAGGAAAGAGGCTTTATGGTTGTTGAGTCTGGCTTTGAAGGTAGTTGAACAAAGTCCTATGTATGATTGGCTGGAGTTATTGTCATGTCTTGTCACAGTTGCTTGGTATATTAAGTCTTTGCAAACCTTATTATATATTAATAACTTAATGCCATTTGCTTATATACTTCATAGCAGCCAAAGTAAAATTTAAAATGTTGATATGGTCAACACAGTTGGAACTAAGTAACTAAAATATATGTTAAATTCCATTTTAAACTAACAATGTCTCATTTCAGGATAAATAGGTTAAATAATCAGACCTGAAAACTGCAGCTTATCAGAAATCTGTGACCAACTTTAGTACTATAATAATTTTGATGATGAAATTTACAAGCTGAGAAATAAGTTGTGTAGCACCTTATGGTAAAATATATTTTGCAATATCAGAGAAATGATTGGATTAAATGAATTTAAAAATGTAGCACCAACAGAATTACTAAATTAACAACAGTTTCTAAATATATAAAGTCATAGGGAGGGGCTTTACACCCACCCTACCTCATTCTAGAACTACTACTCACAATCTCAGGTTATGGTGGAATAATTAAAAAAACAGCATAAACCCTATAGCTAAACTCCTTCAAATTTATATGTACAAAAATCACCATCACTGCCTCAGAAGTCTGGGATAAATTTATTTAGAGTAATCAAATATTTTAGTTAAAAATTAGGTTATATAAAAATCAGACTGCTGGTCTCAGCCAACCAACGTTGATTGCATTCTCTGATTGGCCACTAATTCTCTAATCAGGGACAGTCTTACAAATCACACAAATAAAACTGTTGTTAGATATGAGTCTATGAAAAGCAGACTTCTCCAAGCTGAACCCCAAACTTTTTGTGGGTGGTCCTGATGTCACCAGGAGCAATGTCAATAATAGGCAAGTGGGTGGGGGTCTTGGTGTAAATCTCAATCACTGTCAGAGCTTCTGATAGTATTTGGAATACTACAAAATGACAGATGGCAAACTCAAAATTCTAAACTTGCACAGAAATCAAAGTGCTTTTGGGTTGAACTCATTAGTAGTCGTTAAAAAGCCTCAAAGGCAAGCTATATTGTATATCAATACAAAAAAATATGCAACTATCGCAATCATGTTTAAGTGCAGGTCGAATTTATGCTATATAGGTTAGATTTACACTTTATAGGTCAGCTTTACACTATATAAGTCAGATTTACAGTATATAGGTCAGATTTACAGTATACAGGTTAGATTTACATACCTTGTATAAATCCTGCAGCACTGGATATTGGGACCTGCTATCTGTTGTTGCTGTGTATTCTTTTTCACCAGCTGTATATAAAATGACTGACTTATTCTTCCTTTCGCATGCATCTTGTACTGCCACTGAGTTTATACATCTACAATCAGCAAAAGGAATAGTCATGCCAACAACTCACTCAGCTTAAGAAGAAGCTAGTGATTGTTCAGATTATCAAGTGACTAGCAACATAGTACAGGACTAGTATCTGGTGACTAGCAGCTAGTGACTATCTGATAAACTGTTGGCAGTGACTATTACCTGTCAGTCAGGGTTTGCTCTCTCAGAGTGAATTTGAAGGAAGTTGAGTTGGGAAGACTCTGCCTCATACTCAAACTACAATCCATACAGGAAACCAACATGTTACTATAGCAACACTCATCAACATCCATACAGGAAACCAACATGTTACTATAACAACACTTATCAACATCCATACTATAAAAGCTAAAAAATTAAAATTGATTATCATAAATTGGTCAATTTACTCCAAGCTAAAAGATTTGCTGCGTATAGTTTATAGCTGGCGTTAATTTTTAGACTGCAACAATCTTGTTTTTTGACAGCAGTAGCTTTAATCAGTCAGATTGATGAGCAAATTATAATATTAAAGTATCTTTCACTTAAGAGGAGGTAACTCCACTAGATCAATCTGACAACCCCAGCATATTATAGAATACCTAAAAAGAACAGAAATACACAAGCAAGGGTGAGTAACTCCTCATTCTTAGCTGCAGGACCTTGATCTCCTTGTTTACCCTGATATCCGATCTCAACAGGTCCAGGTACTCCGTCTCTACCTGTAAGCCCCCATTGATATCATTACCACAAGTGCAACTAGTTTTCAACTTGATTTCTATGTTGCTATAATAAACAGTGTGACTGGTCACTATAGTATACCCCACTTGAAATCTACTCCCTAAATAAAGGTCAAATTATACGAGAGAATGGAGACGGCATGACAGCATGATGCAGGGTAGTTGTAAGTTCGTAGTAAGTTTAGTCTGTTTACACCCCTGCGTAGTTTAGTCTGTTTACACCCCTGCGTAGTTTAGTCTGTCTACACCCCTATGTAGTTTAGTCTGTCTACACCCCTGTGTAGTTTAGTTTGTCTACACCCCTGTGTAGACCATAATCAAATAATCCAAAGCTCTCTGAAAATACAAAAATGCTCCGAGATAGAGTTTTCCCTTTTCCACATAACAAACATAAAATAATGAAAACGAAAAAGATCCCAACTTAACTTGACAGATTGAACTCAATTGTGCGTAAACATCACCTGGTTCTCCAAAAAGTTCGGTATCTCCTGGGAAACAAGGTGGTCTTCTTTCTCCTGCATCTCCAGGCTTGCCGGATATACCAGGCAGGCCATCAACATCGGGTGAACCCTTCCTCTCCATCAGTTCGGTAAGATCTCGGGTGTCTTTTATGACCCATTCTCCTTTTCTGTTCACTGCAAAACAAGATTAACACATAATACAAGTAGGCATGGCCCTGCAGAACAGAACAGAGTAGCCAATCACATGACTACTCTGATACTGTCAAGCCAATCACATCGCTGCACTGGTATTGTCAAGCCAGTCATGTCGCTCATAACAATATTCAGGCAACAATAAACTCTACAATGCCAAACAACAATTTATTGTAAACTTATTACTGAATTAAAGTTTACTTTTAGTAAAAACATGGTGGAGAATACATCTAGACCTTGAACAATAAAAGTATGAGTTTCATAATAAATCAGGGTTGTTGGGGTCAATTACATGCAATTTCACTTCTAGGGTCCAACTAGCAGGGGCAATTTCGCCAGGGGTGAACCTCCTTTGTTCTCAACACTGATACTATACTACATTGACTTAATCTAAACTTGTTATTTAACAGTAGGCATGTTAAAAAAATGAATTTCTTAAGATTTAAAAAGTTGAAGTAATTGAGATGTAATTGTAAAGTAATTGTTAAAATCAATTACATTAGATAAGTAATTAATTACAATTACAATTACATTTTTATACATCAATCACAAATTACATTCAATTACCTGAAACAATGTAATTAGATACGACCAATTACAATTACCCCAACCCTGTAATAAACTGTGAAACACCTAGGCGTGGCTAACTGATAACACAAGGCAAGGAACTCAAGCTACACTTATAAATATTTCAGAGGAGATGACTCCCACACAAGCAGTGAGCCCCACAAAGATACTATTCACCAACCTCGGTTCTTGCAGGTCAGGATAACCAGGAGCACCGACTGGTCCGAGGAATCTCTTGAGCCCAGTCGACCGGCTCTCTCCCATTGGACATTGAGGTGCGGGTTTTCCAGCATCTCCTACAGCACAGGGCAATCCCGTTTCCCCTCGTCTTCTCTGAAGCCCTGCAGAACAGAACAGAGTAGCCAATCACATCGCTGCACTGAAATTGTTAAGCCAATCAAATCCCTGCTCTGCTATTGTTAAACCAATCATGTCGCTGCACTGATACTGTCAAGCCAATCATGTCGCTGCACTGATATTGTCAAGCAATACTCTCATAACAATATTCAGGCAATAATAGACTGTACAATGCCAAACAACAATTTATTTTAAACTTATTACTGAATTAAAGTTTACTTCTGTTTTGTTGTTTTGTTTTCTTTATTTCCATCAAAAAAAAACAAAAAAACAAAAGGACAAAAAATACAAATATACAACAGTAACACAAAAAGAGCTAAATTCAATTTATATATAATATCAAGATGGGGGCCCATGTGCTCAGTAGCATAGCTATTCAAGGAGCGGGGCCCAAGTGGCAGTTGAAAAAATTTTAGTAGGTGCTTTTTCAACAATATTTTAAATGTGGCAAAGCTTTGATGATGTCTTAAAGTCGGAGGTAGTTTATTCCAATTGCTAGACATCTGGTAGGACACTTGACGATGACCTGCTGCGGAGGTAGAGAGAGGTAAGGGTAAGGAAAGTTCAGAATGTCTGGTGAGGTAAGTTGGTGGTTGTTTGGTGTGAGATGGAGTATAATAAGCTGAATGACCAAGAAGACATAGACGGTAGATATACAAGAGATCAATAGGAAGAATTTCAGTAGGTGATTTGTGGAAAATAATGCGAATAATGCGTTTTTGAATTAACAGCAACTTGTTCAGGTGGGTTTTAGGGGCATTTCCCCAGGCTTCTAAGCAATATGTAAGTTTGCTGTTTATCAGACTGTTATATAATAAAATCAAAGCTTTGTATGGTAAAAACTTTAAAGCTAAGTATATCATACCAGTTACTTTGTTGAGCTGAGTCCTTAAAGAATTTATATGAGCACACCAGTTTAAGTTAATGTCGATGACTACACCTAAAAATTTTATTTCTGAGCTAGGCGAGAGAGGTATATTGTCAATATGGATGGGACTGCTAAGTGCAAAATTCTTTTGGTAGTTTTTAACAATGATATAGTTTGTTTTCGTTAAGTTTAGAGTTAGTTTGTTTGCAATGCACCAGTTATTAACTTTATTTAGTGAGGAGTTTATATGTCCAATATCAGCATTTAAATCTTTGCTCTTCCAAAAAAGATTTGTGTCGTCTGCAAACAGAATAGTATCAAATAAAGGACAATGGGTAGCTAAATCATTTATGTACAGCAGAAAGAGCACAGGGCCCAAGATAGAGCCCTGGGGAACTCCACAGGTAATATGCAAGGAATTGGATATACTGTTCTCTATTATAACATGCTGTGTTCGATTGGTCAAGTAGTTTTGGATTAAACTTATGGAGTGAGAATCAAAATTGTAATCTCGTAGTTTCTGTAGCAAAATATTGTGGTTGATTGTATCGAATGCTTTTGAGAAATTAATGAAAATACCCAATATTACTGATGAGTCATTAAGTGCTTTGAAGGATTGGTCTGAAAACTTAATCAGTGCGTCTTGTGCACCCTTCTTCTGTTGGAAGCCAAATTGAGAAACCGACAAAATTTTGTGTAGGTTTAAATGTTCATTTAATTGCTTGCAGATTATTTTTTCAAGTATTTTAGAGTAAACTGGAAGTATTGAGATAGGCCGATAATTACTACATAAAAGTTTGTCACCTTTATTTTTGTAAAATGGCAAAATCTTGGCTACTTTCAGTTCATTAGGAATGACACCTGATTTAATTATCAAGTTTATAATATGTGTGAGAGGCTGACAAAGGTAAGTTGCACTTTGTTTAACTAGCCTCGCTGGGATCAAGTCTAAGCCTTCTGATTTATTTTCATTCAAATTTTTTAGTTCAGTTAAAACTCTGTTTTTGTCTACCAGCTGGAAATAAAATGAAGGATAATCTTTAGCATTGACTGGGATCTCAGGAACACTTGGTATTTTATCGGCTAAGTTCTTTCCAATGTTAGTGAATTAATTGTTTATATAGTTTGCTATTTCTGTATGGTGGGTAATGATTTCTGAGTCAGCTTTTAGCTTTACTGGGAAGCTTGGAGAGGTTGATTTTCTTCCACAAGCATTGTTAATTGTATTCCAAAGCTTTCTGGAGTCTGCTTGGTTAGAAATCAGCTTATCATAGTAGTTATACTTGGCTTGTTTAATTAAGGTTGATACTTTGTTTCTTTGCTTAATGTACGCTTGCTTAAGTTTTGGGCTGTATGGAAAAGCTTTGTGTTGTGAAAAAAGCCTGTCTTTTTTGTGAATTTCTTTTTTTAAACGATCCGTGATCCAGTTATTCACCTTTTTTCTATTGAAATGGAAAGTCCTTTCTTGAAAAGGTGCTAATTTGTTAAATATATGAGATGTTTCGTTCAAGAAATTTCTGTATGCTACTATTGGATCATTATGTTTAAATACTAGATTGCTCCAGTCACAGTTTTGAAACTCTTGTTTTAGCTGTATATCACAAAGTGATCTATAACTGCGTCTTTTGAAGGTTTGAGATTTAGGTTGCACAAGATTCTCAAAAAAGGCAAATACCGGAAAGTGATCTGAGATATCTTTATCAAGTGTACCACTAATGACGTTACTACTGTAGAAATTTATGGCTATGTGATCTATACAAGAGCTGGAGGTTTGGGTAGTGCGAGTTGGGTGCTTTATTAAATGAGTGTAGCTGTATTGATGTAATAGGTCAGTGTAGCTATCAGATTCTTGCTTAAGTATATCAATATTGTTATAGTTTTCAGTTTTAGGGTTGATGTGCCACCAAGAGAGTCTATTTAACACTAGAGAAACTTCACCAGTTAAGTCGAGTAGATATCGTTATATTTAATACAAGAATACATAATAAAAATCCAATGTACAACAGTAATGATACGCACGTCTATTTAGTTTACAGCACTATCCTCAACTGAGCTAGTAGCGCGAAGCGGCTACTATTACTTATCAAACAGCTTAGTTAATTGGCTAATACATTGTTCCGGGTCAATACGCAACCTCGCGTATTGTGTTGCTGGTAGCTCCACGAGCCACCACACTGCCCCCTCCAGCAGAAAGCCCACTTTCTGATAAAATAAGATTCACATAAAAAACGTATACTTCGTTGTGGGGGGGTAAGAGAACAGTATAAAAGTATATAAAAAAACAACAACTGGTAAAAAATATACAGGTATATATAACGTGCACTAAGTAATAAGCAAGAGAAGGTCCTATCTACATATAGAGTACGTGCCACCATTACGGTAGGGAATGCCAGAGAGAGGTAGGGGAATGAGTAGTAGGGAGTTGTAGGTAGACTCGAGTTAACTGCGGGCCGCACGCTTCATGCGTTTAATGGACTCCTGTAAATATTTGAGTTCACTGGATGCTGCCTGTACCCGTGGGGCCAGCCTGTACACTTCTTGCTCCAAGTCATGCGCCCTAGCTTCTACCTCACGTAGGTTACGGGCCCAGGGGGACGAGCGAGAGGAAGTTGGCTGCCTGTGTCTTTTCCGCTCTGAGGATGGAAGGGGAGGAGGGAGTGTATACGCATTTGTGTCTACTCTCTGTAGTACGACACGAGGAAAGGTATGCGGCATGCGTATAGGACTGTGAGGTGGAGAGTTAGTAGACTGTGTAGGTTTATCTGCGGCTCCAGAGATGATGGGTCGCGGGGAAGGGAAGCCTTGCTCCAGGCGAGATAGCCGAGCTGAATCAGTGATGAGTGGTTTGATGGCGTTGAGAAAGGCAGGATATGATGATTCGTCTACTTCATAGACATGCCCTTGATAGCACTGCATAGTACGTTGGTGCCGCAGTAGGTAATCACGATTGTAGCTATATTCTCCGCAAGGGCAGAAAGTGGTGATGTAGTGCTGCGGCAAGTGTACTTTTAGTCTGCGGTGGGTTGTGAATCGCTGCTGGCAGAGGTTGCATTCACGATTACTCTCACCTCCTTGATGGGTCCTGATTCCTCTCTCTGTGGCAGGGGTAATCCAGTTGGAGGTTGCTTCCAACTGGGGTGGCAGTTGCCTGGTTGTAGGAGTTGTTGGGGCCGGCTCTGGGTCCCACGCCATCTCTAGAGAAGGCATGCCCGTAGAGACGGGCGCGAGTGTGTCTACAAAAGTAGAATTATTGTTAGATCGCGATGGATCTTTACAACATAATTCTAGTGACTGTCGACCGTTGCTAGCCTGAGAGTCACAGCTTTTGGAATGCACTCGAGGAACTGATGAATCATGTGTGGACTGACCAAGAACAGTGTCTAGCTCCAGGTCTAACAGACCGTCGGCCATTACAGTGTTTTCATCGTCATTCACATGAAACGTGGTTCCCAGTAATTCTGATTCAATCTGCTGAATTAGTTCAGAATTTACTGGCATCGAGCCCGTTTCCATGAATAGGAATACAAGACTTATACTGGCTTACCTGGGAACTCGGTATTAATGTCCATACACAACGTTCTTGGTAAGGTTGGAGCTGGTTGTGAGATACGTCTGCCTTTGGCGATGTCAGCATAAAAAAAGGCTGAGCATCGTTTCTGAGGCACGAGGTCGGAACTATTTGCTTTACGCGCATTAATTCCTCCCACTATTCCGCCCTCGCAAAAGTTGATATTTGCGTGGGGTTCACAACTCCAACATTTTATCGTACGGTTTTCCCCTAGACTTTCATGTGCGCCGCTTCTAATGCAGTCACATATGAAGTCTTTCAAATACGGTGGGGGTTTCCTCGTACGCTGTCCCCTTTCTAAGGGGGGTGACACGCTTGCCGGTTCGTTAGTAGGGGCCTCTAATGGCGTCTCTACTTCACCGTTAGTGGTCACCTCTTCTTGTTCTCCGGATGGAGCCCCTCCCTCCGTGGGGGTTTGCACTTCCGGAACCGGCTCGGTTTCTGGAAGTGATGGAATTAGATTTGGCGGTGGCGGACACGCTTCTGTTGACAAAAGCTGCCGCTCCTCTCTCACCAAGTTTTCCTCCCGCGGTATGACCACTTCGTATTCAGGTCCATGCCGCCGTTGCCCGCGTGTCGTTGTCTGCCTCCTGGGCTCTAACAACGGGAGGGGCTTCTCCCACTCCGTCAGGGCTAGCCCAATACGGTTTCAAGCGAGACTCATTCTGGATAGACACCTGTCCTGAGCGCTCAATCTTGTACGTATGATTGGGCATAGCCTCGACGACCACGTAGGGGCCTACGAACTTAGGCTTCAGCTTTTCAGCCTGTCCGCGGCGCCTACGGTATTTGACCATCCACACCTTATCTCCCCTTTGATAGAGAGGGGGTTCATCGGAATCTTCGTGCCGCACCTTCCACTGCTGTTGACGCAGTATATCGTGTGCGGCCTTCATCCGTTCCACTAGTTCACTGGCATACTCATGAACCGAGTTGTCTTGCTCTGGAACGTGATAGGTGAGATGGTCAGGGACACGAGTCTCTCTCCCGAGCATCAAGAGGTTTGGGGTCTCACCAGTACTGGTGTGTGGGGTGCTACGATATGCACGCATGACTTGCGGCAACACCGTATCCCATTCCTCTTGACCTCGTCCAAGGGGGAGACTCCGGAGCGCATCACCTAGCATCCGGTTGTTGCGCTCCACCACCCCGTTACCTTGAGGGTGGTAGGGGGTGGTCCTGCTCTGATTTACTCCCCAGAGGTGGCAAAGGTCGCTCATCAGTTGAGACTGGAATTGAGCGCCTTGATCAGAGTGTATCTGTTCGGGAAGCCCAAAATAACAGAATACATGTTGGTCTAGCGCCCTGGCCACTGTTGGGGCTGATGCATCTGGGATGGCCAGAGCATCCGCCCACCTAGTAAAGTGGTCGGTTAGTACTAGGATCCAATTATTGCCTCTGGGGGTCAGGGGCATGGGTCCGACCAGGTCTACAGCGACTACTTGCCAGGGCCTACCAGCATATAGCCTCCGCCGTCCTGCTTCACCAGGGGGGCGGCTATGCTTACTGGCCTGGCAGATCTCACACTGTTTGACTCTGAGCCGGACGTCACGCTCCATCTGCGGCCAATACCACCGGAGTCGTAATTTGGATATCACTCGCTTGACCCCTGCGTGGGCCTGCTTGTGAGTATCCCAAATCAACTCACGGCGGATGGCTGTGGGGCAGACTACCCTCTTCCTTTCTGGGTGTCTACCGCTGGCAGCTAGAGAGATGGTTAGCAACCCATCCTGCCCGATCCGCAGCGAGTCCCAACGCTGAAAGTATAGCCGGAACTCGGCGCATCCCTGTCGTATGCGTTCCTCGCTGGGTCGTCGCCCTTCCCTTTTGGCCCGGTATATGTCTGCCACGACTCCAGGCAGCTCTTCTTGGAGCTTCTTCAGCTCTCGAACATTACCGGCCAGTACAGGGTTGGCGCGGAGGTTTTGTACATCTTCCGGGGACTCATCAACTCTTTGCCTGAGTTGACCTTGATCCCAGTCAAACGGTGCTCCGTGATGAGCCAGCGTCTCCAACTCGCATCGCGGGGGACCTCCATCCTTCCTCTCGATGTTGAGACACTGTTTGCAACCTCCGTCAGGTCGGCGACTCAACCCATCCGCATTGCTGTGTCTCTTGCCCGGTCGATGTTCGATCCGGTATGAGAATTCAGCTAGGATTTCGAGCCACCGGGCGACCTGACTAGAGGGCTCTGCTGTCCTGCATAACCAGATCAGCGAGGCATGATCCGTACGCAGCCGGAACTTCCTGCCATATAGGTATGGTCTGAAGTGCTTCACTGACTTGATTACTGCCAGCAGCTCCTTGCGGGTAGTGCAGTAATTTCGTTCAGCGGGAGAGAGAGACTTGCTGTAGTAGGCTACTACTACTTCTCGGCCTTCCTGCACTTGTGACAGCACAGCGCCAACATTCTGGTCACTGGCGTCCGTGTCTAGGATGTACTCCAGAGTGGGGTCTGGGTAGGCCAAGATGGGCGCCGTTAGGAGGCAGCCCTTGAGGCGGTCGAACGCTTCTTGTTTGACTGGGGTCCACTGCCACGTCACTCCCTTTGCGGAAAGCCGGTTTAACGGCTGGGCTATGCCCGCAAAGTCTGGTATGTATTGCCTGTAATACCCTACCAGCCCCAAGAAAGCCCGGAGTCCGGTCAAGTCTTGGGGGGTGACCCAGTCTTCTACTGCCCGTACCTTTTCGGGATCCGTTGCCACGCCGTTTTGACCGACAACGTGCCCCAGGTACTTGACCTCCGGCTGCAACAGAGCGCACTTGGAAGGTTTGAGCTTAAGACCGGCACCTCGGAGTCTCTCGAAAACCTCCTGCAGACGACTGACATGTGTCTCGAAGTCTGGAGAGATTATGATGACATCATCGAGGTAGACCAGCAGTGTCTTCCAATGGAGTCCGCTAAGGACTTGTTCCATCAGCCTCTGGAAGGTGGCTGGGGCGGAGGTTAACCCGAAAGGCAGCACCTTCCACTTCCACAAACCGTCCCGTGTGATAAACGCCGCTTTCTCTTGGGCGTCGGGACTCAGAGGAACCTGCCAATAGCCGCTTAGCAAGTCTAACGTACTGAAGTACTTGCTGCCGGCTAGGGCGTCCAATGACTCGTCAATACGAGGTAGAGGGTAGGCGTCCTGTATGGTTACGCTATTGAGTTTGCGGTAGTCCACACAGAACCGCCAACTGCCGTCTTTCTTCCGGACCAGTACGACTGGCGAGCTCCACGCACTATGGGCGGGCTCTATCAGTCCCCGGTCCAGAAGATCCCGTACTTGTCGGCTAACCTCCTTCTCTTTCTCCGGCCCCAGCCTGCGCGTGGGCTGCCGGACAGGGGCTGTCCCTGCAGTCAGCGGTATTTCGTGTCTGACAATTCCAGTCAGTCCCACGTCATGCTCTCCGCTGCTGAACACATCACCGTAGTCGCGTAGTAACTTGGCCATAGCTCGGCGTTCTCTGTTACTCGCGCAGCCGCCACTGGCTGTTTCGTATAACTCCCGGAGATGTGTTGGGACTGTCCCTCGTCCCTGAATAGGGTGTCGAGGGGGTGCCTCCGTCGCGTCACCCAGCGACGGGCCCACGTCCTCTTCCTGGACGGAGTGGAACCGGCCCAGCATTGACCCAGCTGGGAGCTCAATGGGCTCGGTAAAGGGGTTGATGCACTGCACTAAGACCTCCCCTCGCTCAGTTAGTCGGTTTAAACTACTGGCGAGTTGGATCTTTTCGTGCGCGCTTTCAACGACCCCGAGCCTGGCTATCCGGTGGCTGTTCACTCGGCAGTGGATAGTAGCTCTGGAGCGTCCGGGTACGGTGCAGTGTCAAACTACCTGAACACCGCCCACCAGGGGACGCCCAAACTTATCCACACAGGCGAGTTCTCGCCCGCCCATCAGCACCACCGACTTACTGAAATCTATTCGGCACTGGTGTTGCTTCAAGAAGGGCATTCCGAGGATAGCATCTTCTTCCAGTTGACCTATGATAAAGGTCTCCTGTACAGCCTGATCTCGGACACGCCCAGGGAGCTCGATAATACCATAAAAGGGGATACATGACCCGTCTGCCAGGGTGCCATGTTCTCCAGTATACGGTCGTACTCTATCCCTGTCCCGGCGGGGCAGTGCCTCAAAGACTCTCCGACTGAGAAGGTTGGTAGTACAACCGGAGTCGAGCAGGAAAGTGACGGCGTTGCCGGCCACCTTTCCGGGTAGGAAATAGCTCTCTCCATGTGGTTGTACTTTCACCCCCTCGCATGTGCTGTCCTGGTTTGACAGGGCGGCGGGGGTTTTACCCGTGGTTTACGGGCCTTCCGGCGGCGAGGTTGGTGCCGGCGGGGTTTGGGCCTCTCCACTGGGCCTTCTGGCTCCATTTCACCGGCCAGAATGGTTACCAATTGTCCCAGCATCTCTACCATGCGGTCCACTTCGGCTTCCAGCGGGAGGGCTTCGGAGCCTGTCGTAGCCCTGGCAGCGCTGACTCCAACTACTGGGGGGTTCCTTTGTGCTCGATGCATTTGGGTAGCCAACAGGTAAGCTTCTCCAGCTTTCAGGGCATCCTCTATTCGGGTTATCCCTTTAGCTCGTAGGTGATGGTCTAGGCCCAGGTCGTTTAGGGACTGGACAAAGGCGTCATAGGTGTAACGCTCTTGGTGTTGTGCTGGCAGATCGCTATATGCAATCTGCGCCAGCTTCTTCACCGTCGCGGCATGTTCTTGCAGCGAGGTCCGCGGGGTGCGGCACAATCTCTTCAGCTTGGTCCTAGCGTCTATGACGGAGGTGCGAAAACGGGCCCGCAGCGCAGCCAGTATGCCGTCTACGTCCGTTCCCACTCCGTACGGCTTGGCTTGCTCCGTCACCGCCCTCCGCAATTGGATAAGGGCCACTCTATGCGGCCATTGAGCAACTTCCATTACCTCTCTAAATTCTTGTATAAATTGTTCGACATCTTCCGACCCAGTAAAGGTGGGAGCTTTCAAGCAATGTCTATAAGCTTCTTCTCCTTCATGATTCACAGGATTAACAGCATTTCTACGCTCACCTTCTACTGGGGGTGGTTGCATTCTAGCATTTTCAGTCTCCATCTTTGATATACACTATCCCACTGCTGCCACCACTGTTATAGTTTTCAGTTTTAGGGTTGATGTGCCACCAAGAGAGTCTATTTAACACTAGAGAAACTTCACCAGTTAAGTCGAGTAGATATCGTTATATTTAATACAAGAATACATAATAAAAATCCAATGTACAACAGTAATGATACGCACGTCTATTTAGTTTACAGCACTATCCTCAACTGAGCTAGTAGCGCGAAGCGGCTACTATTACTTATCAAACAGCTTAGTTAATTGGCTAATACATTGTTCCGGGTCAATACGCAACCTCGCGTATTGTGTTGCTGGTAGCTCCACGAGCCACCACACTATTAATATCACCAGTGATAATGTGATTGTGATCAGCATGAGAAATAGAGTGTAAAAAATTGTGCAGGTCATCAGTGAACCTATCAGTGTCAGACGAAGGTTGTCTATATATGGCAGTAATACGTAATGGGACTTCATCCAAGCCGGCCACTAACAAAGAGATTGCCTCTGAACCCTCAATTAATGGCTCTAGTTTTTCAATTACAGCCAGGCCACTGTGCACATATATCCCACATCCACCTGCTCTGGAGTCACGGCATGAGCCTATATAAGAGTAATTTGAAATCGGAAAGTAATTGCATTCGTTGGAGTAGAGAAAAGTTTCACTTATGGCAATAACATGAAAAGAACAATTTACAATTGAGAGTAATTCCAAAAGGTTATTGAAGTTTTTTCTAAGGCTGCGTATATTGCAGTGAAGCACTCGAAAATCATTACAAGAAATATTGTTTAGGTCATCTATAGTGAAATGTTTGCTGGTATTACAAAGTTCCATTTTGTTAGAATATGAAAAACAATTTCGATTATATAAATACTGGCGTCTTAAGCATCTTAGAGATCAGATAGGGACTTAATGTGAATGGCTTTGGAACCTTCCGTTTCTCTCAAGAAGACTTTTTGGTTTATTGTCCAAGCAAATTTGAAGTTATTCTCTTTCTTATATTCTCTGACTTTGTGGAACAGTTGTCTAGTTGGGTATAAGAGGTATTCATTGATATATATCTTAGATGCAGTTTTATAACCAAGTTCTTTACTAGTAAGTGACTTGTTTTTCTTAGCCTTGAATGATCTTATGAAGTCCTGACAGATATGAGTCTGAATAAACTTGACAATAATAGACTTTTTGGATTTATTTCTGTAAACCATATCAATATTGACTGGAGTGAGGTGTACATCATTCAATTCAACTAGGCAAATGGATAAATATTGAGTTAGCTTTAGCATTTAGCTTGCTTCTAGAATCTGAAAGAGTTTTACATGGTTAGTTAAAAAAGAAGTTACAAAAATTATCTTCCTTTGTACATCAAGTACATTGCAGTAGCCTGTATACGTATAGATATCATTTACTGACTGAATGTTTTTCCTAACATCGCCCATAGCCTTTTTCGTGGCTCGAACCTATTATTTCGTGTTTACTAGGCAAACCCTCGAACCCCTAGACCATGTCTGCTACATGTTATTTATTTATATGGGTGTCAGTGTGAAGTTCCGGTTTGTAGGAGAACCTGGTTTAATTGGACCACAGGGACCCAGTGGACGAGACGGAGAAAATGGAGCTCCTGGTTTACAGGTATTTCACAAACTTTTCTGAAACTCATACTTTTATTGTTCATTGTTTATGTATTCTCCACCATATTTTTACTAGAATTAGCTGCTAGGATAGAGACATGTATGCAGTATCTAACCTGGTTGAATGCACACTCAGAGTCACTTTTACACGTCAGTGTGCACACCTCATTAACACAGATTTGATTGGGTAGACATTCTTGATGAGTCTTACACATGAGTAGAGTGAGTCTATCTGATGGAACTATACTTTGTAGAGTAAACTGTAAACACATTGTAGAAAGATATCATATACCAGTATATTCTAAATCAAAACACAGTCTGGGTCTCAGTTGGTAGCTTCACTATATATGTGATCAATATTTACCTATCTGTTTATCTGTCAGTCAGTCAGTCAGTCAGTCAGTCAGTCAGTCAGTCAGTCAGTCAGTGAGTCAGTCAGTCAGTTAGTCAGTCAGTCAGTCAGTCAGTCAGTTCATCTGTCACTCTGCTTGTCTGTAGATACACACTTACTAGTCATGTCAGGTACACAAGCTCGGTTGTAGTAGTGAGTACCCCCTGTACACCAACTTAACCTCCTTCGTCTCCACCACTGATAGTAATACACTCGGAACCTGTATGTCACATGCTCACTCTGAGTTCTACAGAGCAATGTCTAAAAGAACATCATTTAATTTTCCGAATGACTTCATTGGGCTGCACTGCTACATCATGTACATTTCTGATGAACATATCTCTATGTTATACCAATTCAGTGATTCTCCTGGGTTCTTGTATTATACAAACTGATGAGAGTCAGAAAGCACTTATACACTAAAAACCCACATTTGTTTCAGCATACTAGGTAGTTGATCACCATACTTCAATGAATATTCCTTTTGCTACACACACACTAATAAACTGTATGCTGTGAGAAGACAACTCACTAAGGTGGCAGGTGGACCCTGGAATCTCTTGACATTGAGCCTCAGAGGTACAGAACTTGTAACACTGCTTAAAGTCACCGCCCGCATCTGTGTTTGGGACTCTCAGGCTGACGTATTCTACTCCATAGACCACCACACAGTCCTCTGTTTCCTGATAAAACAAGCGTCAGATATTCATAATATGGGTATTCAAAGTAGAATAGGACAAGCTAGTGTTTGGTATAAAGAAGTTTGTTATTTTAATTGCCAAGGATGTCACAATGTCTACTGTTGACTTGTTCACAGATTTCTCCTCAAGCTTTGGACATAATATTTATTATTAGCTCTATCATGTGTGTTACTAGTATTATCATATGTATCACTAGTATTATCATATATATTACTAGTATTATCATATGTGTTACTAGTAGTATCATGTCTATTACTAGTATTATCATGTGTGTTACTAGTAGTATCATGTGTATTACTAGTAGTATCATATGTGTTACTAGTAGTATCATGTGTATTACTAGTATTATTATATGTATTACTAGTAGTATCATGTGTATTACTAGTATTATCATGTGTATTACTAGTATTATTATATGTATTACTAGTATTATCATATGTATTACTAGTATTATGATGTGTATTACTAGTATTATTATATGTATTACTAGTATTATCATGTGTGTTACTAGTATTATCATGTGTATTACTAGTATTATCATGTGTATTACTAGTATTATCATGTGTGTTACTAGTATTATTATATGTATTACTAGTAGTATCATGTGTATTACTAGTATTATCATGTGTATTACTAGTATTATTATATGTATTACTAGTATTATCATATGTATTACTAGTATTATGATGTGTATTACTAGTATTATTATATGTATTACTAGTATTATCATGTGTGTTACTAGTATTATCATGTGTATTACTAGTATTATCATGTGTATTACTAGTATTATCATGTGTGTTACTAGTATTATTATATGTATTACTAGTAGTATCATGTGTATTACTAGTATTATCATGTGTATTACTAGTAGTATCATATGTGTTACTAGTATTATCATATGTATTACTAGTATTATCATGTGTATTACTAGTAGTATCATACCTGATGTTAGCATACACTAATTGGTTATCCTGATACAAGTACTCCATCCGGTTGAAAGTTAAATACTCGTCGTCATTCACACCATATCTGTTTCCTTCCATATCGCACCGGAACCTGTGTTCAACTCCGCCCACATCTACCCAAGGCACTCCCACCTGTCAATCAGATAAACATGTTAGCATGGCATTGGACAGAAAATCCCAGTGGTTGACAAAAACTTTTCAAAATAAATATCTATAATCAGTAAATAAAGAAAAATAAAAAAAGAAAATAAAACCTTTTTCACCTCCAATAACACATGTTTTATATAACTTTGTAGCGTATTTGTCTCTTACTAGAAAATTTCTACTTAGCAAGAAACTTTTCCCAAAAGAAATATTTGTCCCACATATAATATTCTAGAAAAGTGCATTGAGAGTGCTTTGTATAAACTAAATCAACTGTTTCAATGAGACTGAAAAGTCACCCCTCTGCACTTATGAGAGGGTAAAACAAACCACCTCCCAGTGAATAATGTTATAATTTTCAGATTTAGGGTTGATGTGCTATCCAGAGAGTCTATTTATCTACTATAGAACTGCACCAGGATAAGTCGAGAGAACAAGTATATATTATACACAACTATACATTATAAAAACACGATACATTAGTTCCAAACAAGTTATACATCTAATCTATTTCACACTCTAGCTTCGACTGAGTTAGCAGCGGGAAACTACAATTGCTGCTAACTATCAACTACGCTAATTGGCTATCCATTGTTCCGGGTCAATTACGCGACCCTACATATTGTGCTGCTGGTAGTTTCACGAACCACCACACCGCCCCCACCAGCAGAAAGCCATCTTTCTGATATATATATAAAAAAAACATTCAATAGTAATTGCATACATCAGTGGACAAAATAATACATAATATACAGGAAGAGACATAATAATAGACAGAGTCATTATAACGATCCGTTGCATACAATTGGCCAGCTGTAGATAGACGAGGAATACTAGCTAGCTGTGGTGTTAGACAGGGGATAACCTGTTAAGCAGTCAAACATTTACATGACATCTGGGCTTCTCCCAAGAGGCGGAGTTGGAGTACTCCGAGTAGTCTACTAGAGTCCTTGTTGGGCACGCCGGTGCTTGCCTTGGCATGTACGCAGTTTCCGTTTCATACGGCATACGGATCCCTTTAGCTGGAAGAGTCCTGTGGTAGTGTTAAGTAGATCTGGTGCCAGCTGGGTGAACTCTTCTTGTAATCGTAGGAGGCGTTCTTCTACTGTAGCCAGGCGTACTGGGTCTGGGGACGGTGTCCGTCTGCGGCGCAAGGGTGGACTGGGGGACCTGGTTCGTCTCTTCGCCGGTGTAGGGGAGATCTCTCCTTCTTCTGGATATGTAATTTCCTCGGGGGTTTATGTAATTTGAGGGCGGTCAGACACCAACGGGGATTGTTGGCGGGCGTTGTCTAGCACACGTTGGAACCCCGAGGACAGAACGGCTAATAGCATGGCCTTCTTCACCAGAGGTCGTATAAGTGTGAGGAACTCCGGGTACAGCTTAGCGTCGACCACATAGTTTTCTCCAGGGAAACAGCCCGCCGCTCTGTGTCTGGTGACAGGGTAGGGATACACATCATTGTACCCGCAGGGGCAGAATGTTAGTTGGAGATGAGCATTGACGTGTGGTTTAAGGGAACGGTGAGAGCCGCAATCTTCACCACAGATCTGGCATCTCGTCCGTCCTCTGGACCCCCAGGCTGTTTCTATTTCTTCTTCTGTTTGTGGAGACACCCACCGCCAGCGGCGGCGTAGTGGCTCAGGCCGGTCACCACTAGCATACTCCTCTGGGTACGGAGCGGGAAGTGTTCTATCCCGTACCCTGGTTGTAGTGGGTCGAGTGTAATCTGAAAAAGTTTCAACAGTGTTAATACAATACACTGCTGTGTTGTCAGCTTGAACAGCTTGGCAACTCCTAATTCAGTTACCTCGTAGAGATTTATGGTAGTGAATAGTCAGATAGAACACGTATTGCAATGAGATTATAAAAATCTCTAAGTCAAACTGAGTTCTTACTACGGTATTTCACTAACCTATCTCCAGCTCGATTGACTCAGTGAGTCAGAGCTGAGCGATGCAATCTAGTTTCGTATTAAGATATAGTTAACTCACCCCACGATCTGTTGTCGTAAGACATACTGAATGTGTGAAATGGTTTGAACTACTGCTTAGAAACACGTCTACTCTTGACTGCATCAGCGTATGAAAAGATCGAGCAACGTGGTTGGGGTGCGTGATTAAGACTTTGTGCACCCGGCGGATGAATTTTATTTCTATTTCCGCCGATGCAAAAGTTGATATTTCCGTGGTGTTGACAACTCCCACATTTGCTCGATTCTTTTCTCGTACGGTTTTCCCCTAGACTTTCATGCGCGCCGCTTTTAACGCAGTCACATACGAAGTCCTTCAAGTATGCGGGGGGTTGCCTCGTACGCTGTCCCCTTTCTAGGGGGGGTGACACGCTTGCCGGTTCGTTAGTAGGGACCTCTAATGGCGTCTCTACTTCACCGTCAGCAGTCACCTCTTCTTGTTCTCCGGATGGAGCCCCTCCCTCCGTGGGGGTTTGCACTTCCGGAACCGGCTCGGTTTCTGGAAGTGATGGCATTAGACTTGGCGGTGGCGGACACGCTTCTGTTGACAAAAGCTGCCGCTCCTCTCTCACCAAGTTTTCCTCCCGCGGTATGACCACTTCGTACTCAGGTCCATGCCGCCGTCGCCCGCGCGTTGTTGTCTGCCTCCTGGGCTCTAACAACGGGAGGGGCTTCTCCCACTCCGCCGGGGCTAGCCCAATACGGTTTCAAGCGAGACTCATTCTGGATAGATACCTGTCCTGAGCGCTCAATCTTGTACGTATGATTGGGCATAGCCTCGACAACCACGTAGGGGCCCACGAACTTAGGCTTCAGCTTATCAGCCTGTCCGCAACGCCTACGGTAATTGACCATCCACACCTTATCTCCCCTCTGATAGAGGGGTGGTTCATCGGAATCTTCGTGCCGCACCTTCCACTGCTGTTGGCGCAGTATATCGTGTGCGGCCTTCATCCGTTCCACTAGTTCACTGGCATACTCGTGGACTGAGTTATCTTGCTCTGGAACGTGATAGGTGAGATGGTCGGGGACACGAGTCTCTCTCCCGAGCATCAAGAGGTTTGGGGTCTCACCAGTACTGGTGTGTGGGGTGCTACGGTATGCACGCATGACTTGCGGCAACACCGTATCCCATTCCTCTTGACCTCGTCCAAGGAGGAGACTCTGGAGTGCATCACCTAGCATCCGGTTGTTGCGCTCCACCACCCCGTTACTTTGAGGGTGGTAGGGGGTGGTCCTGCTCTGATTTACTCCCCAGAGGCGGCAAAGGTCGCTCATCAGTTGAGACTGGAACTGAGCGCCTTGATCAGAGTGTATCTGTTCGGGGAGCCCAAAATAACAGAATACATGTTGGTCTAGCGCCCTGGCCACTGTTGGGGCTGATGCATCTGGGATAGCCAGAGCATTTGCCCACCTAGTAAAGTGGTCGGTTAGTACTAGGATCCAATTATTGCCTCTGGGGGTCAGGGGCATGGGTCCGACCAGGTCTACAGCGACTACTTGCCAGGGCCTACCAGCGTATAGCCTCCGCCGTCCTGCTTCACCAGGGGGGCGGCTATGCTTACTGGCCTGGCAGATCTCACACTGTTTGACTCTGAGCCGGACATCACGCTCCATTTGTGGCCAATACCACCGAAGTCGTAATTTGGACATCACTCGGTTGACCCCTGCGTGGGCCTGCTTGTGAGTATCCCAAATCAACTCACGGCGGATGGCTGTGGGGCAGACTACCCTCTTCCTTTCCGGGTGTCTGCCGCTGGCAGCTAGAGAGATGGTTAGCAACCCATCCTGCCCGATCCGCAGCGAGTCCCAACGCTGACAGTATAGCCGGAACTCGGCGCATCCCTGTCGTATGCGTTCCTCGCTGGGTCGTCGCCCTTCCCTTTTGGCCCGGTATATGTCTGTCACGACTCCAGGCAGCTCTTCTTGGAGCTTCTTCAGCTCTCGAACATTACCGGCCAGTACAGGGTTGGCGCGGAGGTTTTGTACATCCTCCGGGGACTCATCAACTCTTTGCCTGAGTTGACCTTGATCCCAATCAAACGGTGCTCCGTGATGAGCCAGCGTCTCCAACTCGCATCGTGGGGGACCTCCATCCCTCCTCTCGATGTTGAGACACTGTTTGCAACCTCCGTCAGGTTGGCGACTCAACCCATCCGCATTGCTGTGTCTCTTGCCCGGTCGGTGTTCGATCCGGTACGAGAATTCAGCTAGGATTTCGAGCCACCGGGCGACCTGACTAGAGGGCTCTGCTCTCCTGCACAACCAGATCAGCGAGGCATGATCCGTACGCAGCCGGAACTTCCTGCCGTATAGGTATGGTCTGAAGTGCTTCACTGACTTGATTACTGCCAGCAGCTCCTTGCGGGTAGTGCAGTAATTTCGTTCAGCGGGTGAGAGAGACTTGCTGTAGTAGGCTACTACTACCTCTCAGCCTTCCTGCACTTGTGACAGCACAGCGCCAACATTCTGGTCACTGGCGTCCGTGTCAAGGTTGTACTCCAGAGTGGGGTCTGGGTAGGCCAAGATGGGCGCCGTTAGTAGGCAGCCCTTGAGGCGGTCAAACGCTTCTTGTTCGACTGGAGTCCACTGCCACGTCACTCCCTTTGCGGTGAGCCGGGTTAACTGCTGGGCTATGCCCGCAAAGTCTGGTATGTATTGCCTGTAATACCCTACCAGCCCCAAGAAAGCCCGGAGTCTGGTCAAGTCTTGGGGGGTGACCCAGTCTTCTACTGCCCGTACCTTTTCGGGATCCGTTGCCACGCCGTTTCGACCGACAACGTGCCCCAGGTACTTGACCTCCGGCTGCAATAGAGCGCACTTGGAAGGTTTGAGCTTAAGACCGGCACCTCGGAGTCTCTCGAAAACCTCCTGCGGACGACTGACATGTGTCTCGAAGTCTGGAGAGATTACGATGACATCATCGAGGTAGACCAGCAGTGTCTTCCAATATAGTCCGCTAAGGACTTGTTCCATCAGCCTCTGGAAGGTGGATGGGGCGGAGGTTCCCCCGAAGGGCAGCACCTTCCACTTCCACAAACCGTCCCGTGTGATAAACGCCGCTTTCTCTTGGGCGTCGGGACTCAGAGGAACCTGCCAATAGCCGCTTAGCAAGTCTAACGTACTGAAGTACTTGCTGCCGGCTAGGGCGTCCAATGACTCGTCAATACGAGGTAGAGGGTAGGCGTCCTGTATGGTTACGCTATTGAGTTTGCGGTAGTCCACACAGAACCGCCAACTGCCGTCTTTCTTCCGGACCAGTACGACTGGCGAGCTCCACGCACTATGGGCGGGCTCTATCAGTCCCCGGTCCAGAAGATCCCGTACTTGTCGGCTAACCTCCTTCTCTTTCTCCGGCCCCAGCCTGCGCTAGGGCTGCCGGACAGGGACTGTCCCTGCAGTCAGCGGTATTTCGTGTCTGACAATTCCAGTCAGTCCCACGTCATGCTCCCCGCTGCTGAACACATCACCGTAGTCGCGTAGTAACTTAGCCATAGCTTGGCGTTCCCGGTTACTCGCGCAGCCGCCACTGGCTGTCTCATATAACTCCCGGAGATGTGTTGGGACTGCCCCTCATCCCTGAATAGGGTGTCGAGGGAGTGCCTCTGTCGCATCACCCAGCGACGGGCCTACGTCTCCCTCCTGAACAGAGTGAAAACGGCCCAGCATTGACCCCGCCGGGAGCTTGATAGGCTCGGTAAAGGGGTTGACGCACTGCACTAAGATCTCCCCTTGCTCAGTCAGCTGATTCAGACTGCTGGCAAGTCGGATCTTTTCGTGCGCGCCTTCAACCACCCCGAGTCCAGAGATCCGGCTACTATTCACCCTGCAGTGAATGGTAGCCCGGGAGCGGCCTGGTATGGTACGGTTGCGTACCACTTGCACACCTCCCACTAAAGGGCGGCCGAACTTGTCGACGCAGGCGAGTTCCCGCCCGGACATCATCATTGCAGATCTGCTAAAATCTATGTGACATCTGTGCCGTTTAAGGAACGGCATCCCGAGGATAGCATCCTCCTTGAGCTGACTGACGATGAACGTCTCTTGGATCGTTTGATCGCGGACTCGTCCCGTCAGATCAATTATACCATAGAAGGGAAGGCACGACCCGTCAGCTAGGGTGCCGTATTCCCCTTCGTATGCTTCCATCTCGCCCCTGACCCTAGCGCTGAGGGTGTCGAAGATTTGGCGGCTTAAGAGGTTTGTGGTACAGCCCGAATCAATGAGAAAAGTAACAGCTTTGCCTTCCAGTTCACCGGGCAAGAAATAGCTGTTCCCATGGGGCTGCACCTGAACTCTCCCTTCGGGCCTTACTCTCGCAGGGAGTACCTCCCTCGCTTTGGGTCGCGAAGGAGGTCTCTTGGGGCGGTGATAGGTAGGTCTCGGGGGTGCCGAGGCTAGATTCTCAGCTACCTTTGTGTGCTCCCATCCAGACTCTTGGACTTGTAGCCCTGTGAGTCTGTTGTGAAGGGGCATAGAAAAGGCAGCCGCGGGGCGAAGCCCCTTGCTGGTCCGTCGTGGCTGTTGCCACTGTTGGTTGCCAGTACGCGGTACCCGTCTGGGTGACCTGCGTTTCTTCTTCCCTAGAGGTTTCATCGTCGGCCCGCGGAAGGTGGGAACATCTGCGGGCCGCAGTAGTTTAACCCCTGATTTAGGAAGGGACAATATCGGCGGAAATGTCCTTGATTTCCGCACTCCCAGCAAAAACTGACTGTTTCTCCCTGTGGCGGCGCCGATGGCCGCATGGGCCCAGGGGCGGTACTCACTGGGTTTTGTGGTGTCAGTGTTGCTATCAGCTTGGCTAGCATGTCCGTCAGTTGAGTGACTTTTGATGCCGTCGCCAACTGGGACACGGCAGCCGCGGCGGGGGTTTCCTCCCCTTGTCCCGCGGCCGTGTCTGCGCGGTCTATCTCCACTTGGCGGGAGCTTCCGCGACTTTTATGCATTTGATTAGCTAGGAGGTAAGCTTCCCCCTCAGTCAGAGCATCTTCAACGGTGGTGACTCCCCTAGCTAGAAACTGGTGGTGGAGACCCAGATCGTCGACAGATGCTATGAAAGCGTCGAGGGTGTACCTCTCGCGGTTGACTGGGGGCAAGTCGCTGTACGCGATCTGTGCCAGCTTCATGACCGCGGCGGCATGCTCCCGCAGCGGGGTGCGGGGATCACGCCGCAACCTCTGCAATCGGGCCCTGGCATCTGTAGGAGAGAGGCCAAAGCGGGCCCGCAGAGAAGCAAAGATATTATCAATGTCTACGCCCAGCCCATAGGGCTTGGCTTTGTCCATCAATGCCATTCTAAGCTTCAGCAAGGCCACCCTAGGGGGCCACTGAGCGACGTCCATTACGTCGCTAAACTCTTGGATAAATTGTTCCACCTCCTCTTCACCCGTGAAGGTGGGCGCCTTTAACCTGTAGCGGTCCTCAGCTAGTTCTCGCGGAACCCTTCGCTCTTCTACTACATGGTTAACAGGCATTGTCTCTACAGCATTGTCTCTACGCTCACCTTCGATTGTCGGTGGTTGAGTTCCAGCATTTTCAGTCTCCATCTTGGATGCACTATCCCACCGCTGCCACCACTGTTATAATTTTCAGATTTAGGGTTGATGTGCTATCCAGAGAGTCTATTTATCTACTATAGAACTGCACCAGGATAAGTCGAGAGAACGAGTATATTTTATACACAACTATACATTATAAAAACACGATACATTATTTCCAAACAAGTTATACATCTAATCTATTTCACACTCTAGCTTCGACTGAGTTAGCAGCGGGAAACTACAATTGCTGCTAACTATCAACTACGCTAATTGGCTATCCATTGTTCCGGGTCAATTACGCGACCCTACATGTTGTGCTGCTGGTAGTTCCATGAACCACCACAATAAAACTCTACACTCGTTTACAATCAGCAGATGTGGGTAAGCATCTACACTCACTTCAAGTTGATGACTTTATAACTCCGCTGTCACATTGATCGTTACTCTCAAAGCCGTCCCGGCCAAAACCTGCTCTGTCTCCAAGACTGGCACAAAATCAGCTCCCTCAGCCCTCTCTATAATCAGCTTCTTGAGAACTGGCTCTCTCCACCCCAGTTACTCACTTTTTACTAAAGCAGAGTATCAATATAGAGATAGAGTTTCAGTTAGTTAAAGTCTTCTTCTGTCAATATTTGTAATTAGACAGGTAGCGAGACCAATCAGTGGTTGTGTAAGATTCACAAGAACCAATCAGAGGTTGTGTGAGACTCACATAAATGTGGTTCTTTTATATTCTATGACTTCATAACTAATGCAACAGACTATGAATGCCGTAGGCTATGATGTAGAGGTTTAAAGAAATAGCCAAGCAATGTTGTGCAATGTAAAGAATGTAGAGAAATAGACAGCAAAGGCATTATTGTGAACTAGGCTGACTAGTAATTTTAATCATCACTGATGTAACCTCATTATACCAATAATCTAACATGACACATGGATGACACTATCAATATTATTTCACTAGTAAATTAATTCACTGGCAGCTATTGCCAAGTGTCTGCAAGTGTCTGAGCTGTAGGCAGCGTGTCTGCAAAGGCTCTGGATGTAACGTAGCCTGGAAGAAATCTAACATAAATTTTAGTATAGTATAAGCTTTATACAGTCATGGCTTATTTATTTATGTTTCAAAATCTGACAGCATCAACTATCCAGTCTACTGATGTAAGATTTAACCTTTCATATTTATGACACACAAAAATCTCATATATTGAAGCTACAAGACATCTCATATATTGGAGCTATTCATTTTTCCTCCACCTAATTTTTATCAAGGTCAAAATAGTGACAGCGAAAGCTGCCAAAACTCACATTATCCTGTAAACACTGAAAGTTGAAAAGGAATTTGCAGCTGCAATTGGATTTAGAAACCTGATGTGACCTTGAAATAGACTTAGTACCTGTCCGTCATTGGCCGCCATGCTAGGGTGTATCTTGGAGCAGTACATCCCCTGATAGAGCAACATACCCGGGTCATCATTCTCTCCGTAGGTAGATCTGATGGCAACACACTCCTGGTAGTCACCAGCCCAGTTGAGTATTCCAGTGAAAAATCCGGTCGGTGCATTTTCCCAAGCATCCAACACTTCAATAGAATATGGTGTAAAAATAATGTAGAATATGGTGTAAGAATGAGGTAAAATAATATAAAATATAGTGGAAGAATAAGGTGAAATAATGTAGAATATGATGCAAGAATAAGGTAGAATAATGTAGAATATGGTGCAAGAATAAGGTGAAATAAGGTAGAATGTGGTGTAAGAGTAGGTAAAAAATAAGAATGTAAAAAATGGTGTGCAAGAATAAGGTAAAATAGTGTAGAATATGGTGAAAGAATAGCAGAGAGCAAAGTAAAAAAAAGATTGACTGTTTGATCATAGCTCACACCTCTAAAAATGTCTCACGTATCTAAAAATTAGCAGATGGTGCATAACATGCTAAGTTGAATTAACCATAAAACACTATATTCTAAGGAACTGAGCCTAAAAATTTATACTGAGCTAATATAATCCAGGGTTATAGAGAAAGTTAATATTGAAATTGGTGACAAGCAGAGAACAGTTTTAATGAACATATTGTGTAAATTTTAGCTTACAATCTCAAAGTTATTATAGTTACTCTAAGTTGCAACATGGCGACCAAATCATACTGCAAATAGCTTCACTAGATATCAAATGAATAAAAATAAATATCAAATAAATTAGCCAACTCACTTTGAAGGCCCACATGGATCTATTGGACACTTCATTGAGTAGGTGCAAGGTTTGGTTACCACACTTGTTTGATAAATTCAAGTCGTTTTACAACGACTTGTTTGATTCGAGACGATTTTCTATCTGCCTTGAGTGTGCATCTGCCAGGAGAATTTCCTCAAGTGGTTTCGTGCCACAGCTAACAGTTCCTTCACAGCTAAACAGCATATAAAACTTCGTGTGAAAATCAAATCCATTTTTGTCATTGTAAATGTGGGAGAAAATCCAAACCTATCAAAAGTAGTGCAGTCGTAATTACAAATCTAAAAAAATATGAATACAAAAAATTGAAGAGCAATAGGAAGGTAATGTCATATATTCCTGTAATAGACGAGAGAGAAAAGTCAGTACTGTATGCCTTCTACAAGCTGAGAATTAAGTGACCGTAGAAACTTTCTTAGCAAAAAAAGTGATATGCCAGAAAACATCACCAAGGTATCAGTATAACAGATGTAGCTTTACTTTGCTCAAAGTTGCAATGAAGTTGATTTAGTGCATGGTATGCAAATTCTTACTAAGTAGCAGAAGTTACTATTAATATAGCATTATCAACTAAAGGATGAATTTTGAAAAAGAGAGCTGCAAGTGCAGTATGTTAAGTACGTTTTAAACATTCAAAACTAGAATCAGGCCTTTAGCTATTGATATAGTTTAATAACAACACAAGTATGAAAATGAACATTTGTTTTAGAATAAGAGTAAGTAATACCTTACACACCTCCTTACACACAATAAAGTACACCCAAGAAGAGTATGTTAACTTGGTTTTAAAATAAAACCCCTGAGCTTCCACTAGATACATCAAGGAAATATCCCCAAGAGAACAAATTTGACAGGTTTAATATGTGTTAACCTAGAAGATGATTAAATGTAAAGCCAGACATTAGTACAATCAAACATAAAAGGTTACTTATGGTGGTGTACAGTTTGCAAAACCTTATTGCATTAATAATTAACATGCAATAACGCTAGGTTTTTGACCAAAAGGTGGATATAGTACCTGTAGACCTCAGTGATAAATGTTCATTAGCCTCTCCTACACATGTGTAGGAGAGGCTAATGAAAATTTATCACTGAGGTCTACAGGTGCAGCTGGTACTGTTTCTTGAAGACATTTTGATTTTATTTCTGGATTTCATGTTGGCTTTTTCCAAATTCCATTGCTTATTGACAAAATGCAAGTCTACACATGATAGATAAGGGCAACCTTCTAGCTGTCACAGCCTTGCTGAGGCCACATTATTGGTATATTATAAGAATTCAGTCCTGCAAAATAAAACCTCACTTAATTGTGCTAAAATTAAAATTTAAAAACCATGTTTTAGATCTTCCTGTTCCTCAAAGCACCTGCTTTTTTAAGTTTTCAGTATTTTTTGCAAAGTTAGACAAAAATCTACCCATTTTTGGCCAATTTTACCTGAAAAAATTTATTTTTCAATCCATGCCAAATATCTCAGCAGGAAAGCATGGTATTCGAATAGAACAAACACTGTCGGAAACCTGAGAAATTTATGCATGGCAAATTTTTTTATCTTTTCAATAGCCTTCATAGATTTTCTTCAAGTTAGTGATTTATACACTGAAAATGAGATTATGTTTCCTTATAGTAATCACCAATGCACAGCACTTCGCGCTTCAATGAACACGTAGAGATGAGAAGATGGAATGTTGATAGCTGCATATTATTCATAGTGTAATCTCAGGCTAAACAATCACAAGTAGGCAACACGCATGCCACCCACAGAGCATTAACATAGCAAGAACTTAAATTAGATTGTGAGCGAAATTTATGATATTCTCAGTGAGGATGCCCTAACTATCCTGTGGCACTAATCATCTTTCAAAAATAATTATGCCCATACGGGCGTATGGCCTAGAACAGTCTATTTTCTTCTAGGCCATACGGCGTATGGGACCGTATGGGTACCACTACATCCCTGATAATGAGGGTATCACAACTTGAACTTGATATTGATTTAGTTACATCACAAACTCAAGACGTGCCTAGACGTTAACTTAAACTTATACTTATGCTACAACTATTACTATTGAGATTTTATTATTTAAATTACACTAACAACAACATTATCATTATGTTAATCATATTTATTATCAACTTATCGATGTCAAAATTGATCAAATGACAAATCAAATGTCAAATTCAATGATATATGACAATCATTATAGTTATATTGTTATTAAAGTATAACTCAAAAATATAAACATAAAATTATAATATCAATATTAATAATAATTTATAAATATAAATAATAATCATTATGATTATGATTATCATTGGTGAAAGAAGAAGAACTCAACGACTAAGACTCCTTATGAGGATACTCCAAAAGGAAGAATATCACCCAGCACTCTCTGCAGCGTATGACGAACTAATAAATACCCCGGAAAGTTTTATCCAAACTAGGGCCCAAACACTAGGACAGCCAAGATCAGTCAGCACTAATAATAACTGCTATTATAACAGCTTCTTGCCACGGACAATCCGTAACTTTAAAGGGAACAATCCTTGCAAGACTAATTTACACACAGAATAATCTAAACATTGACAGGTTAACTTACCCGTACTAATAAACAATATTGCAACACACACTGCAACCAATTTATGGTCTATTGTATGCATTTTACTTTCTGACCAACCGTAAACATATGAGGCATGCCGCTTCTGCTACCTAGTGGTCTAGCATGATCGTAATCTGGAGGTAACTGGAGGTAACTATCATTATCATGATTAATATTATGATTATCATTATAATTAATATTATGGTAATTATATAGATATAATAATAAATAGATATAATCATATCATTATGAGTATAAAATTCAAGAGATTAATAATAATAATTAATATTATCGATAATTAATATCATTAATAATAATATTAATGATAAACTACACAAATGCAACTTCTGTTTCACAACAATCCTCTTCATTTTTGCTGCAGATCCGCGGGAGAAACCTTGGCCTTGCCCATGGTCATAAAAACAAATTGCAAGATCGGTGGAAAAGATTATAATACATAACACAAAAAACAAGCCCCCTAGTCTGAAAAACGTTATGTAGGCCGTTCGGATTTTTGGTTCCCTAGCTAACAAGAAAGACGCAGCGGATGTTGTGAATTGTTAGGCAACATTGAGTAAGCTACAAGCCCAAGGCATTAGTTGAATTGAAATGGATAAATTTTCTTTTTGTTTTTAAGCATCGATATTCGATAATTTTTGCTTGCACTGTAGTTCCTTAAACGTGAGCTTTGAAAATAAAATTAGTTGAATTTTCATCCCAGCGCGTAAGTTGAAAATTTGCCTAACCCAAGAAGACGGATACTGATACTGATAGTCATAATTATACTGATAGTGATAGTGATAGTTATAGTCGTAGTGATACTAATAGTGATAGTAGTATAACTCACAGTATGAGTATACCTATAAGTAACTAATTAAGTATTGTAGTGATAGTGATACTCACTATCACCACCACTCATAGTGGTGGTGATACTCTCACAGTCAGTCATACTGATACTCATAGTTTTAGATTTGAAGTCATGGTGATGGTGATACTGATACTGATGGTAATAATCATAATCATAATGATAATCATAGTAATACTGATAGATGATAGAACTAGGATTAACTGTAGGAGTTACCGCAAGGTTGCTGCTACTACTATTACTATATTTTCTAATATATTTTCTAATTTAAAAGTTTAGAATCTACAAATAGGTTAAATATCAGTTTTATACTGGTACTCAGTTTTGCATTTTACCATATTGTTATGATTTTCAGATTTAGGGTTGATGTGCCACCAAGAGAGTCTATTTATCACTAGAGAAACTTCACCGAGTTAAGTCGAGTAGATATCGTTATATTTTAATACAAGAATACATAATAAAATCTAATGTACAACAGTAATGATACGCACGTCTATTTAATTTACAGCACTATCTTCAACTGAGCTAGTAGCGCGAAGCTGCTACTATTACTCATAAAACAACCTAGCTAATTGGCTAATACATTGTTCCGGGTCAATACGCAACCTTGCGTATTGTGTTGCTGGTAGCTCCACGAGCCACCACACTGCCCCCTCCAGCAGAAAGCCCTCTTTCTGATAAAAATAAATTTCACATAAAAAAAATGTATACTTCGTTGGGGGGGGGGTAAGAGAACAGTATAAAAGTATATACAAAAAAAAACAACAACTGATAAAATATACGGGTATATATAACGTGCACAATACGTAATAAGTAAGAGAAGGTCCTATCTACATGTAGAGTACGTGCCACCATAACGGTAGGGAATGCCACAGAGAGGTAGGGGAAGAGTAGTATGGAGTTGGAGATAGACTCAAGTTAACTGCGGGCCGCACGCTTCATGCGTTTGATAGACTCCTGTAAATATTTGAGTTCACTGGATGCAGCCTGCACCCGTGGGGCCAGTCTGTACACTTCTTGCTCCAAGTCGTGTGCCCTAGCTTCTACTTCACGTAGGTTGCGGGCCCAGGGGGACGAGCGAGAGGAAGTCGGCTGTCTATGTCTTTTCCGCTCTGAGGATGGAAGGGGAGGAGGGAGTGTATACGCATTTGTGTCTACCCTCTGTAGTACGACACGAGGAAAGGTATGCGGTATGCGTAGAGGACTGTGAGGTGGAGAGTTAGTAGACTGTGTAGGTTTATCTGCGGCTCCGGAGATGATGGGTCGCGGGGAAGGGAAGCCTTGCTCCAGGCGAGATAGCCGAGCTGAGTCAGTGATGAGTGGTTTGATGGCGTTGAGAAAGGCAGGATAGGATGATTCGTCTACTTCATAGACGTGCCCTTGATAACACTGCATAGTACGTTGGTGCCGCAGTAGGTAATCACGATTGTAGCTATATTCTCCGCAAGGGCGGAAAGTGATGATGTAGTGTTGCGGCAAGTGTATTTTCAGTCTGCGGTGGGTTGTGAATCGCTGCTGGCAGAGGTTGCATTCACGATTACTCTCACCTCCTTGATGGGTCCTAATCTCTCTCTCTGTGGCAGGGGTAATCCAGTTGGAGGTTGCTTCCAACTGGGGTGGCAGTTGCCTGGTTGTAGAAGTTGTTGGGGCCGGCTCTGGGTCCCACGCCATCTCTAGAGAAGGCATGCCCGGAGAGACGGGCGCGAGTGTGTCTACAAAAGTAGAATTATTGTTAGATCGCGGTGGATCTTTACAACATAATTCTAGTGACTGTTGACCGTTGCTAGCCTGAGAGTCACAGCTTTTGGAATGCACTCGAGGAACCGATGAATCATGTGTGGACTGACCAAGAACAGTGTCTAGCTCCAGGTCTAACAGACCGTCGGCCATTACAGTGTCTTCATCGTCATTCACATGAAACGTGGTTCCCAGTAATTCTGATTCAATCTGCTGAATTAGTTCAGAATTTACTGGCATCGAGCCCGTTTCCATGAATAGGAATACAAGACTTATACTGGCTTACCTGGGAACTCGGTATTAATGTCCATACTCAACGTTCTTGGTAAGATTGGAGCTGGTTGTGAGATACGTCTGCCTTTGGCGATGTCAGCATAAGAAAAGGCTGAGCATCGTTTCTGAGGCACGAGGTCGGAACTATTTGCTTTACGCGCATTAATTCCTCCCACTATTCCGCCCTCGCAAAAGTTGATTTTTGCGTGGGGCTCACAACTCCAACATTTTATCGTACGGTTTTCCCCTAGACTTTCATGTGCGCCGCTTCTAATGCAGTCACATACGAAGTCTTTTAAATATGGTGGGGGTTTCCTCGTACGCTGTCCCCTTTCTAGGGGGGGGGTGACACGCTTACCGGTTCGTTAGTAGGGGCCTCTAATGGCGTCTCTACTTCACCGTTAGCGGTCACTTCTTCTTGTTCTCCGGATGGAGCCCCTCCCTCCGTGGGGGTTTGCACTTCCGGAACCGGCTCGGTTTCTGGAAGTGATGGAATTAGACTTGGCGGTGGCGGACATGCTTCTGTTGACAAAAGCTGCCGCTCCTCTCTCACCAAGTTTTCTTCCCGCGGTATGACCACTTCGTATTCAGGTCCATGCCGCCGTCGCCCGCGCGTCGTTGTCTGCCTCCTGGGCTCTAACAACGGGGGGCTTCTCCCACTCCGTCGGGGCTAGCCCAATACGGTTTCAAGCGAGACTCATTCTGGATAGACACCTGTCCTGAGCGCTCGATCTTGTACGTATGATTGGGCATAGCCTCGACGACCACGTAGGGCCCTACGAACTTAGGCTTCAGTTTATCAGCCTGTCCGCGACGCCTACGGTAATTGACCATCCACACCTTATCTCCCGTTTGATAGAGAGGTGGTTCATCGGAATCTTCGTGCCGCACCTTCCACTGCTGTTGGCGCAGTATATCGTGTGCGGCCTTCATCCGTTCCACTAGTTCACTGGCATACTCGTGAACCGAGTTGTCTTGCTCTGGAACGTGATAGGTGAGATGGTCAGGGACACGAGTCTCTCTCCCGAGCATCAAGAGGTTTGGGGTCTCACCAGTACTGGTGTGTGGGGTGCTACGGTATGCACGCATGACCTGCGGCAACACCGTATCCCATTCCTCTTGACCTCGTCCAAGGAGGGGACTCCGGAGTGCATCACCTAGCATCCGGTTGTTGCGCTCCACCACCCCGTTACCTTGAGGGTGGTAGGGGGTGGTCCTGCTCTGATTTACTCCCCAGAGGTGGCAAAGGTCGCTCATCAGTTGAGACTGGAATTGAGCGCCTTGATCAGAGTGTATCTGTTCGGGAAGTCCAAAATAACAGAATACATGTTGGTCTAGTGCCCTGGCCACTGTTGGGGCTGATGCATCTGGGATAGCCAGAGCATCCGCCCACCTAGTAAAGTGGTCGGTTAGTACTAGGATCCAATTATTGCCTCTGGGGGTCAGGGGCATGGGTCCGACCAGGTCTACAGCGACTACTTGCCAGGGCCTACCAGCATATAGCCTCCGCCGTCCTGCTTCACCAGGGGGGCGGCTATGCTTACTGGCCTGGCAGATCTCACACTGTTTGACTCTGAGCCGGACGTCACGCTCCATTTGTGGCCAATACCACCGGAGTCGTAATTTGGATATCACTCTCTTGACCCCTGCGTGGGCCTGTTTGTGAGTATCCCAAATCAACTCACGGCGGATGGCCGTGGGGCAGACTACCCTCTTCCTTTCCGGGTGTCTGCCGCTGGCAGCTAGGGAAATGGTGAGTAACCCATCCTGCCCGATCCGCAGCGAGTCCCAACGCTGACAGTATAGCCGGAACTCGGCGCGTCCCTGTCGTATGCGTTCCTCGCTGGGTCGTCGCCCTTCTCTTTTGGCCCGGTATATGTCTGCCACGACTCCAGGCAGCTCTTCTTGAAGCTTCTTCAGCTCTCGAACATTACCGGCCAGTACAGGGTTGGCGCGGAGGTTTTGTACATCCTCCGGGGACTCATCAACTCTTTGCCTGAGTTGACCTTGGTCCCAGTCAAACGGTGCTCCGTGATGAGCCAGCGTCTCCAACTCGCATCGCGGGGGACCTCCATCCCTCCTCTCGATGTTGAGACACTGTTTACAACCTCCGTCAGGTCGGCGACTCAACCCATCCGCATTGCTGTGTCTCTTGCCCGGTCGATGTTCGATCCGGTATGGGAATTCAGCTAAGATTTCGAGCCACCGGGCGACCTGACTAGAGGGCTCTGCTCTCTTGCACAACCAGATCAGCGAGGCATGATCCGTACGCAGCCGGAACTTCCTGCCATATAGGTATGGTCTGAAGTGCTTCACTGACTTGATTACTGCCAGCAGCTCCTTGCGGGTAGTGCAGTAATTTCGTTCAGCGGGTGAGAGAGACTTGCTGTAGTAGGCTACTACTACCTCTCGGCCTACCTGCACTTGTGCCAGCACAGCGCCAACATTTTGGTCACTGGCGTCCGTGTCGAGGATGTACTCCAGAGTGGGGTCTGGGTAGGCCAAGATGGGCGCCGTTAGTAGGCAGCCCTTGAGGCGGTCGAACGCTTCCTGTTCGACTGGGGTCCACTGCCACGTCACTCCCTTTGCGGTGAGCCGGTTTAACGGCTGGGCTATGCCCGCAAAGTCTGGTATGTATTGCCTGTAATACCCTACCAGCCCCAAGAAAGCCCGGAGTCCGGTCAAGTCTTGGGGGGTGACTCAGTCTTCTACCGCCCGTACCTTTTCGGGATCCGTTGCCACGCCGTTTCGACCGACAACGTGCCCCAGGTACTTGACCTCCGGCTGCAATAGAGCGCACTTGGAAGGTTTGAGCTTGAGACCGGCACCTCGGAGTCTCTCGAAAACCTCCTGCAGACGACTGACATGTGTCTCGAAGTCTGGAGAGATTACGATGACATCATCGAGGTAGACCAGCAGTGTCTTCCAATGGAGTCCGCTAAGGACTTGTTCCATCAGCCTCTGGAAGGTGGCTGGGGCGGAGGTTAACCCAAAGGGCAGCACCTTCCACTTCCACAAACCGTCCCGTGTGATAAACGCCGCTTTCTCTTGGGCGTCGGGACTCAGAGGAACCTGCCAATAGCCGCTTAGCAAGTCTAACGTACTGAAGTACTTGCTGCTGGCTAGGGCGTCCAATGACTCGTCAATACGAGGTAGAGGGTAGGCGTCCTGTATGGTTACGCTATTGAGTTTGCGGTAGTCCACACAGAACTGCCAACTGCCGTCTTTCTTCCGGACCAGTACGACTGGCGAGCTCCACGCACTATGGGCGGGCTCTATCAGTCCCCGGTCCAGAAGATCCCGTACTTGTCGGCTAACCTCCTTCTTTTTCTCCGGCCCCAGCCTGCGTGTGGGCTGCCGGACAGGGACTGTCCCTGCAGTCAGCGGTGTTTCGTGTCTGACAATTCCAGTCAGTCCCACGTCATGCTCTACGCTGCTGAACACATCACCGTAGTCGCGTAGTAACTTAGCCATAGCTTGGCGTTCTCTGTTACTCGCGCAGCCGCCATTGGCTGTTTCGTATAACTCCCGGAGATGTGTTGGGACTGCCCCTCGTCCCTGAATAGGGTGTCGAGGGGGTGCCTCCGTCGCGTCACCCAGCGACGGGCCCACGTCCTTTTCCTGGACGGAGTGGAACCGGCCCAGCATTGACCCAGCTGGGAGCTCAATGGGCTCGGTAAAAGGGTTGACTCACTGCACTAAGACCTCCCCTCGCTCAGTTAGTCGGTTTAAACTACTGGCGACTTGGATCCTTTCGTGCGCGCCTTCAACTACCCCGAGCTTGGCTATCCGGTTGCTGTTCACTCGGCAGTGGATAGTAGCTCTGGAGCGTCCGGGCACGGTGCAGTTTCAAACTACCTGAACACCACCCACCAGAGTACGCCCAAACTTATCCACACAGGCGAGTTCTCGCCCGCCCATCAGCACCACCGACTTACTGAAGTCTATTCGGCATTGGTGTTGCTTCAAGAAGGGCATTCCGAGGATAGCATCTTCCTCCAGTTGGCCTATGACAAAGGTCTCCTGTACAGCCTGGTCTCGGACACGCCCAGGGAGCTCGATAATACCGTAGAAAGGAATACATGACCCGTCTGCTAGGGTGCCATGTTCCCCTGTATACGGTCGTACTCTATCCCTGTCCCGGCGGGGCAGTGCCTCAAAGACTCTACGGCTGAGAAGGTTAGTAGTACAACCGGAGTCGAGCAGGAAAATGACAGCGTTGCCGGCCACCTTTCCGGGTAGGAAATAGCTCTCTCCATGTATTTGTACTTTCACCCCCCCCCCCCCCGCATGTGCTGTCTTGGATTGACAGGACGGCGGAGGTTTCACCCGTGGTTTACGGGGCTTCCGGCGGCGAGGTTGATGCCGGCGGGGTTTGGGGCTCTCCACTGGGCCTTCTGGCTCCCTTTCAGTGGCGGGCTCCTCTTCCCGAGGTAACCGGTGGAACCGGTTGGCGAGTGGCAGGGAGAAGGTACTCGGCCGTTGTGCGGGCCTACTAGTCCTGCGTGGTACCTGCCACTCGGGTGGAGTGTTCCGTCGTGTCCGTACGGACAGAAGACGGCGTGTCCCGCCATACTCCTTCAGTTGCGGCCCGCGGGGAGGGAGAGTGTCCGCGGGGAGGGAGAGTGTCCGCAGGCCGTGACAGTTTAACGCCCCCTGGTATTGGGGTCGTCCTTTCTGTCCCTGGTTCTGATCAGCGCTACTCCAGCCCTGCCCCACAGGTGTTGGGGGCACCCGCAGGGCCTGACCGGGGCCAGCACCGGCCAGAATGGTTACCAGTTGTCCCAGCATCTCTACCATACGGTCCACTTCGGCTTCCAGCGGGAGGGCTTCGGGACCTGTCGTAGCCCTGGCAGCGCTGACTCCAACTACTGGTGGGTTCCGTCGTGCTTGATGCATTTGGGTAGCCAACAGGTAAGCTTCTCCAGCCTTCAGGGCATCTTCTATTCTGGTTATCCCTTCAGCTCGTAGTTGATGGTGTAGGCCCAGGTCGTTTAGTGACTGGACAAAGGCGTCATAGGTGTAACGCTCTTGGTGTTGTGCTGGCAGATCGCTATATGCAATCTGCGTCAGCTTCTTCACCGTCGCGGCATGTTCTTGTAGCGAGGTCCGCGGGGTGCGGCACAATCTCTCTAGCTTGGTCCTAGGGTCTATTGCGGAGATGCCAAAACGGGCCCGCAGCGCAGCCAGTATCCCGTCTACGTCCGTTCCCACTCCGTACGGCTTGGCTTGCTCCGTCACCGCTCTCCGCAATTGGATAAGGGCCACTCTATGCGGCCATTGAGCAACCTCCATTACCTCTCTAAATTCTTGTATAAATTGTTCGACATCTTCCGACCCAGTAAAAGTGGGAGCTTTCAAGCAATGTCTATAAGCTTCTTCTCCCTCACGATTCACAGGATTAACAGCATTTCTACGCTCACCTTCTACTGGGGGTGGTTGCATTCTAGCATTTTCAGTCTCCATCTTTGATGTACACTATCCCACCGCTGCCACCACTGTAGTAATTCGTGGAATTACTAGTTTGTGGGTTTTTATTGTGTACTACTAATTACTGCATCATGCTGTGAGGTTACAGAAGGAACCGAACCAAGTGGATTAGGAATGCGAGAATTATATTTAAGTAAACAACATACGAGTAAAAATAACATACATCAGCCGAGAAAGAATATACATAAGTCGTAGTAACTACATGAGTTAGCCTGCCAGTTCCAATCTGCCTGTGGGCGGCTGAAGGTGCTGTATATATACGAGAGCTCGCCTCTGATTGGTTGGTATTAATATCACGTCATCCTGGCCATTACTTCAAGGTTCATCCGGGCAAGCTGATGCATAGCTGTCACTTTGTTGATGATGGAAAATACCCACACTTGCTCAGACGACTGTAAGCATGATTCATCGCAGCCACAGCTGGCTGGATGGTGATTGGTCCATGGGTTCCGGTGGACCGCGGGGAGTCCCCGCATTTCACATGTGCCGTACGGCACGAAGGAATGTTAACATGTAGTCAACTGATGTATTGATGAGTGAGTCCAGCTAAGTGAATGGCCATAGCGTTGCTGGTGCGGAACAGCATACGGTCTCTCTAGTAATGGTGATGCCGTCAAGCTAGGCATTAACTACTAGTACTGGCAGCCTGTTATGATGACCATGCGTACGCATTACGTTACATCTATTACACTGCAGTCCATGGTTATAGCTGCCGGCGGTGTTCCATTGCCGATGGTGTGACATTAGTAAACTACCTACGTGACATTAGTAAACTACCTACGTGACATTAGTAAACTACCTACGTGACATTAGTAAACTACCTACGTGACATTAGTAAACTACCTACGTGACATTAGTAACTACCTACGTGACTACTAACCGCTAACTACTAACCATAGCGGGTTATTACATCACACATTGACAATGTGTGATTATACTACGACAGGTGAATAATAATATAGATAACCAAAACTCACTACACTCCCCCCACCATCGGAAAGTACACCTTTCCGATAAGAAAGGAGTACAAGAAAACAAACAGACAAAAAAAAGAAAACACAATTAGAATACAATATAAGAACGCCACCAAAAAAAAAAATATTCACACAGAAACTGCAACAATATAACAGACATTCGGTATACACTACTTACAAATAAGGGAAACTACAGGAGCACAGTCTACAAGTACAATAAGCTGGCTAATACCTTAGGATCAGACTTCTGTGTTAGGTTACGAAGGTGTCGCTGCTGATATGGCTGGTCGGGTTTACCGGGGTCGGGGATATTCTCTGCCTTGGACATTACTACATGCAGAGGCTGAGGCCGTGAGATTTTCCTCGGGCTCCTCTGAGCTTGAACACCTATCAAGGAGGGGGTTGACATGAAGGGCGTGTCCATCATTAGAGCGAAAGTTGGCAAGTCGTTGCCCTGCTCTGGCTATATGCGCCTGTCTTTCCAGCTGCTCCTTAGCGCCACAAAGAGGATGGGTACTCTCCATCACGACGCCGTCTGCCGTTCAGTAGTAGGCCGAGGTTCTTGAGACGTTTGCCGCCACTTCCAGCGTAAGCTCGACACCTGCTCGTACAACTCTTACTGAAGTGCTTCCCTACAGCGTAGCGTAGCCAGGGAATGTGTATAGACAGTGCTCCTCCACGCCACCTGTACTTCCTTCACCAAAGGTCTGCTGAATGAGCGGTGTGAATTGTTTACTTGTGCATTGCATTCGCACTGGTAAGACGCCAGACCCTCCCGGTCTTGGGCACTAAACGCGTTAGAGAAATACCTGTTAAAAGATCGCTGGTGCATTCGATATCTAATGTCATTGTAACAGTCCTGCCTGTAATCTCCTATCCTTGGAAACAGCATCGGTTTTTCATATCCCACAGCATTGTACACAAATATCCCACTGCTGCCACCACTGTATTGATTTTCAGATTTAGGGTTGATGTGCCACCAAGAGAGTCTATTTATCACTAGAGAAACTTCACCGAGTTAAGTCGAGTAGATATCGTTATATTTTAATACAAGAATACATAATAAAATCTAATGTACAACAGTAATGATACGCACGTCTATTTAATTTACAGCACTATCCTCAACTGAGCTAGTAGCGCGAAGCTGCTACTATTACTCATAAAACAACCTAGCTAATTGGCTAATACATTGTTCCGGGTCAATACGCAACCTTGCGTATTGTGTTGCTGGTAGCTCCACGAGCCACCACAATATTATACTAATCCTAATAGTCATAGTTAGAGTAATAACTATTAAGCGTTTCACTCTTACTTTTAAGTTGAAGTTGTATGTAATTTAAAATTGTAGTGCAAACTTGTGGATACCAATTATAGCTAAAAATATTACTTTTAGTATTACTGTTACTATTTGTATAAATACATTTATAATAATAATCTATTATGCTGTACTTACTACTGATAGCCATGCTAACACTCAATTTATGATCATTGACCATGCCTATTGCTATAGTAAGTGTAATAGTCAATTATGATGAAAGTAAAAACTTATAATAGTAGTAGTAAAACAATCATGCTATTAGCTGTATACATGCTGATATTATGCTCATCGGCCATGACAATGCAGTAAAACTGCAAACAAATTTGATCTAATTTAAACTGTATTTCATTCTTTTTCATATTAATTATGTCATTTCTGATGAGTTCAACTGCGAAATGCTCATTTCATATGCAATAATGATAGAAATGAACTTTTCAATTTTGGTTTAGCAAGTTGAAATTGCCATATCTGGGCAGAAGCTGAAGACAAGATCAAATTGTTATATTTACTGAGGTATATTTCCAATTGAATAAAACCACGCTGGTATGCGCAGCGTTACAACTAACAAAAACCGGATATACAATATTGAATAAATGGGCGGAGCCAAAATATAACAGATTCTCCCTTTACAAAGCTTGACTTACAAAACATTCAAGAAACAAAACAAGTAATAAATTCAAAGTAAGACAGAAAGAAATGAAAGAACAATGTAACTGTAAAATAATAAAATTGAAAGTATTATAAGTCTAACAGCACTCTTGGCTTACGTATCCTACTTGAACGCCTTGGCTCTGAAGGTGTGGTGACAGGTGCTGAAGGTGTACTCACAGTTGCAGGAGTTTGAAGACTATCAGGACGAGGCTCCATGTGCTCAGAGGTTGGACCTGTTTGAGGTGCAGAGACTGGTGGCAAGTGGCTTAATGAAGAAGGTGTGTTCCTAGAAATTAAATCACATGGCACACCGGTAAATGGCTGAACACTGATATCTAAAGGAGTGGTTTCATTTTGGTCATTAGCTATTTTCGCTTCTCGGTGCTTGAGTTGGTCTACATGGCGTTTCCATTTCTTTTCTCCTACCTGTACGAAATAACACAACGGGCCAACCTGGTCAATTATTACCCCCTTTTTCCATTTAACAGCTCCAAAGTAACACCTCACCCAAACATCTGAGCCTATGTCAAATTCACGGTGTATAGCTATAGGACCTGCATCATGTAGTTTTGATGTTATGTCAGGCTTTAAGCAATCAAGCCTTGTTCTCAATGTTCGACCAAGCATTAAAGTTGCAGGGCTCTCACCAGTAGTTGAGTGAGGAGCATTACGATAAGCCAACAAAAACCTGTCTAACCGATACTGTAAATCTAAACCTTGAGAGGCCCTTAGAGCACTTTTGACTGTTTGTACAAACCGCTCTGCTAAACCATTAGTGGCTGGATGATAGGGTGCACTTTTCTTATGTTTGATGCTCAAATGTGCCAAAAAGGCTTCAAACTTTTCGCTACAAAATTGTGGTCCATTGTCACTGACCAGCTCCATAGGCACACCCCATCTAGCAAAGATTGGCCTAAGCATGTTTAAAGTATTTTGGGAGGTGGTAGATTTTGTAACACACACTTCAGGCCACTTAGAATACGAATCCACCACTACTAGTAACATATGACCTTCTACAGGACCAGCATAGTCAATGTGAATGCGCTGATATGGTCGAGTTGTGGGTAGCCATGGGTGTGTATTAACTGCTTTAGGGTCATTACTCATAGACATGCATGAATCGCAAGACCTGCTAGTTGCTTCAATATCTTTGTCCAAGCCTGGCCACCACATAAATGACCTTGCTACAGATTTCATTTTACATATACCTAAATGCTCATCATGCAATTCCTTTAACAGAGGGTTTTGAAGAGAACGTGGGATAACTACTCGATTTCCCCACATAACTACTCCTGACATGATAGATAGCTCATTTCTTCTAGCAAAGAAAGGGTTCAGATCCCAGTCGGCCTCACACAATTTTTGAGGCCAGCCCTCTCTCACTAGCCTGAATACCCTACATAGTGTTGGGTCTTTAGCAGTGAGCTTAGCCACCTGTAAGGAAGTGATAGGAAGTCCAAGATTGTCAACTTTAAAAATAAATGCATGGGGTTTTTCATTCAATTCACTAGCAGCTACTGAATCAGGATACCGGGAAAGAAAATCTGCCCTATTATCTTTGCTTCTGCGCCACTCAATGGTGTAATCATATCCTGAAAGCTTTAAAGCCCACCTTTGAATACGCTCTGCTGTCATAACCGGAAGCCCCTTCTCTGGGGCAAATATTCTACTTAGAGCCTGATTGTCCGTCACTAGAGTAAACTTCCGCCCATATAAGAAATGCCTGAATTTTTCTTACCCAAAAACAACAGCCAAACCTTCTCGCTCTATTTGTGGATACAAAATCTGCGCAGATGTTAATTTTCGAGATGCAAATTGTATGGGGCGTTCTACATCATCAATAACGTGTGAAAGAACTGCTGCTATGCCTACTCTTGAGGCATCACACGTTAGTTTCACAGGCAAGTTTGGGTTAAAGTGAACTAGCAGCTTACTTTCTCTCAATAAGTTTTTAGATTTTTCAAAAGCATTCTGGGCCGTCTTATCCCAAACAAATTTAGCATTGGCCTTAAGCAAAGCATTCAAAGGGGCAACAGTCGCAGCAAGGTTGGGCAAGTAACGCCTGTAAAAATTCAATAGACCCACATAAGATCGCACTTTCGATTTATCCTTAGGTGCCTCAGTTTCAAGGATGCTATCTAACTTGGCAGGAATTGGCCTAATGCCCTCACCATTAATTATGTGACCAAGATATTTCACTTCTGGCTTCAGAAAAGAACATTTTGAGTGCTTTAATTTCAAACCATGTTCCTTTATACGTTTGAAAACCAACTCTAGCCTATGGTTATGTTCCTCTACAGTTCGCCCTGCAACCAATATGTCATCATAATATATATGAACACCCTCTATACCATTAAGCACATGTTCTATGGCATTTTGCCACAAGGACGGAGCAGTCTTGATACCATACGGCAGTCTGTTATACTGATACAAGCCTCTATGGGTGACCAGTGTTAGCAACTCTTTGGATGACTCATGTATGACCATCTGATTATATGCTTGGGCAAAATCTAAGTTTGAGAAATATTTGTTTCCTGCTAAATCACACAGAATATTTTCCATGTTTATTTGAGGTGGTGCTACTTCCTTAAGAAGAGGGTTGACTGTCGACTTAAAATCACCGCAAGGTCTGACCGAGCCGTCAGGTTTGGGGATAAAGAGTAAGCTAGTGGACCAGCTACTGTGTTCAACAGGTGTCAAAATTCCTTCATTAATTAGCCTATCAAGCTCCTTATCTACTACAGACTGAAGTGCAATAGGCACTCTGTAAGGTTTAGAGCATTTGGGGGTAGCGCCATCAACCAACTCAAGCTTAACTGGTGAACCTTTTAGCAAGCCTTGACCTTTAAAAATATCAGGGTACGCAGCCAGCAATCGTTCAATGCCATTTACCGATGAACTTACCACACTCTTTATGGCTTGCCAATTAATTTGCAACTCTCCCAGCCAGTCTCTCCCCAACAGGGCAAACTTTGATGCACCAAGCACATGAAGCCACATCCGTTTAGTCTGGCCAAAATGTTTGACATTCACTTCCATTTTACCTTCGCAATTCACCACATCTCCAGTGAAGCTACAAAATTTTACATTAGAAGGTGAAAGTTTTACATTGCTAAAATGTTTCTGATACAGAGAATAGGGAATTAATGAGACTGAAGCACCAGTGTCGATTTCCATATTGACATTAGCATCATTAATTTGCAAAGTAACAGAATATGGATTAGATAAATTAGATTTTTCTGACAAAAGAGTGCTAGCTATTCCAATATTAACCATGTCTGATGATAAATCACTTTCATATGAATGTACAGGATGATATTGTTGAGCAATATTTGTTTGAACTCTTTCCCCATTACACATGGGTTTAATGTGTCCTCTTTTCCCACAAGAGTGGCAATTAGCATCTTTAAACCTGCATCTAGCTGGATGATGACCTCTACCACATCTCCAACGTTTTGTGTTATAATTACTGTTAGAATACTTAGCTGCGGGTAATGGCGGTCCCAGGCGTGGGGCTGTGTGACTGGTGGAGGCCTGGGACCTTGAAGCATGAGGACCTCTGTTGGTGGGTTGTTTTTCCGAATAGACTGCATTCACAGGTTCTGATGGCAGTGCTTGTTTAGCCATAGCACTTGACTGGTAATCGTCCATTTGCTTCGCTAAAGTCACAGCATTATCCCATGTCAGAGTTGTGCCTTCTCTTATCAATGCTTGTCTGATTGTGTCAGACCTGACACCAGCCACAAGCCTGTTCCGTAGCTTTTGTTTTAACTGTTCAGTGGGTCCGAAATTGCAGTGTGTAGACAGTGCTTTGAGAGCCAGAATAAAGTCAGACACTGACTCAGTAGGTGATTGCGTTCTGGTATCAAATACATACGCCTCTGCTACCTCATTCTTAGCTCCAAAATGATTGTCAAACAGCTCCAGCAAGCCAGTATAATCCATTTCGTTGATTGATGTAGGGGCTGATAAGCTCACTAATAGGCTCAAAGCTTCACTCCCAAGCATAGCAATAAAAGCTGCTTTTCGCTTTTCATTTTCATTAATATCATTCACTATTAGCCATGACGTAAATCTGGTCTTATAAGTAGACCAATCTTCTGTGTCGTGCTTGAATTCACTTATGTTGCCCACGGGCATAGTTAGAGAAAAATATTGAGTTCAAAATAATAAAAATAAAGACCATCAATCGTCGCCAGCTTGTTATATTTGCTGAGGTATATTTCCAATTGAATAAAACCACGCTGGTATGCGCAGCGTTACAACTAACAAAAACCGGATATACAATATTGAATAAATGGGCGGAGCCAAAATATAACACAAATAAATTTTGATTTCGATGTTAGCTCACTTGTGGAAGGAAAGACTATTTTTTATCATCGATAGACTCTTAAGACCAGCAAAAGTATTTGTAAACTAAGTAATTTAAAGTTGGTGACACATGTACAAAAATTTGAACAATTTATTATTAGCCATAGGTCAGCTAAATCAAAACCTTTTTCAATTAGCTAATAGTAATTGTTGCTGCAATTATATACAAATGATTTTAAACTAATTTTTTTTTAAATTATCAAAGTTTGAATTAGGGTTTTATATTTTTAAAAACATAACAAGATTCTTGAAGTTAATTTTAACGTTATTTCATACTCAATTGAATTTTTATGTTGAAATTTAAGTGAAATAAAGAAAAAATGTAGTTTTAAATAATCTGATAAATTGAGAGTTTTTTAACAAATGTTATGTATACAAACATAGATAGTGAGTGATCTAAAGTTAGAAAAGAGGATAGAGGTATTCTACATTAAAATATAAGTTAATGAATCAGCATAAAATTTTAGAGTTTTTTGCATTATAAAATTTTGAGATTCAAGTTAGACTATTACTAGTTCTACGTGTACTACAGTCACTAAAAAGCGTGTTTTACATTAATTTTCATACCACAGTTTACTTACAGCATCATAAAATAGCAAACTTTTGTGATGGTTTGAAATGAGTCTATTCATATTAATTTATTGGCTTACATGCCAAATCTGAACGGTAGTTTGGAAATTGGGTTGGCATAGTTTTGGTATTGATCATATATCTACTTACTGTTATAATATGAAAGGAAATGATGTCATGACATTTCCTTTTAGTGTCCCAAGCACTCTGAAGCACCTGTGCCACGTCATTGACAGACTGGGTGAGGCACCCGAGAGAGCCCAGGGCCTCTCAACTGTGACAACTACCAGCAGCAAACTTTCCTATACTCACCAAAGAGTTTATATCTATACTGAATGTCAGTCAAATAGGTGAGTCATCATCTATTCTAATACTTTTACTGGATGCAGGGCAGTTAGGCAGCACTCGAAATACACACTATTTTACTGGGCTAAAGTTATAAATTCTCAGACTATAGAGTTTTCTATTTTGCATATTTGATGTTCACGTTAAGCTGAAAGTATAAAAATTGTAAGTTGACGTTTTGCTCTGTAATTGGCTGCCAATTTTTATTTTTCTCTTTGAAAGCTTACATTTATTTGGAAAACTGAATTTCGTTTTTGATTAAGCTTTCTCTGTCTGCAAGTTGCTGATAATTTCATACTGTTGCAGTAATAAAAAGGCACAGCTGTTGGTTTTATCAAGAAGTTGTTTCTCTACGACCATCAAGGTAATCAGAGAGAGATGGAGCCACTGTGTATCCTTGACTTCCATGTCCATGAGAGGAAGCAACGGCAGGGTTTTGGCAAGAGGCTCTTTGAGTTTATGTTAGAGGTCTGTGTCCTAGTTTAATGTTACAAATTTTAAAAAATTCACCTGATTTTACATTCACTGATGTTCTGCTAATTCTGCTGCTTTAATAATTGTAAAACTTTTGTGAGTGTATAGTCACTATCCCTGTGAGAAACCCCTGATGGAAAGAGTCTTTCTAAACCAGACTAAGGACATGTTCAGGTGGGACACTAGGGCAATTATGACTGGATGCTCTTCCTAACATCACCAATAGCCTTTACTGGGGTTCGAACCTGTGACTTTGTGTTTACTAAACCAGCTCTCTAACCACTAGCCCACAGCTGCTCCATCTTTTTGTTTGTTATTTTTTATTTATATTGACCTTGTGAAGCAGGAGCAATTGTTACTGGATGCTCTTTCTCACATCACTGTCTGTGTTTGAACTCCAACCACTGACCTTATGTTTACTAGGCCAGCACTCTACTCAGTACACCACAGCTGTCCCTTTTATAGGTCTATCTCCATTATGGACAAAATTATGACTGGGGCTCTTCAAACATCACCAATGGTGTTTGGTTCTAAAACACTCACACTATTACACTATGCATGGTCCTTTTTGTAGATCTACCTCTATCACAGACACTGTTTATTGTTTCACTGTCGATTTATTAATTATTTGTGACGTTACAGAACGAGAGAGTCACACCATCACATCTGGCTGTAGACAGACTGTCAGACAAATTCTTGGCGTTCCTTACAAAACTTTACAAGTTGAGAGTTACGATCCCTCAAGTCAATAACTATGTCACATTTGAAGGATTCTTCTTAAACCGAAATGGTATGTACTTGAATCAGATTATTACAATCTGTTATTATTATTTGAGATCTCTCCCTTTAAAGTTGTAAATCTAGATTTGTTTAAAAACATTTTTGAAATTTTCTACAGGTTGCAATATTTTTATAAATATAATTTTTCAATTTCTACCAGTTGGAATAATTTTTCTTACAACATTTTTGCAATGTCACAGTAACTAGAGATATTTTCAATTTCTGTTTTTATTGATTGATAGTAGTAGTTAACTATAGCATGAATAGCCTTACAACATAATTCAGTTTAGTTTCTCTGAAAAACTGCAGATGTTGATCTGTACAACAAAAATATAGTTATATATAATAGTATGCCTTTCAAGTAGGTGCTGTAAGAACTCAGTCTTTCTTATCAATTATTAGTTTAACTTTTAACTTTCAATTTATGTCTTTTTGTCAATATTTATATTATTATGCAATATGCAAACCTATTTTTTACTCAATTGATGCATTTTCAGATCAGTCTAAGAAGCGAGTCAGTCATGGCGGGGGAGACAATGCCCAATCCGGATGTGTGACAGGTGCTTGTTTTTATACCGCTGTCAAAAGATCAGCATGGATAGCTACAAAGATTTTGTTTTAGTCACAAAATTTAATTTAATAACATGTATATAATTTATTATCTGTATTTTATTATGTTTATTTAATGTATATCTAACTAGTCAATCACTGTGTTTCTTTGTAAATTTTCGGAATTTACTTTAACAGACATAATTTCCTAACCGTGCTGCAGTAATAAAAGTCTTATCACACAGTCAAGTTATCAATATGGTTCTGTTGCTGCGCATGAGACTGGCCTACCTGGAGCGCCCTCTAGTAACCAATATGTGGCGTAAGTGCAGATTCATACTATAAGCCGGAAAATTAATTTAACTAAAAATAACTTTTATCAATATGATTAGCATACAGGGTAACGTCAGGTTTTGTCAAGGCAGTGACAGTAGGCATGTATAGTGTGGTGCTCTGTCTGCCCACTGATCTTACACATCTGCAGTCTAGTCTGAGCACAACTGTTGTTGTAATTCAAAGTAATAAAACACATCTAAGTGCTATGTATATTAGTTGTGTATATGAACCTGGTGGTGTTTAAGTATTAGAATAACCTGTAAGGGTAGACTCAATATTACAGTTAGAGCTGCAAATTCGATTGTAAGCAGTATTTTCCAGGTGTTTTGTTATTTTATGTTGCAAGGTATTTGTATTTTAATTGCTATCATCAGTTGAACATATTCATGTGCATATGTAACACGTTTTATCTGAAAGGAAAGAAACTATTTGCAACTTTAGCTCTCTTAGCAACTAAAATTAATGAATGTAAATAACACTTTCTTTGTTTAAAAAAAGCATTCCATTGAACAGTGTACATATAAAAGGTAGAACCCAACTGACTTCAAAAATATTGAAATTTTTAGGATAGGAATATAAAGATATTTTGTTCAACTTCTGTTATACATGTGTATGTATTGTAATGTAGTAATGTAAAGCCTATGTTCCCAAGATGCTGTTTCTCAATAAGTTCATATAATAATAAAAGATTTGTTGCTCAAAACTATCACTATTTTGTATTGTGGTGACAACTCCATATAATCACGTAACATCACATTAAATATATCCTCATGATACAAACTTATAGAGCCAGAAGATTCTCCAATGGTTGACATTTTATGTTGGGCCGAAACTTTTTTTTTAGTGTTCAACTTACAAATTTTGCAGAAAAATTTAAGATATCTCCAATATTTTATGTAGATGTTCAAAATTTATGCCTTTGTTAATGTAAGAATATATGTAAAAATATCTGAAATAAAAAGAATTCTGCTCATTTCCTGAGTAATATCTCCATATTTGTTCGCAGGCACTGCTGAGTAACATAGACAAGGCAGTGCATCAATATGAACTTTCTAACCAGTTAGAAAGTTCATATTGGGAACACCTTCAAACTGGTGAGTACCAGCTTCATACTCTGACTGTTAATTATCTTTGTATTGCTAGTTATCCCCAGCACTTTGTCTTGTCACTTGTCCATATGTGGGCAGTGCTCCAGGTGCTTGGACTGTGGGTGGTCTGAGTATGGAGCACTGCTTGTCACAGCCACCCGCAGTGCATAGTGAGTTGACATGTGATGTCATATTTGACTGTTACATCACGCGATCAGAGGGAAGCAGTAAGGAATATCACCCACCTGACAACCACCTGTTATTGAATGTATTCTCTGTTTAGTTATTCATTTTTATTCGCTCTGTCGTCTTTTTACAGTTGCAAGGTATGAAACCTACCGACATAGTCCCATGCCTGCAATATGATATGTGCTCCCAGGCTATAGCTAGTCTCAACAGTATTGGAGATAACCTCAGTGCTCTGTTCAAACTGATGTTTACTCAGGGTGAGTGCGTTAGCCTCCCACAATTCAAATTCAGATATCTAATGATTACTATTATTAGAGCCTTTAATTCTCATTAGGATTGTTATATCTTCCATTACTATTAACAGACGTTAGTTTGAGCTTCTGATACAGTTCATGTACGTTTCCTTTATGGAAGTACAATGACCGTTTCCTGTCTTCAGGCAAGGAGTACGGCAGAGCTATCTTTCTCAAAGCCGCCAACACCATGAGAAGAAGTTGTCGTAACTTAGCCTCGGATTTTTCTCCTGACATCACGCCTCTGCTAGGGGCGGTGAATCATCTCTTCCCCATCTATTTCAGACATTCGACCCAAAAGAGTTCTGCCCCAAGTTGCCAACACAGAAAAGGTAACAATTGGCATCTACTTGGTGCAAGTCATGTACATTGATAGTATACTATAATAATATACCATATTTATAATATAGCATGATTTAATATAATATAATGGTAATATGGCATATAAACAGTATAATATATTATGTAATATAATCATTATATAATGGAGGTGATAATATAATTATAATATGCTATAGTTTTTCTGGCTTATCAGCGTTAGAATCTGTAGAATTTTTTTATTAATATCTGTTCATTTTTGATCAAATTGAGTAAAATTTCAACTTTTTCCAATTAGTTCTCTTTTCAACTCTTGCTTTGTAGCTAAAGTGTGTTTTACCTCCCTCCCCAGAGAGCTCTATGGTCTCCTCGCCTCCTTCCTCTTTTAGTCCAAAAGTGTGCTCAAACTAGCCGCCATGTTTGAGAATGACAAGTCGTGACCTAAAACTACTTTTTTTCCAGTTGACCTTGACATTGTTTTGCTGGCCTTGACCTCCATTTCCTTCCTCTTTTAGCTGACATTTCCTTCTATAGTTCCATGTGAGCATACTAAATTATATTGTTTCTCTCTTCTAATACAAATAGTTATATATACAATAATGCCTTGTAAAGATTTTATATTTGTGTGAAATTGAAAAGCTTTAACAATATTACTGTTGCTTTTTATTCTGTATATCACCTATTTCTTCTATGTGTACTTATATTGACATTTTACACCTCTTGGTATTTTATTCATTGGTTTTGATATTATTTCTGTTGACCTAGTATTTGTTAGCCACATTGTAGTTCAGTGTTGCTTTGTTTCGACAGGCTTTCTTTTTCCTGATTCGTCATTTTATACAGCAATGTCATCTGATAACCCATTTAGTTGAATATGTTTTGTTTCCTTTTCATTTTATTTGTAATTCTTCAGCTGAAGCATGCACATGTTTATTTACAGATATAATTTTGTATACCGTATAATGAATTGACTTTCATGATTGGTGTGTATAATAAACATTTATTTATAAGAAAATACAAATATAATATTATGTTCTTTTTACAAAAAATACTAAGCTATTCTGCTTTGAGTAGTAATTAAGCATTATATCAAATTCCACCAATGCTTCTGCTAAGTTAATGCTATCATAACAAATCTAAAGTATTGGATTCCTAAAATAAGGAATCTTAAAATTGTGTCCACATCCTTACAGCCCTGTATATAATAGTCAATAGTCACAACTCTTATGTAACACTTCCTATAGAACAGCTGTCTGTATGAGAAATCTCTCAAAGTTGTGTAGCTTTACAGCTCTTTCTCTTCACAGTTGTGTAGTGGTTACCAGAACAAGGTTAGCATGCGGTTTTCCTCACTGAATCATCACTATACTCGGCAATTCTTCCTTTTCTGTAGCTAAAACTTTGACCAGCTGTCGGAGTTTGCTGATCCCCCTGGGGAGGTTTTTCCACAATGCTGAATTGTTTTCTCTTTGCTTGGAATATTTGATTGGTTGCTCTTTGCTCAGTACTGCAGGTTCAGTTTTGTGCAATATGGCAGGTTTGTTTCTATCTCGTATAGCAGGTCTGTAGCTACTTAGTATGACAGGTCCGTTTTCATTGGACATGGTAGGCGTGGCTCTTCCTTTGTGGCTCTCTCTTCTTTCCTGCACAAAGTATGCAGGTCTATGATATACTTTATTGAAAACAAATTGATTTTCGGCTAGTGCATGTTCTCTCTAAAATTATTTTTATAAGTTTCATATATTGGACTGAAAGAAAAATTCTGCATAAACGACTATAAAGTGCTTTAGGATCTCCTAAAATCGCTATTTATTATAATGCAGCTACATGCCGTAGCAAAATTAGTAGAAGCTCATACTAAACAGTATTTACTACCAGTTGCATGAATGTTATTTTCTTTATATACGTGCATGTTTATAGCTATATTATGTATATATAATGTATATATATATACATATATATATATGTATGTATATATATATATATATATATTATATATAATGTATATATATATCTATATATATGTATGTATATATATATATATATATATATATATATATATATATATATATATATATATATATATATATATATATATATATATATATATATATATATATAATGTATATATATATATATATATGTATGTATATATATATATATATATATAATAATTATTATAATAATTTATTATATATATATTATATATATATAATGTATATATATCTATATATATGTATGTATATATATATATATATAATAATTATTATAATAATTTATTATATATATATTATATATATATAATGTATATATATCTATATATATGTATGTATATATATATATATATATATATATATATATATATATATATATGAGTCAGTTTACTTCATTTAGTACACACCAGCTTTCATACTCTTATCCCTTAAATATGGTGGACAAAAGTTAGAAGTGTGAAAAACCAAATAGAAAATGTTTTTAAATATCATCAGTAGCCCTAAAAACTTCTGCACACAGATACTTGAGTCTGCCAGTTATTAACCATTACCACCAGAGTTTGAGAGAATGTAATTTGTAATTAGCTGTGATTAATTATTTTTTTTCAAGTAAATTAATGTAATTTGTTATTGATGTATAAAACTGTAATTGTAGAACATATATTACACATCTAGAAATGTAATTAGGTTTTAAAATTACTTCGTAATTGCATATCTATTATATTTCAAAGTTTAAATCTTAAAACAAAATTTATAATTTTTCTACTATACCAAGTATTTATTTAAACAAGTTCAGAATAATTCAATGCAGTCTTGTATCCACTAGTAATCACTGCTGAGAACAAAGAAGATTAGCTACTGTTAAAATTGCCTCACATAGTTGGACCCCAGGAGTAAGATTTTATAACTTCTATTTATCCCCTGTGAGAACCTAATTAAATGTAATTAATAACATTTATATGTAATGGAGCTCATCTCTCATTAACACTCATTATAATACTATTTACCATTTACTGCAAGTGACACACGTCTGTGGCGGGCAGGTGAGGCACATCTGTGGCGGGCAGGTGAGGCAGGTCTGTGGCAGGCAGGTGAGGCAGGTCTGTGGCGGGCAGGTGAGGCACATCTGTGGCAGGCAGGTGAGACATATCTGTGGCGGGCAGGTGAGGCAGGTCTGTGGCAGGCAGGTGAGGCAGGTCTGTGGCAGGCAGGTGAGACACTGAAAGACCTGCAGCATCTATCTACACTATAACAGTGGCTAAGATTTAGCTTTATCTTAAAAAAAAAGCTTTAAACTGCAGTACAGTTACACTGCAATTACTCGCAGTTTTGCTTAGAACAGTCAAACTATGTAAAGTATTCGTGGAGAAATAGTTGCAGATAACAGAGTTCAATGCTGGTATATAATACACAGTAGATATCACAGAGTATAATAATACACAGTAGATATTATGGAATATATAAAGTAACAAACAGTATATAATATATAGTATAGATTGTACCTGTCCCTTACTTTTGTTTCTAGAAACATAAGGTGGAAGTAGTGATGTAAGCTAACAGCAATGAAACCAATATTATATAATCTGTCAGAATGTAGCAACATTTAACTGAAGAAACGAACTAAATAGGTGACTCATCAAGGAAGAATGTCAATCATCAATACTAGGAGGAAAAATACATTATAACAGCTGTCTTTATTTTTATTACAATAGTTTCTAACAGTAAATTATAAAAATTTTTGTCTGCAAAAACATACACACAATTTGAAACAAGTCCATCATTTGAGTTCCAAAACAGCATTTAAAAGAGCCTTTCCACTACAAAGCAGGCAACATCAAAGCACATCATGGCCATTACTCACTGAGGTACATATTATAGAGCTCATTGTTGGCGCCTGCATCATCTGCTTGTACACCTTTACCGTTGGACATCATTGCACTTATCATCATAGGGGGCGCACCTAACATAACCCATGGTAGAATAAAATAAAAGCTTCAATCACAGGCTATGGATGAAATTCGCAAAAGATTACCAATAAACAGCTGAAAGAAAATGAAAAAGATACAAGTAATGAACAATGATTCGGTTTTACTAATAGCTAACCAAATACTGGGGCTTCACCAGGAGGTCCAGGTCTACCGGGACTATCCATTTCCCCATCTCTCCCTTGTTCACCCTAGAAATACAGAATATTGGTTTATTACCACTAAACTAACAAGATGAATAACGATAACCTGTTAGCAGTGTAAGTGTTTACCTTAGCACCATCAGGTTCAGGTGGTCCCATAGCACCCATAGCACCAGGAGGACCAGTAATTCCTTGTTTGCCATCAGAACCCCGTAGCCTGGGTGGTCCAGCAATACCAACTGGCCCGACATCTCCCCTTTCACCATCAATAACAGGAGCTCCGGGCAATCCCTGAGGTCCCTGGAAACCAGTGGGTCTTTCAACAGCAGATGATATTCATATTATCATGAGTTAGGAGTTGCCTTACCTTCCTACTAAGAAGGATAACTCTTAGAGTCAAGATTCTGTTGATGGCCAATAACTAAGGACAAAGATTGGTTCAACTTCATTCATACCTTTAGGTCCTTGTTCGCCGGGAATTCCCGGAAGCTCCGTGGGGTCCCTGAGGACCAGTTGGCCCAGACAATCCAGTTGGTCCAGAAGCACCCTGTGGCCCAGCTGGCCCCTATAGTAATGAATATATTTAGGAGACACAACTTAGCTGTGAGATATTAGTGAATTATATTTTCTGTAATATTATTGTATTGTATAACATATTATATTATGGTGTATTATACTGCATTGTTGTGTAATATATTACATCATGTGATGTCACTGAAGCAACTTTAGTATTAACATAAATAAACTAAAACAAATAAACAACTAAAAGATTGACTAGTGGAAAACCAGAGAACTGAAATAAATAGAAAACTGAATAAAGAATGTTCCTGCCTTATCACCCTTGTCTCCTTGAGCACCTTCAGGTCCCTGGTTACCGGGGATTCCCACTGGACCCATGGAGCCAGGAGATTTTTGAACGCCCTGCTCCCCAGGTCTACCATCAGCACCCAGTACACCAGGTAAACCGTCTCTGAAAAAATTGACAACAAATTATAAAAACTAAATCAAAAAAAAAGTTCCAAGAAGCTGAATAGGGTAGAGTAAAGCACAAAAAATACCTTCCATTAGATTCGGGTTCTCCAGTGACCCCCCTTGAGCCAGTTGGACCAGGCATACCAGTTCGTGCAGTTTCTCCTGTCTTTCCATTTCTGCCATCCAGACCAGGTTCTCCAGCTTGTTCGACAGGTCCTATGAACCAAGCAGCACCAGTATGCATTACAAGTGGTCATTTATTAATTCTGGAACACCACATTTCTCAACATTTCTGGTATATTTCTTTGTTTTCTTGTTTTTACTAAGACAATGCATCATGTGGTAAAAAGTATGGTAAAAATGATCCATTGAAACCAGTCAGAGCAACTATCATACATAGTAATCCTGTCAGTTGAAGTAACAAGCACTGCTGGGATTCAATATGATTACTTAGCCTACTCCCTGCCTTAGTGCAGACTAGCTGTGAGGAGAACCCCAGCATATAGCATATCTGTGAGGGAAACCCCAGCATATAGCATAGCTGTGAGGGAAACCCCGGCATATATCATAGGTGTGAGGGGAATTCCAGCATATATAATAGCTGTGAGGGAAACCCCAGCATATTATAGAATACCTAAAAAGAACAGAAATACACAAGCAAGGGCGAGTAACTCCTCATTCTTAGCTGCAGGACCTTGATCTCCTTGTTTACCCTGATATCCTATCTCAACAGGTCCAGGTACTCCGTCTCTACCGGTAAGCACCCATTGATAGCATCACAACAGGTGCAACTAGTTTTCAACTTGATTTCTATGTTGCTATAATAAACAGTGTGACTGGTCACTATAGAATAGCCTACTAGAAATCTGCTCGCTAAATAAAGGTCAAATTATAGGAGAGAATAGAGACTAATGACGCAAGGTAATTGTAAGTTCGTAGGAGGTTTAGTCCATCTAGACCACTGGTTAGTCTAGTCTGTCTACAGCCCTGTGTAGTTTGGTCTGTCTACACCCCTGTCTAGTTTAGTTTGTCTACACCCCTGTCTAGTTTAGTTTGTCTACACCCCTGTGTAGACCATAATCAAATAATCCAAAGCTCTCTGAAAAAACCAAAATGCTCCAAGACAGAGTTTTTTCCTTTTTCCACGTAACAAACATAAAATAACGAAAACGAAAAAGATCCCAACATAACTTGACAGATTAAACTCAATTGAGCATAAACACTACCTGGTTCTCCAAAAAGTCCGGTATCTCCTGAAAAACAAGGTGGTCTCCTTTCTCCTGCATCTCCAGGATTGCCGGATATACCAGGCAGGCCATCAACATCGGGTGAACCCTTCCTCTCCATGGTAAGATCCCGGGTGTCTTTTGGGACCCATTACCCCTTTCTGTTCACTGCAAAACAAGATTAACACATAATACAAGTAGGCATGGCCCTGCAAAACAGAACAGAGTAGCCAATCACATCACTACTTTGATATTGTCAGGCCAATCACATCGCTGCACTGATATTGTTAAGCCAATATTCTCAATACAATATTCAGGCAATAATAAACTCTACAATGCGAAACAACAGTTTATTTTATACTTATTACCAAATTAAAGTTTACTTCTAGTAAAAACATGGTGGAGAATACATCTAGACCTTGAACAATAAAAGTATGAGCTCCATAATAAACCAGGGTTGTTGGGGTCAATTACATGTGAATGTAACTAATTACAATTACATGAGAATTTGTCAATTACAATTATAATTACAGTTGAAATAAATGTAATTAATTACAGTACAAAACTACATTGTAAAGCAATTAATTACAATTACATGGCAATGCAAATAATTACAATTACAATTACTTTTGTTCTCACAAAGGACAAATGGAAGTTATGCAATTTCACCTCTAGGGTCCAACTAGCAGGGGCAATTTTGACAGGGGTGAACGTGCTTTGTTCGCAAAAGTGATACTATACTACATTGACTTAATCTGTACTTGTTATTTAACAGTACGCATGTTAAAAAAGAATGAATTTCTTAAGATTTTAAGATTTAAAAGTTTAATGTAATTGAGATGTAATTGTAAAGTAATTGCAAAAATCAATTACATTAGATATGTAATCAACTACAATTACATATGAGTCATTACTCAAGTCACTAGCAGGATATATAGACACCACTTTGGTTGTGGCTACAAGAGATGTAGAATATCTTGTCGAGCAACTAACAGTGAAAGTTATTATGATTAGCAAACTGTTACTGTAACTATACTAACAAAGTAACTATACTAACAGAGTAACTATACTAACAGAGTAACTATGCTAACAGAGTAACTATACTAACAGAGTAACTATACTAACTCACAGTATAAGTCATAGTGACTACTCACCTGACAGCCCGCTTTACAGACACCATGGTGACAGATCTGTCCATCACTAGGACAGGCTGTGTTGTCAGTACACGGATAGAAGCACCTGCCACCTTGACACGTCCTGCCAAGTGTGCATGACAGCTCGTACTTGCAGGTGTCTGAGCAAAGTCCCCCCACACACACACCAACACAGTCTGAGTCTAAGTAAATACAAGTGTATGAAACTCTTTTGATAAATTTTATCTCTACAAATAAAAATGCTGATAATCACAAACAAAATATATAGAAAATAAAGCAAATTCAGCTTTAATTTTACACTCTGTTACGTAAATACATAACAAAAATCATTCAAAAATCCTGGCCAGCACAGATATAAGTACAACAAAAAGCAACACTTTTAAACTGCAATGGAGCAAAGGTCAACGATTTCGTATTCAAACCTGAAGAACATTCTACTAGTTCAGAGTGATAAAGATCCCAGACAACAGTTCTGTCATCTGGTGAGGCCTGCTGATAACATCTTTTCTCCAAACAGATCAGCAGCTTCCCACAGTCTCTGTCAAGGTCACATATCCCAACACAGGCACCACACTCGCAGGTGAAGCCATACGCACAGTTCTCAGAGGTCTGAAGAGTTCAACAAAAACTATAAACTATTCAGATGATTAGTCAGTTTAGTTGCGTCAGAGTTGAGATGTGCTGGAGGGTAGTTGTTGAATACTAGCAGTATAAACTAGTAAGATAACTTGGTAATATAAACTAGTAATATAACTTGGTTACATAAACTAGTAATATAACTTGGTAATATAAACTAGTAATATAACTTGATAACATAAACTAGTAATATAACTTCGTAACATAAACTAGTAATATAACTTGGTAGTATAACTTGGTAATATAAACTAGTGATATAACTTGGTAACATAAACTGGTAACATAAACTAGTAATATAACTTGGTTACATAAACTAGTAATATAACTTGGTAATATAAACTAGTAATATAACTTGGTAACATAAACTAGTAATATAACTTCGTAACATAAACTAGTAGTATAACTTGGTAATATAAACTAGTGATATAACTTGGTAACATAAACTAGTAATATAACTTGGTAGTATAACTTGGTAATATAAACTAGTGATATAACTTGGTAACATAAACTGGTAACATAAACTAGTAATATAACTTGGTTACATAAACTAGTAATATAACTTGGTAATATAAACTAGTAATATAACTTGGTAACATAAACTAGTAATATAACTTCGTAACATAAACTAGTAATATAACTTGGTAACATAAACTAGTAATATAACTTGGTAACATAAACTAGTAATATAACTTGGTAACATAAACTAGTAATATAACTTGGTAACATAAACTAGTAATATAACTTGGTAACATAAACTAGTAATATAACTTGGTAACATAAACTGGTAATATAACTTGGTAATATAAACTAGTAATATAACTTCGTAACATAAACTAGTAATATAACTTGGTAACATAAACTAGTAATATAACTTGGTAGCATAAACTAGTAATGTAACTTGGTAACATAAACTAGTAATATAACTTGGTAACATAAACTAGTAGTATAACTTGGTAACATAAACTAGTATTATAACTTGGTAACATAAACTGGTAATATAAACTAGTAATATAACTTGGTTACATAAACTAGTAGTATAACTTGGTAACATAAACTAGTATTATAACTTGGTAACATAAACTGGTAATATAAACTAGTAATATAACTTGGTAACATAAACTAACAATATAACTTGGTAACATAAACTAGTAATATAACTTGGTAATATAAACTAGTAATATAACTTGATAACATAAACTAGTAATATAACTTCGTAGTATAACTTGGTAATATAAACCAGTAATATAACTTGGTAACATAAACTAGTAATATAACTTGGTAATATAAACTAGTAATATAACTTGGTAATATAAACTAGTAATATAACTTGGTAATATAAACTAGTAATATAACTTGGTAACATAAACTAGTAATATAACTTGGTAATATAAACTAGTAATATAACTTGGTAATATAAACTAGTAATATAACTTGGTATTATAAACCAGTAATATAACTTGGTAACATAAACTAACAATATAACTTGGTAATATAAACTAGTAATATAACTTGGTAATATAAACTAGTAATATAACTTGGTAATATAAACTAGTAATATAACTTGGTAACATAAACTAGTAATATAACTTGGTAATATAAACTAGTAATATAACTTGGTGATATAAACTAGTAATATAACTTGGTTACATAAACTAGTAATATAACTTGGTAACATAAACTAGTAATATAACTTGGTAACATAAACTAGTAATATAACTTGGTAACATAAACTAGTAATATAACTTGGTAACATAAACTAGTAATATAACTTGATAACATAAACTAGTAATATAACTTCGTAACATAAACTAGTAATATAACTTGGTAGTATAACTTGGTAATATAAACTAGTGATATAACTTGGTAACATAAACTGGTAACATAAACTAGTAATATAACTTGGTTACATAAACTAGTAATATAACTTGGTAATATAAACTAGTAATATAACTTGGTAACATAAACTAGTAATATAACTTGGTAACATAAACTAGTAATATAACTTGGTAACATAAACTAGTAATATAACTTGGTAACATAAACTAGTAATATAACTTGGTAGTATAACTTGGTAATATAAACTAGTAATATAACTTGGTAACATAAACTAGTAATATAACTTGGTAATATAAACTAGTAATATAACTTGGTAATATAAACTAGTAATATAACTTGGTAATATAAACTAGTAATATAACTTGGTAACATAAACTAGTAATATAACTTGGTAATATAAACTAGTAATATAACTTGGTAATATAAACTAGTAATATAAACCAGTAATATAACTTGGTAACATAAACTAACAATATAACTTGGTAATATAAACTAGTAATATAACTTGGTAATATAACTTGGTAATATAAACTAGTAATATAACTATGACTATGAGTATCAGACTCAGTATGAGATTGAGTATGGGATTGAGTATCACTACCAGTATGAGTATGTACTATGAGTATTGTGGTGGTTCGTGGAACTACCAGCAGCACAACATGTAGGGTCGCGTAATTGACCCGGAACAATGGATAGCCAATTAGCGTAGTTGATAGTTAGCAGCAATTGTAGTTTCCCGCTGCTAACTCAGTCGAAGCTAGAGTGTGAAATAGATTAGATGTGTAACTTGTTTGGGAATAATGTATCGCGTTTTTATAATGTATAGTTGTGTGTAAAATATACTCGTTCACTCGACTTATCCTGGTGCAGTTCTATAATAGATAAATAGACTCTCTGGATAGCACATCAACCCTAAATCTGAAAATTATAACAGTATGTTATCTGTCTAAGAGTAAGAGTAAGACGAAGTGCAAGTGTTACAATAAATAAATAATACTTATTCAGATTGAGATTATTCTACATAGTCAAAATTGAATATCCTACATTATTTATTTCATAATATTGTTATAGTTTTCAGATTTAGGGTTGATGTGCCACCAAGAGAGTCTATTTAACACTAGAGAAACTTCACCAGTTAAGTCGAGTAGATATCGTTATATTTAATACAAGAATACATAATAAAAATCCAATGTACAACAGTAATGATACGCACGTCTATTTAGTTTACAGCACTATCCTCAACTGAGCTAGTAGCGCGAAGCGGCTACTATTACTAATACAACAGCTTAGCTAATTGGCTAATACATTGTTCCGGGTCAATATGCAACCTCGCGTATTGTGTTGCTGGTAGCTCCTTGAGCCACCACACTGCCCCCTCCAGCAGAAAGCCCACTTTCTGATAAAATAAGATTCACATAAAAACGTATACTTCGTTGTGGGGGGGTAAGAGAACAGTATAAAAGTATATAAAAAAAAAGACAACAACTGGTAAAATATACAGGTATATATAACGTGCACTAAGTAATAAGCAAGAGAAGGTCCTATCTACATATAGAGTACGTGCCACCATTACGGTAGGGAATGCCAGAGAGAGGTAGGGGAATGAGTAGTAGGGAGTTGTAGGTAGACTCGAGTTAACTGCGGGCCGCACGCTTCATGCGTTTAATAGACTCCTGTAAATATTTGAGTTCACTGGAGGCTGCCTGTACCCGTGGGGCCAGCCTGTACACTTCTTGCTCCAAGTCATGCGCCCTAGCTTCTACCTCACGTAGGTTACGGGCCCAGGGGGACGAGCGAGAGGAAGTTGGCTGCCTGTGTCGTTTCCGCTCTGAGGATGGAAGAGGAGGAGGGAGTGTATACGCATTTGTGTCTACTCTCTGTAGTACGACACGAGGAAAGGTATGCGGCATGCGTATAGGACTGTGAGGTGGAGAGTTAGCAGACTGTGTAGGTTTATCTGCGGCTCCAGAGATGATGGGTCGCGGGGAAGGGAAGCCTTGCTCCAGGCGAGATAGCCGAGCTGAGTCAGTGATGAGTGGTTTGATGGCGTTGAGAAAGGCAGGATATGATGATTCGTCTACTTCATAGACATGTCCTTGATAGCACTGCATAGTACGTTGGTGCCTCAGTAGGTAATCACGATTATAGCTATATTCTCCGCAAGGGCAGAAAGTGGTGATGTAGTGCTGCGGCAAGTGCACCTTTAGTCTGCGGTGGGTTGTGAATCGCTGCTGGCAGAGGTTGCATTCACGATTACTCTCACCTCCTTGATGGGTCCTGATTTCTCTCTCTGTGGCAGGGGTAATCCAGTTGGAGGTTGCTTCCAACTGGGGTGGCAGTTGCCTGGTGGTAGGAGTTGTTGGGGCCGGCTCTGGGTCCCATGCCATCTCTAGAGAAGGCATGCCCGTAGAGACGGGCGCGAGTGTGTCTACAAAAGTAGAATTATTGTTAGATCGCGGTGGATCTTTACAACATAATTCTAGTGACTGTCGACCGTTGCTAGCCTGAGAGTCACAGCTTTTGGAATGCACTCGAGGAACTGATGAATCATGTGTGGACTGACCAAGAACAGTGTCTAGCTCCAGGTCTAACAGACCGTCGGCCATTACAGTGTCTTCATCGTCATTCACATGAAACGTGGTTCCCAGTAATTCTGATTCAATCTGCTGAATTAGTTCAGAATTTACTGGCATCGAGCCCGTTTCCATGAATAGGAATACAAGACTTATACTGGCTTACCTGGGAACTCGGTATTAATGTCCATACTCAACGTTCTTGGTAAGGTTGGAGCTGGTTGTGAGATAAGTCTGCCTTTGGCGATGTCAGCATAAGAAAAGGCTGAGCATCGTTTCTGAGGCACGAGGTCGGAACTATTTGCTTTACGCGCATTAATTCCTCCCACTATTCCGCCCTCGCAAAAGTTGATATTTGCGTGGGGTTCACAACTCCAACATTTTATCGTACGGTTTTCCCCTAGACTTTCATGTGCGCCGCTTCTAATGCAGTCACATATGAAGTCTTTCAAATACGGTGGGGGTTTCCTCGTACACTGTCCCCTTTCTAGGGGGGGTGACACGCTTGCCGGTTCGTTAGTAGGGGCCTCTAATGGCGTCTCTACTTCACCGTTAGTGGTCACCTCTTCTTGTTCTCCGGATGGAGCCCCTCCCTCCGTGGGGGTTTGCACTTCCGGAACCGGCTCGGTTTCTGGAAGTGAAGGAATTAGACTTGGCGGTGGCGGACACGCTTCTGTTGACAAAAGCTGCCGCTCCTCTCTCACCAAGTTTTCCTCCCGCGGTATGACCACTTCGTATTCAGGTCCATGCCGCCGTCGCCCGCGCGTCGTTGTCTGCCTCCTGGGCTCTAACAACGGGGGGGCTTCTCCCACTCCGTCAGGGCTAGCCCAATACGGTTTCAAGCGAGACTCATTCTGGATAGACACCTGTCCTGAGCGCTCAATCTTGTACGTATGATTGGGCATAGCCTCGACGACCACGTAGGGGCCTACAAACTTAGGCTTCAGCTTGTCAGCCTGTCCGCGGCGCCTACGGTAATTGACCATCCACACCTTATCTCCCCTTTGATAGAGAGGGGGTTCATCGGAATCTTCGTGCCGCACCTTCCACTGCTGTTGACGCAGTATATCGTGTGCGGCCTTCATCCGTTCCACTAGTTCACTGGCATACTCGTGAACCGAGTTGTCTTGCTCTGGAACGTGATAGGTGAGATGGTCAGGGACACGAGTCTCTCTCCCGAGCATCAAGAGGTTTGGGGTCTCACCAGTACTGGTGTGTGGGGTGCTACGATATGCACGCATGACTTGCGGCAACACCGTATCCCATTCCTCTTGACCTCGTCCAAGGAGGAGACTCCGGAGTGCATCACCTAGCATCCGGTTATTGCGCTCCACCACCCCGTTACCTTGAGGGTGGTAGGGGGTGGTCCTGCTCTGATTTACTCCCCAGAGGTGGCAAAGGTCGCTCATCAGTTGAGACTGGAATTGAGCGCCTTGATCAGAGTGTATCTGTTCGGGAAGCCCAAAATAACAGAATACATGTTGGTCTAGCGCCCTGGCCACTGTTGGGGCTGATGCATCTGGGATAGCCAGAGCATCCGCCCACCTAGTAAAGTGGTCGGTTAGTACTAGAATCCAATTATTGCCTCTGGGGGTCAGGGGCATGGGTCCGACCAGGTCTACAGCGACTACTTGCCAGGGCCTACCAGCATATAGCCTCCGCCGTCCTGCTTCACCAGGGGGGCGGCTATGCTTACTGGCCTGGCAGATCTCACACTGTTTGACTCTGAGCCGGACGTCACGCTCCATCTGCGGCCAATACCACCGGAGTCGTAATTTGGATATCACTCGCTTGACCCCTGCGTGGGCCTGCTTGTGGGTATCCCAAATCAACTCACGGCGGATGGCTGTGGGGCAGACTACCCTCTTCCTTTCCGGGTGTCTGCCGCTGGCGGCTAGAGAGATGGTTAGCAATTCATCCTGCCCGATCCGCAGCGAGTCCCAACGCTGACAGTATAGCCGGAACTCGGCGCATCCCTGTCGTATGCGTTCCTCGCTGGGTCGTCGCCCTTCCCTTTTGGCCCGGTATATGTCTGCCACGACTCCAGGCAGCTCTTCTTGGAGCTTCTTCAGCTCTCGAACATTACCGGCCAGTACAGGGTTGGCGCGGAGGTTTTGTACATCCTCCGGGGACTCGTCAACTCTTTGCCTGAGTTGACCTTGATCCCAGTCAAACGGTGCTCCGTGATGAGCCAGCGTCTCCAACTCACATCGTGGGGGACCTCCATCTCTCCTCTCAATGTTGAGACACTGTTTGCAACCTCCGTCAGGTCGGCGACTCAACCCATCCGCATTGCTGTGTCTCTTGCCCGGTAGGTGTTCGATCCGGTACGAGAATTCAGCTAAGATTTCGAGCCACCGGGCGACCTGACTAGAGGGCTCTGCTCTCCTGCACAACCAGATCAGCGAGGCATGATCCGTACGCAGCCGGAACTTCCTGCCCTATAGGTATGGTCTGAAGTGCTTCACTGACTTGATTACTGCCAGCAGCTCCTTGCGGGTAGTGCAGTAATTTCGTTCAGCGGGAGAGAGAGACTTGCTGTAGTAGGCTACTACTACCTCTCGGCCTTCCTGCACTTGTGACAGCACAGCGCCAACATTCTGGTCACTGGCGTCCGTGTCTAGGATGTACTCCAGAGTGGGGTCTGGGTAGGCCAAGATGGGCGCCGTTAGGAGGCAGCCCTTGAGGCGGTCGAACGCTTCTTGTTCGACTGGAGTCCACTGCCACGTCACTCCCTTTGCGGTAAGCCGGTTTAACGGCTGGGCTATGCCCGCAAAGTCTGGTATGTATTGCCTGTAATACCCTACCAGCCCCAAGAAAGCCCGGAGTCCGGTCAAGTCTTGGGGGGTGACCCAGTCTTCTACTGCCCGTACCTTTTCGGGATCCGTTGCCACGCCGTTTCGACCGACACTGTGCCCCAGGTACTTGACCTCCGGCTGCAACAGAGCGCACTTGGAAGGTTTGAGCTTAAGACCGGCACCTCGGAGTCTCTCGAAAACCTCCTGCAGACGACTGACATGTGTCTCGAAGTCTGGAGAGATTACGATGACATCATCGAGGTAGACTAGCAGTGTCTTCCAATGGAGTCCGCTAAGGACTTGTTCCATCAGCCTCTGGAAGGTGGCTGGGGCGGAGGTTAACCCGAAGGGCAGCACCTTCCACTTCCACAAACCGTCCCGTGTGATAAACGCCGCTTTCTCTTGGGCGTCGGGACTCAGAGGAACCTGCCAGTAGTCGCTTAGCAAGTCTAACGTACTAAAGTACTTGCTGCCGGCTAGGGCGTCCAATGACTCGTCAATACGAGGTAGAGGGTAGGCGTCCTGTATGGTTACGCTATTGAGTTTGCGGTAGTCCACACAGAACCGCCAACTGCCGTCTTTCTTCCGGACCAGTACGACTGGCGAGCTCCACGCACTATGGGCGGGCTCTATCAGTCCCCGGTCCAGAAGATCCCGTACTTGTTGGCTAACCTCCTTCTCTTTCTCCGGCCCCAGCCTGCGCGTGGGTTGCCGGACAGGGACTGTCCCTGCAGTCAGCGGTATTTCGTGTCTGACAATTCCAGTCAGTCCCACGTCATGCTCTCCGCTGCTGAACACATCACCGTAGTCGCGTAGTAACTTGGCCATAGCTTGGCGTTCTCTGTTACTCGCGCAGCCGCCACTGGCTGTTTCGTATAACTCCCGGAGATGTGTTGGGACTGCCCCTCGTCCCTGAATAGGGTGTCGAGGGGGTGCCTCCGTCGCGTCACCCAGCGACGGGCCCACGTCCTCTTCCTGGACGAAATGGAACCGGCCCAGCATTGACCCAGCTGGGAGCTCAATGGGCTCGGTAAAGGGGTTGACGCACTGCACTAAGACCTCCCCTCGCTCAGTTAGTCGGTTTAAACTACTGGCGAGTTGGATCTTTTCGTGCGCGCTTTCAACGACCCCGAGCCTGGCTATCCGGTTGCTGTTCACTCGGCAGTGGATGGTAGCTCTGGAGCGTCCGGGTACGGTGCAGTTTCGAACTACCTGAACACCGCCCACCAGGGGACGCCCAAACTTATCCACACAGGCGAGTTCTCGCCCGCCCATCAGCACCACCGACTTACTGAAATCTATTCGGCACTGGTGCTGCTTCAAGAAGGGCATTCCGAGGATAGCATCTTCTTCCAGTTGACCTATGATAAAGGTCTCCTGTACAGCCTGATCTCGGACACGCCCAGGGAGCTCGATAATACCATAAAAGGGGATACATGACCCGTCTGCCAGGGTGCCATGTTCTCCAGTATACGGTCGTACTCTATCCCTGTCCCGGCGGGGCAGTGCCTCAAAGACTCTACGACTGAGAAGGTTGGTAGTACAACCGGAGTCGAGCAGGAAAGTGACGGCGTTGCCGGCCACCTTTCCGGGTAGGAAATAGCTCTCTCCATGTGGTTGTACTTTCACCCCCCCCCGCATGTGCTGTCCTGGTTTGACAGGACGGCGGGGGTTTCACCCGTGGTTTACGGGGCTTCCGGCGGCGAGGTTGGTGCCGGCGGGGTTTGGGCCTCTCCACTGGGCCTTCTGGCTCCATTTCCGTGGCGGGCTCCTCTTCCCGAGGTAACCGGTGAAACCGGTTAGCGAGTGGCAGGGAGAAGGTACTGGGCCGTTGTGCGGGCCTACTAGTCCTGCGTGGTACCTGCCACTCGGGTGGAATGTTCCGCCGTGTCCGTACGGACAGACGACGGCGCGTTCCACCATACTCCTTTAGTTGCGGCCCGCGGGGAGGGAGTGTGTCCGCGGGCCGTGACAGTTTAACGCCCCCTGGTATTGGGGTCGTCCTTTCTGTCCCTGGTCCTGATCAGCGCTACTCCAGCCCTGCCCCACAGATGTTGGGGGCATCCGCAAGGCCTGACCGGGGCCAGCACCGGCCAGAATGGTTACCAATTGTCCCAGCATCTCTACCATGCGGTCCACTTCGGCTTCCAGCGGGAGGGCTCCGGAGCCTGTCGTAGCCCTGGCAGCGCTGACTCCAACTACTGGGGGGTTCCTTTGTGCTCGATGCATTTGGGTAGCCAACAGGTAAGCTTCTCCAGCCTTCAGGGCATCCTCTATTCTGGTTATCCCTTTAGCTCGTAGGTGATGGTCTAGGCCCAGGTCGTTTAGGGACTGGACAAAGGCGTCATAGGTGTAACGCTCTTGGTGTTGTGCTGGCAGATCGCTATATGCAATCTGCGCCAGCTTCTTCACCGTCGCGGCATGTTCTTGCAGCGAGGTCCGCGGGGTGCGGCACAATCTCTCCAGCTTGGTCCTAGCGTCTATGACGGAGGTGCCAAAACGGGCCCGCAGTGCAGCCAGTATGCCGTCTACGTCCGTTCCCACTCCGTACGGCTTGGCTTGCTCCGTCACCGCCCTCCGCAATTGGATAAGGGCCACTCTATGCGGCCATTGAGCAACTTCCATTACCTCTCTAAGTTCTTGTATAAATTGTTCGACATCTTCCGACCCAGTAAAGGTGGGAGCTTTCAAGCAATGTCTATAAGCTTCTTCTCCTTCACGATTCACAGGATTAACAGCATTTCTACGCTCACCTTCTACTGGGGGTGGTTGCATTCTAGCATTTTCAGTCTCCATCTTTGATATACACTATCCCACCGCTGCCACCACTGTTATAGTTTTCAGATTTAGGGTTGATGTGCCACCAAGAGAGTCTATTTAACACTAGAGAAACTTCACCAGTTAAGTCGAGCAGATATCGTTATATTTAATACAAGAATACATAATAAAAATCCAATGTACAACAGTAATGATACGCACGTCTATTTAGTTTACAGCACTATCCTCAACTGAGCTAGTAGCGCGAAGCGGCTACTATTACTAATACAACAGCTTAGCTAATTGGCTAATACATTGTTCCGGGTCAATATGCAACCTCGCGTATTGTGTTGCTGGTAGCTCCACGAGCCACCACAATATTGATTGAATTAAGAACATTTATAATTGTATCGCGATAGCCCTGATGGCTGATACAGACATAAAATGGAAGCAAATATTACTTCTCAGCAGTTTGAAAGAAATCAACTAAAATTCGCCTGAAATCAATACGGCGACGCTTATCGTACTTCCAGCTTTGCGGTCAAGTTAAAAGTTGTAGTTTGCGGGTTTACATGAGTACTCTTAGCGAGTCAATATCGATCATTAATTTCTATCTAGGCCCTTGCTTCTCAAAAACGGATTTTAAAGTCATAAAAACCATACAATTGGTATTGCTTAACTACAATGAGAGGCGTAAGCGCACCGTCTAGATAATCTTGTCGCATTGTAAAATAAATTATGCTATATGCTTGCCGTACCCACTAGGATTAGTGATGACTTTGCTTTATACTTGTGACCTATAAGTTGTAGTTTTTAACTCAATTTGACGAAACTTATTATCCTTATTTTGCTTGAAAAGGATGCTACGCTTTAAAGATATTTTAATTCTCTTGCATAAGCAAGTTGTAAGTGATAGTAATAGTAATACTAATACTAATACTCTAATTAAGTAAGTTGTAGTGTTAATATAATTTTTATTCATTATTAATATGAATAAGAATCAATCAGTTATAATTATTGAATAAGTATAACATGATATTGATATTCATATTGATTATGATCAAGATTATCATTAGAGCATGTAGCAAGAGGCACACCTCTACAGTTGCCGATTACAGGCTAGCAAGTATTTTCAGTATGTTGCACATATACAACTCTCACTCTGGTGTATTGACTAATTATTTAGTATAGACTTAAGCTCTCGGGCTGTTTTTGGAAAGAAGCTGCTGTAGTAGGCTGCTGATTTTGCAAAAATGGTTGGGGGATCGTCCCTGCTTGATGCCTTAGTAAACCTAGTCTTTTAGGTTTTACTGTTCATCAGTTCATAGGAGTTGGTTAGAGATGCCTGATTTCCCTCATTAGATAGAAGTCGCAACAGTAACTTGTGCCTCAGCTTGAAGCGTCTGTCGGGGAGAGATTCTAGGTTTAGTTTGTCACGTGCCACAGTGATACTGTCTCTGCCTTTCAATTTAGCAATGAATCTGATTGCATTATTTTGCACCTGTTCTATATCTTTGATGAGGTATTGCAAACGGGGATCTCAAATTGCTGCTGCACCTTCTCATACTGCCTACTCATACTCATGTCGATAATTCATTTAGTTTACCTTACTATTTTAGTTTCAATAAATACAATTATATTAATTATATTTATAATAATATTAACTATAATAATTATTTAATTCTATACCATGATTTGATAATTATTATTGTAATCTAAAAATCAAATATGCCTATTAATAATAATTTCATAGTTATGATAATAAAAGTGTGAAATTAAATCATTTTTAATGTTCATTCAATGATTTAAGTTTTTATCATTAAAAACAAATGGTTAATTATCGTAATTGATAAGTTAAAGTTGAGATAATCATAATGGTAGACATAATGATAATCGTGAATAGTATAATTATCACCTAAAGTAAAAGGTAAACCGTTATCATGTTCATAATGACTACATAAAGTTGAATGTTGTTATGATAGTAAGTTATACTTGTATAATTAAATAAAAGTAATATTGTTTAATTTTACATTTCAAGCTGCAATTACAAAGTTTGACCTTTGATGGTGAAAAGCAATCATCACCATCATCATGCTGATCACTTGCAATCTATTCATCTTACTAATTAATCATTAAGCATAATTGTCAGTCATCAGACTGAGTCATTTATGGTTGACCTTGTGATTAACATTGGCATTTCGATTTTAGCAGAATCTTTCAAATGACAATGATTATTATTATGTGATAGTCACAAAGTTGAAATGCAGTATCGTTTGTCTGAAAATTTCGTGATTTTTCATTAGAATCAGAGATGAAATGTCTGTTCGTGAAAAGTCACAGTCTTTTATTATTGAACTGTGTGGTTTATAGGAGTGTTATCACTGAACCCCCACGCATAACTAACGCAATACTGAGCCATTAGTTTATATTATTAGTATTAAGATATCTGTCTATAACTATACTGGGTCAGTAGTTTGTATGTTTAGTATTGAGATATCTATTAGTTCCATGCCGGCTGATTGTGTTTTAAGGAAAGTCTCACAATAAACGAACATGTCGGAAGTGAACCCTGGTGATGCGCCAACTGGCGAGGTAAAGGTGAAATCTGAGAAAGAGTTGAAGAAAGAAGCTGCTAAAGCTGCTAAACTAGCCAAGTTTCAAGCTAAGCAGGCTAAACAGAAGGCAGAGTCTGCCACGACTACTGAGGTGTCTGTTTAGTTAGTTACAGGTTCTATATATACTAAGGTAGGTGCAGTAATGGAGAAATTGAGAAAGCCTGTGTTCTAGATTAGAAATGTAGCATAAGAAGTTGTGTTTTTGTAAGAATTTCAACCCAAACCCCAAACCAAAATTTGATAAGATTAAAGAACCTAGGCTATCTCGATTTCTACACTACTGCTCCTAAATGTATATATTTGTGTTACTTTCTATTCATATTTATGGTTGTACTTCTACATGAAAGTGTTACTTGAATTACATATTCGTATTGGGACTGTATGGCTGTACTTTTACCTGGAAGTTGTCTGTATCTGCAGCTAACAATTTCCATTTTATTTTCTTCAAATTTGATTTTTTTTTCTAGAAAAAAGTGAAAGAGAAAAAGGAGAAGGCTGTAGTAACGTATGTCGATGACACACCAGTTGGCCATAAGAAAGGTTCAGTTCAATTATTCTCTACATTTTATACTCAATTGAGCTCTTCATTCCTTTACTTACAAGTTTCAGTTGAAGCACTGATTTATCAGTGTACACTGCTCGGTAGTGAACACACAGTTATGTGTGTAAGCAGTCTTACTTAAAATTGTTGAAATCATATTAATAAGGAAGCTCACTCTGTAATACTCAAATATAACTCGCTTAATCACTATTTGATGCCCTTTGAAAACGTAATAAATTAAGTTGACAGCATAAAAGTGATAATTGAAAAAGACAGCCGATGTAATTATAAACATGAATACCCCATATCTAAAGGAGTTATCATTCCCTTTGATTGTTACTCTAAAATTATTTGATTAGGCATGTACAAAGCAAAAATTTTGATGATTGGCTTTTAGAATGAAATGCGACTCGGCAAAATTGAATTTCTGACTGAAAATCGTGAAGGTATAAACACTGCTTCAGACTGTAGTAATAAGACATGGTATTCCAATATCCTACATTTAGGGCTGCCCTACTCATACATTGGATAGCCTCAGATTCAAATACTCCTAACAATCTGTTGTGTGTAAGTTATATAAGTTGTAGTAGTAGTAGTGTCAGGCCACAGTCTTATTTATTCGTCCTTGTTGGTGGTTAGACTATGGGCTATGAATAGATTATTGTATTTATACATGTGTTTATCATATTTGAACTGTATGGACCAGTAGAAGACAAGTCTCAACTTAGTATATCTAGATATCAGTGTATAGTCACCAACCTTGTGAGAGACTCCTGGTGGAAAGCATTTTTGTTAAAACAGGCTAAGGACTTATTTAGATGTGGCACAGGAGCAATTATGACTGGATGCTCTTCCTAACATCACAATGGCCTTTGTCAAACAATGGCTTCATGTTCACTAGACAAACGCTCTAACCCCTAGACCACAGCTGCTCCCCTATACTTTATAGTTTTCTGTTATTCTAGACACGACGTATCCCATGCCTGATTCTTACTCCCCGTCCTATGTGGAAGCTGCCTGGTACTCTTGGTGGGAGAAGGAAGGATTCTTCAAACCTGAGTATAATCTCAAAGGTACACTTCTTATCCTAGTAAAGTCTATAATGTGTGATTGGTTACTTCTAACACGTAGAGGTGTGATTTGTTACTCTGTTGTAACAGTTACTGTGATTGGTTGCTTTTTACTTTGTAACCGAGAGAGATGTGATTGGTTGCTTTGTAACAGGTAGAGATGTGCTGAAACTCACACCTGAAGAGAAGTTTATCATCATGATCCCTCCCCCTAATGTGACCGGGACTCTTCACCTAGGACACGCCCTCACGGGGGCAGTTGAGGATGCGATAGTTCGGTGGTAAGATGTTCATTCATATAGATGAGACAACTCCGTACTTACCTAGTCACTAAACTGGTGGTGTACGTAGCTTATAGCATGTAACAGTAGACACCATTCCTCTGGTGGTGACTACATGACATTTCGGCATCTTGCCAAGTCACTTTGACATATTCCACAGACAGGCTATAAACATCCCCCTGTTAATTCTTTTTTGAATGCTGATAAAATTTGTGTTAAGTACCGGTTGGCATAAGTCATTCATCTATTATATTGATGTTGTTTCAACCACAGATATTTCTCTCAGCACCTTTCCAGAATATCTACAGGTGTCTGATATGCTTGCATTCTCAGGTGTTTGCAGGTGTCAGTTCTGTTGTATTGTCAGGCACCGGATGAATGGGAAGGTGACACTGTTTGTGCCCGGATGTGATCACGCAGGAATAGCCACTCAAGTTGTCGTCGAGAAAAAACTCACTAGAGAAGAGAATAAAACTCGACACGATTTGGGAAGAGATGAGTTTGTGAGACGAGTGTGGGACTGGAAGAACCAGTAAGGGAATATTTTATCTTGAAAATGCAGTTCATAGCGACTTAGTATTCGGGTTTAAGTTTTTATTTTATCTTATTGGTGTGCAGTTGCTACAGTTTGATATAAGATAATATAATAGCGTTAATATGATAAAATTCTTATATATAATTGAATATACAAAAAGTTAAATATAGGTTTACTTCGTCACACTCTATCATTGGTCTCATTATTTAAGTTGCTAATATATGTTTTGCAGCACAACGATTGGTCAGTGTTATTATATAATTTCTATAGAAAAGGAGACAGAATCTACCATCAGTTGAGGAAAGTGGGCGGGTCTTATGACTGGGACAGAACTACGTTCACTATGGATGAGGTGAGGAGTTATCCTCTCTATACATGTATTATGTTTGAGTAGTGGAGTCTATATGTCGTGTCGGCTGTTTACTGACTCAGTGTGTTATCCTCTCTATGATTGGTTAATCATGAGGCCTGATCTCCAATCAGTTCACACTTGACACGTGACTCATATATAATTGTTTATTAGAAATCTGTGAAAGCGGTGAACGAAGCGTTTATCAGAATGCACGAGAAAGGTGTGATCTACAGAGCTAACCGACTGGTCAACTGGTCCTGTACTCTCAACTCTGCCATCTCTGATATTGAGGTATATCGTACAGTATCAGTCTGACTCCCGGCTGTGTGTACGTCAACTGTTTATTCACTGCGAGACTTGTGTGTTGGTGGTAACTAACCTAATAGTAGTATTCAGACACAGCCTGATATATTACATTATGACTATCTTTGAATGAATACATCAATGAGACCACAGCCACATATTCATTCGTACGAGCATACATTTACACAATGTGAACTAATAGAAAAGAATGAGGACGCAGTGACTCAGAGGCACACACTACAGTTTAACCTTTGACCTGTATAGTCTGAGAGAGTTGTATCACTGATTGCAGGTAGACAAAGTAGAGTTGACAGGAAGGACTATGCTCTCTGTGCCGGGCTACAAGGAGAAGGTGGAGTTCGGAGTTCTCCTTTCCTTTGCATATAAAATAGAAGACTCTGACGTAGAGATCATTGTGACCACAACTAGATTAGAAACTATGTTGGGTTAGGAGACATCAATGTCACTAATAGCTTTGTTGCTTAGCAATGTAATAATGGCTGACTTTTGCTGCCAGTTGAAGTAACTCCAGTAGATCTCTCTAACTATTCTTACTTTCTCACTTAGGAGCAGTAGTGGAGAACTTGAGATAGCCTAAGTTCTTTAATTTTTTTATTCCATACTGGTTTAAGGTGCGGGTTGAAGTTTTCAAAAACCGCTATTAGGTACGATCTATGACGCTACATTGGACATTTATATCCAATGAATTAACGCAAAAGTTTTTCTGTCCCATAGGAGTCCGCCGCAACTTATTTGAATCAAACAGTGCTTGATCCTACCGTACCGCAACACCGTACAGGAAGCTCAGACATTTGTAAAAATGGCTGATATTTGCTGTTACGGCGTACGATACGGTAAGTGTGAATAGGGGGTTAGTGGTTAATTAGCTTGATACTAACTTACTGGGAGTTGTGTACTCTGAGTATAGTGACTGTGAAGTTGGATCTGGTAAACACTCTGTAAGTATATAATTGTATATCAATACTCAATACTGTGAGAGTCTATAAAGTCTGGTTACTATTGTAGGTGACACTGCCGTGGCTGTCCACCCTGAAGACGGCCGATACAAACACTTACACGGGAAATTTGTGAGACATCCTTTTGCTGACAGGAGAATACCTATTGTGGCTTACGACTTTGTGGAGATGGAGTTTGGGACAGGTGCTCTGTTTCCTGTATATTCATAGCCTGTTGTCCTGTATATTCATAGCCTGTTGTCCTGTATATTCATAGCCTGTTGTCTTGTATATTCATAGCCTGTTGTCCTGTATTTTCATAGCCTGTTGTCCTGTATATTCATAACCCGTTGTCCTGTATATTCATAGCCTGTTGTCCTGTATATTCATAGCCTGCTGTCCTGTATATTCATAGCCTGTTGTCCTGTATATTCATAGCCTGTTGTGTGTAGGGACAAAATAATTTAACAGATCCGTGTGTTAAATATGGTATTCTGCTATGGTAAGAATTCTACTGTGTCATGAATTGAGGTGTCAGGTCCCTCAGCTTACTGAGATACAGAGGGAGAACTAAATTGAAGTCTATTCATATAGCAGCGAGTACTGTTTGGTGTGTGAATCTAGTAATCCGTGTTTTTGACAAAGAGGCGGCATAATTCCTAATTGTGTGACATATTTCTAAGTTGATATGGTTTTTCCTTGCATTATATAATATAAAATGCAAGAAAAAACCATTTCAACTTAGAAATATGTCACACAATTAGGAGTTGTGCTACCTCGAAGAAACAAGTAATTTTTACCTTTTTGCGTTTATGAAAAGAAACACAACTCCATGTTGTTACTCAAAGGTGGCGTAACTCCCAATATTACCTATAGTTATTTACCAAAATGAAGCAGGTCTTTCTTCTGTAATGCAACATGTTAAAGTTGTATGGCTTGAACTTGCCTTGCTCACTGCACTACAAGGTCTTATTTTCCTATTTTGGCTGTTTCACAATTAGTCAACTTGATAGCAAGATAATATTGATCTACATAGGTTTTAGTGGTTTAATACCATTTGTGTACAGGTGACAGGTGTGAGCAGGTGACAGGTGTGAGTCTATTAGCAATTTATACTCCATGTAAGTTTCATGTGCAGGTTTGATGCCTGTAAAGCTGTTCAGAAAAGGTTGGAAGACTTGGGGCTATACAAAGGAAAGGAAGACAACCCTATGGTAGTTCCTGTATGTAGGTGAGTCGTCTTCTCTCTACAATTTTATCCCAACTTGTTAGATTTCTACAAGTTCCATTACATTTTCTTCATAAACGTCCAGTTAGATCCTGAACTTTTCCTAGTCATGTTTACTTGTGAGTCATTTTACTTAGTTTAGTACACACCATATATCTCTGGTTCTTGGCTATTTTTCACAGTTTAGCTGCTAATGTGTATAGTTTCTTACATTAAAATGATGAATTAGCAGCTCAACTGTGAACAATAGCTAAAAGCTAGAGGTATATGGCTCTGTGTGCTAAATTAAGTAAAATGACTCATAGTTACAGATCTCAATGTAATAGAAGTTGTCCTCTCTTGTTCTCCTAAAGAATAGCTCCATTAACATATCCACCATATTTTACAATTCTGTTGAGTTGAACTGTTACTATGTGAGTCTGTCTGTTAACAATGACCTCCACACTGTGTTCTCTTGTGTTATAGTCGATCTAAAGATATCATTGAGCCGATACCCAAACCACAGTGGTATGTGGCGTGTGACGATATGGCAACCAAGGCTGTAGAGGTACTTGTATTATATATTATGTATAATATATAAAATATTAGTACTGCATAGTATATACATGAAGCGCTGTCAAAGGCAGCAATAAAGTTTAACGTACATCCAAATGTCATCAGTCTTAGCCAGGGTAAGTCTATTCCATATGACAGCTCAAGTGTATGTTACGTATATATTGAGTATGTATTGAGTATATATTGAGTATATATTGAGTATATATTGAGTATGTATTGAGTATATATTGAGTATATATTGAGTATATATTGAGTATGTATTGAGTATATATTGAGTATATATTGGGTATGTATTGAGTATGTATTGAACATATATTGAGTGTATATTGAGTATATATTGAGTATATTGAGTATATATTGAGTATGTATTGAGTAGATATTGAGTATATATTGAGTATATATTGAGTATGTATTGAGTATGTATTGAGTATGTATTGAGTATATATTGAGTATGTATTGAGTATATATTGAGTATGTAAAGCAGCGAGCTACATTTCTCTAACTACTTATTGATAATTTACTTTCTTTTCTTCACGGACTAGACATTTCCTTTGAGTAAATTAACCCCAGTTTCAGTTTGGCAGAGAACTCTGAACATTGTTCCATTTCCTGCCTGTTATAGAGATGAGGATGTGCTGGACACTTGGTTTAGTTCCGGAATATTTCCTTTCTAGACTATGGGGTGGCCAGATAACACTCCGACCTGCAAGCCTACTACCCGGGTACTCTGCTAGAGCCGTGTTTGCTGGTTGAACTCAGGTGACTGTGGTTGGTTCTTGTTAAGTATTTAATATGTGATAATGTTGGAGTAGCTGCAGTAGCAGTATTATTAGAAGTAGACATGTGGGTGTGTTCTATATAAGACCCAAAGGCTAAGTTTGTGGGTCAAGGTCAATACAGTTGTATAATGAGACACTATTTTCTGTTAGAATATTTACTTCATGTATGTAATACTTATATTATATATATAATCTGCTTAGTTGCATCTTTAAAGGAAGTCTTTCTGAGTGAGAAATATATTTGAAATTTATTGTATTATTATCGAATATATTTCAGTTACTATATTATACTGGAAACTAAAAACTTGCATGTAGTTGTGTCAGCTGTTGTGATATCACTGTAGTCTGTCTGTTTGTCTCAAACTGATTCAATCTGACATTATATTTTTTAAAGGTGAACTGATGGTAACGATTCCCAGAGAAAGTCTTGGTGTTAGTGACTTGGTGTTGGACATTGCTGTGTATAAGAGAGACACAGTGTTTCTAGCATGTGAAGATGGTCTGAGGAGATACACAATAAAATACTAAACTTATCACCTACAGTTTACTAATAATCAGCTCAGTGAGGTCATCAATAGTACATGTTAAATATAATATAATTATGTTTCAGCGTGTTGCAGTATATTTTAATGTGTTGCAGTGCATTTCAATAAGTTACAGTGTATTTCAGTATGTTGCAGTATGTTGCAGTGTATTTCAGTATGTCACAGTGTATTTCAGTATGTTGCAGTATATTGCAGTATATTTCTATGTGTCGCAGTATGTTGCAGTATGTTGCAGTGTGTTTCAGTATGTTGCAGTATATTCCAATGCGTTGCAGTGTATTTCAGTATGTTGCCGTATGTTTCAGTGTGTTGCAGGATATTTCAATGTGTTGCAGTGTATTTCAATATGTTACAGTGTATTTCAATATGTTGCAGTATGTTGCAGTATGTTGCAGTCTATTTTAGTATGTTGCAGTGTATTTCAGTATGTTGCAGTATATTTCAATGTGTCGCAGTATATTTCAGTATGTTGCCGTATGTTTCAGTGTGTTGCAGGATATTTCAATGTGTTGCAGTGTATTTCAATATGTTACAATGTATTTCAGTATGTTGCAGTATGTTGCAGTGTATCTCAGTATGTCACAGTGTATTTCAGTATGTTGCAGTATCTTGCAGTATGTTACAGTATATTTCAGTATATTGCAGTATATTTCAATGTGTCGCAGTATACTTAAGTATGTTGCCGTATGTTGCAGTGTGTTGCAGTATATTTCAATGTGTTGCAGTGTATTTTAATATGTTTCAGTGTATTTCACTATGTTGCAGTATGTTGCAGTGTAGTTCAATATGTTACAGTGTATTTCAGTATGTTGCAGTATGTTGCAGTATGTTGCAGTGCATTTCGGTATGTCACAGCGCATTTCGGTATGTTGCAGTATCTTGCAGTATGTTTCAGTATGTCACAGTATGTTTCGGTATGTTGCCGTATGTTTCAGTGTGTTGCAGTGCACTTCATTATGTTACAGTGTATTTCAGTATGTTGCAGTATGTTGCGGTATATTTCAGTATGTTGCATTACATTTCAGTATCTTGCTGTACATTTCAGTATAATGACGTATGTTTCAGTATGTTACAGTACATTTCTGTATAATATTACAGTATACTTCAATATGCTACAGCATATTTCAGTATATTGCAGTATGTTGCAGTGTATTTCAGTAGTTTGCAACATATTTCAGTAGGTTACCATATATTTCGGTATGTTGCAGTGTATTCCAATATGTTGTGGTGTATTTCAATATCCTACAGTGTATTTCAGTATGTTTCAATATTTTTGGGTTTATTTCAGAAGGTTTAAGTCTATTTCAGTATGTTGCAATGTATTTCAATATGTTGCAGTGTATTTTAGTAGATTGTCGTATGTTTCAGTATTTTACAGAACATTTCTGTATATTACAGTATACTTTAGTGTGTTGCAGTGTATTTCAGTATGTTGCGGTATGTTTCAATTTGTTACACTATATTTCAGTAGTTTACCATATATTTCAGTATGTTGCAGTGTATTTCAATGTGTTGCAGTGTATTTCAATATGTTACAGTGTAATTCAGTATGTTGCAGTACAATTCAGTATGTTGTCATATGTTTCAGTATGTTACAGTACATTTCTGTATATTACAGTATACTTCAGTGTGTTGCAGTACATTTCAATGTGTTGCAGTGTATTTCAGTATGTTGCAGTATGTTGCAGTGTATTTCAGTATGTCGCAGTGTATTTCAGTATGTTGCAGTATCTTGCAGTATATTTCAGTATATTGCAGTGTATTTCAAGGTGTCGCAGTATATTTCAGTAGTTTGCAACATATTTCACTAGGTTACCATATAATTAGGTATGTGGCAGTATATTCTAATGTGTTGCGGTGTATTTCAATATCCTACAGTGTATTTCAGTATGTTTCAATATTTTTAGGTATATTTCAGAATGTTGAAGTATACTTCAGTATGTTGCAGTGTAATTCAGTATGTTGCAGTATATTTCAGTATGTTGCCGTATGTTTGCGTGTGTTGCAGTATATTTCAATGTGTTGCAGTGTATTTCAATATGTTACAGTTTATTTCAATATGTTGCAGTATGTTGCAGTATGTTGCAGTATATTGCAGTATGTTGCAGTGTTTTTCAGTATGTCACAGTGTATTTCAGTATGTTGCAGTATCTTGCAGTATATTTCAGTATGTTGCAGTATATTTCAATGTGTCGCAGTATATTTCAGTATGTTGCCGTATGTTTCAGTACTTTACAGTACATTTCTGTATATTACAGTATACTTCAGTGTGTCGCAGTATATTTCAGTATGTTGCCGTATGTTTCCGTGTGTTGCAGTATATTTCAATGTGTTGCAGTGTATTTCAATATGTGACAGTGTATTTCAATATGTTGCAGTATGTTGCAGTATATTGCAGTATGTTGCAGTGTTTTTCAGTATGTTGCAGTATCTTGCAGTATATTTCAGTATGTTGCAGTATATTTCAATGTGTCGCAGTATATTTCAGTATGTTGCTGTATGTTTCATTGTGTTGCAGTATATTTCAATGTGTTGCAGTGCATTTCAATATCCTACAGTGCATTTCAGTATGTTTCAATATCTTTAAGTATCTTTCAGTATGTTGAAGTATCTTTCAGTATGTTGCAGTATATTTCAGTATGTTACAGTGTAATTCAATATCTTGCAGTATATTTCATAATGTTGTCGTATGTTTCAGTATTTTACAGTACAATTCTGTATATTACAGTATACTTCAAGGTGTCGCAGTATATTGAAGTATGTTGCAGTATGTTGTAGTATGTTGCAGTATGTTGCAGTATGTTGCAGTCTATTTCAGTATGTCAGAGTGTATTTCAGTATGTTGCAGTATATTTCAATGTGTCGCAGTATATTTCAGTATGTTGCCATATTATTGTGTTCTACTCACAGTATAATATTATATATTCCACAGGACTTGCACTGCTTATATGCAGTATTTGATGTTGATTAGTAATGATTATGTAACATATTCACTCTGCTATGTTGTCAAGACTCTGTAGTCACATTTACTCAATAAAGTTTGTTTGTAGAAATTATTTTTTGACTGGTTTTATGACTCATCCACTTACTTAGTCATCACAATTTAAATATTATTTACTTTTTCATGTCAATAACTCTGTTAGTGTAAGTCTATTTCTTCCTTATCAAGTAGTAGCTGTATATAACTTGTGTGTAAGTTAGTTTACATGATACAGAGTAGATCAAATATTCCACAGATATGCATTTCATAAGTAATGTTTATACAAAGATTCACTGCAGTAAATTCTTAGCAATTTTCTCCTGCATTAGCTTAATAAAAGCCTCAGAAACTACTAATCTTAAGGCCATGTTCCAATATGTGAGACTACAACAAAACTCTACTTTTAGCACAATGGCTGGTATTTTATGTAATGAATGTGCAAAAGCAAATAATTATACACATTGTATGAGCTATGTACCATGGAGGGAGAGTAGACAGTTTTCTATGTAGACAGTAAGTTGGGGGTTAATGGGGTTGACCAGCAGTGAGCAACACCTTGAATGGCAATAAAGACTGTAGATCAGAGCATATTGATAGGTTATAAACATAGAAATATATCAGAGGTTATAAATGTCAACATATTAACATCATAATATGAACCAAGTTAAATTAGTTAAATCTTGCAAGTTGTGCTCTTAATTTTATATTAGCGAGACTAATGAGGCCAAACAATGTAGTGTACCATTAATACTGTTGAGGCCAAACTAGGTAGTGTACCATCAATACTATTGAGGCCAAACAAGGTAGTGTACCATCAATACTATTGAGGCCAAACAAGGTAGTGTATCATCAATAATAATATTGAGGCCAAACAAGGTAGTGTACCATTAATACTATTGAGGCCAAACAAGGTAGTGTATCATCAATACTATTGAGGCCAAACAAGGTAGTGTATCATCAATAATATTGAGGCCAAATGACAACAAGCTGTACTATATTCAAGATGAACTGAAACCTACTGAGAAAGTTTCTGTTAGAGTCATTACAACTTGTCTGTGCACACAGAAGCACCAAAATGGTCCACAATTCATGTAGATATGTCAACTGCATGTAATTGTAAAATATCTTAGCTTAGCCTGCAGTGTTCTCTGGAATATTCCTTAAGATATTGAGGATATTTATTTCTTATGTTTTATTGTTGAGCTTATATACTCTGATTTGTATCAACACTACATTGTTAGATTGGAACTGTTTCTATGAGCCAACTAAAAAAAAGACAGTATAGCAACAAGAAATCATTGTTTGTAGGTCAAAGGTTAAATAATAATATGAGAGGGGGGTTGATAGTTTAGTACTTTATACAACATTATTATTACATTATAATCTCAGTATAGATAACTGCTAATACATTTTGTAAAATTTTAGAGTGATGCCTTTTTGTTGCATGTATTATTACATAACATATGATTATTACTTGCTGATGTCTCTTATTGAATTTCAATTTGAAAACTCAAATAGTGATTGAATCAGTAAATATATAATTTATCTGTTTATTATTAATGTTATTTTAACAGAAATATGCTATTTTGGAGTTATTCCGAATACTATAATATATAAGTTGTAGTATTCAGGTCAGCTAGGGTTGGTATATTGGCATGGGTTGCTTGGCTGTGGGGATGACTCCAGCTCCTGTCTTAGTCTGTGAGGAGTTAAGACTGTGATCCAGAACACGTCTGCCTTGGATGGTGTTCAGGGGTGCCTGGGTGGGTGGAGTCCCTCAACCTGAGTGGTGTTCAAGAGTTCTTGTCGTCTACCTGGTGTTCAGGAGTGTTGGTGTAGGAGTGGTCAGCTATTTATATTATACTGAGCACTTCCTTTGACTAATAGTATACTACCACTGCACACTGGATAGGAGTTGTCCTCTAATATTACATAATGGTGAACATGTCATAATTAAACTGCAACCAATTGAACTAAACTCATCAAATTACACACATTTCACAAAGCAGCTACATCACAGACAGCTCATGTGTAGAGTAATACAGTGTTTATATCTAGTTGATTGCCTTATATATTATTTATCAGATTCCTGAATGCATGACAGGAAACAATTTGATTGGCTACTCAATGCTATTGTTTGCACAGCAATGGAATGTATAACATTGTGAATGGTTGGAATAAATTTACTTAGTCATGTTGGAGTTACTTGCACCTGCATGTCAATTCAGTGAATAAATTCTCCCGCAGACAAGTCATTTACAGTTACTGCTCCAGTAAAGATTATTTTTTAGTAAGTGAACTCAACTTGAACTAAAGCTAATGAGGCATGAAAACAGACTATATTTTCACTAACAAATAAAACTTTATTAGATGGTAAAATAACAACACATATTTGATACAGTAAAACATCTCATATCTAACTATAAATACAGAGTGTGTGTATTGATGAATTGTGATGAAATAATTATGTTGATGACAAATATTATCCAATTCATCTCTCAGGACCTCACTGACTGAGCTGATTATTAGTAGACTGTAGCTGATAAGTTTAGTATTTTATTGTGTATCTCCTCAAACCATCTCTACATGCTAGAAACACTGTGTCTCTGTTACACACAGCAATGTCCCACACCCAGTCACTCACACCAAGACTTTCTCTGGGAACAGTAAGCACCAGTTGACCTGTAAATAATAGCATCATATTGTATCAGTTAGTGTGTATTGAGAGAAACAGACAGACTGCCTTTAAAGATGCAACTAAGCAGGTTACATGCATGAAGTAAATACTCAAATAGAGCAGAAAATAGTGTCTCATTATACAACAATATTGACCTTGACTCACAAACTTAGCCTGTGGCTCTTAACAAGAACACACCCACGTGTGTACTTCTAATACCACTGCAGCTACTCCAACATTATCACATATAAAATACTTAACAAGAACCAACCACAGCCACCTGAGTCCCACCAGCAAACACTGCTCTACCAGCCATCATCAAATTACATAGTCTCAGTAATGGCAGTCAAAAAGTATCAAATAATTCATATTTAAATTATCTGATGACCAAAACAACAGCAGCACTAGACTGAAGTCAAACTACAACTCATAACTCATGTGTAGCTGGCAGTCTGTACAGTTGTTAGACTGAGCACCTCTAAAATTACTGTAAAACACTTGCATAGTATACTAACTAGACATGCTGATAGGTGGGTTTGAACCCCTTGCAGCACCAACTCACTCAGCAGTGTGGAGTCCCTATCCTCTACTCTACCAGGTGAACCCTTGGAAAGGAAGACTGAATAGAGAGTTTATTATAATTATATATAAAATAAATAAACTTACTATAATAAACAGAGTATTTACCTTCAAGTGAGAGGATGAGGAGAGGTCCATACAGTGTACAGATGTGAATCAGTTCAGATGTTGGATCAAAGGAAATACCAGTTGGATGTGAGATGTGAGGGAATTCCCACATTAGAGTGAGAGTTGTGTTCTCCACTTTATATCTTTTCACTGCACCATCTGCAGTGCAGTCTCCTATGAGGAGAGTTGAGTCTGGGAGGATGCATACAGGGTGAGGGATCTCCATCTCAGGAAGTGGGAACTTCTGTATTTTATTGTCTACTAGGTTGCAGACTACCAGCTGTTTCTCTCTCCAGTCTACAATACAGAGCAGTGAGTCGTGCTGAGCTATTCTATAGTAAGTGAGTACATCTACTGGCTGCTTGTAGAGAGAGCGAGTCTTCTCAAAGGAGTTCGGATCAAGAAGTGAGACTTCAGCTGTTTCCTCCTCTTCGTTATACGAGCTGCCAACCATCACCCCTTCAGGTTGGATTATCTCCCACCACCGTGTAGTGTTGGTGTGTTTCACTGAGCTGATAGTACCCAGAGTCTCTCTATTTATTACTTCTACACCTTCTAGTGTCCCACACATCAGATGTCCATCAGCTGAGATGTTTACTGTGTCACACCAGTCACGTACAGGAAGTCCATCAGACTGTAGAGAAGATGGTGGCTGCAGCAGCTTCAGTCCCAGACTGTCTTCACTGTCTGCAACAACAAAATAACAATTCTATAACTTGAGAATCTCATCACCTGAGGAGGTGGGAACAGCTTTTCAAACTTAAAACTAAAAGATGTTTAAATACTATTAAATACTCAGTGAAAACAACTCAACTAATTACAAGCAGAAAGTTATTTATAGTTAGTGTTACTATTTATAGACTCCACCTACATGTTGGTACCAAGATGCTGTCTGGAAGTACACACTTCTCTATTACACCAATATCTGTAGCCTTTTCCATCTTCTCACTCATCTCTTTGTAGTCTCTCACAATCCCTGCATCATTGAACTTATCAACTGCATGTTGTACTGTGTCCAGCAGAGACTGTCTGCCCATTGTCTTACTCAAGGCCAGCTCTATTCTATAATTATCCACTATCTGTGTGCAGCTCTTCAAATATCCATATATTTCTAGCCTCAGGTTTGTAGCTTTCTTTCTAATCTCTTCTATCTAATAAATAGTAACACAGTGTGACCACATCTGCACCTCACAACCTCTACACTTGAAATGAAAATAACAGATCACCCACTGAGTGGACAATGACTCAGTCACGTGACACTCTATACAGAGCAGAGAGCTAGTACATCACGTGACTAGTCTCCCTCTGACACCTGTCAATCACTCGCCTAGCCAACCTCTCTGTGTGAGTGATTTACAGTTGCAGAAGGATGAGTGAGTCATCTGTATTGACAGGTTCCTCTGCACTGAGTAACATGTGATGAATGACTACTGCTACTTGTTCACAGAATGATAATACTTTAATGGCAAATAAAATTCATTTCTGATTACAACTCAAAGACCAAATGCAAAACCTAATTTCAGACAAACAGAAATACATTAGATGATATCACCATGTCAGCATACCTGAGCGTCAGCTACAGCGTTTACTCTGGCAACCATCTTCTTCACTTCATCTTCTATTTTACTCAGTTCTTTCCAGGCATCCTTTGAGATGTCATTCAACTCTGCAACTTTCTCAGACAGAGTCTCTATTCCACCAGTCAGACTTTCTCGTAATTCACAAGACAAATCACTCAAAGATGCCAAGTCATGGGATGCTACTGTCTCCTCTGTATACATAAAATCACACTATTTATAAAAACATTGTTATAGATATGACATTGTACTTATTCTACACCTACTACCTGTACCTACAGGTTGATGATGTATCACTATACACATACTATGTAATAACTAGACAGTTGGTTGGACTAGAAAGATGTCAGAGGTTAGCTCATTAATCACTGCACTTGGAATGAAATAGTTGAAAAAATTAAAGCAGTTGCTCTCAACCTTGGGGGAATTTCCCCTTCACAGGAAATTTGAGTTTTTAGGGGTTTTCATTTCTAAAATTTCACAGAGTTTGTTATCAGCTTTTTGAGCTCTTGCCTTGTGTTCCAGGTTACATGAATATGTACAATTATAACTCCTTCGTTTTATGTAGTTCATTTATTTATCCACATTACACTCTACAATCTAAGTTTACTTCTACATCCATGTGTCTAATATTCACTCTACTCTAGCTGCTACCCCTCCTACTACAAATGGAGGCTAAAAGGTTTATTGAAAGTAAAAACCAACAGGAAGTTTTTGCAGCCAGTCAAACTGATCTCCATAAACTATTTACTGCATACCTAGTAGTTATATTTGCTGTACTAAAAACTTTGAACCTAAAATGAATGAGTATAATCATCAACTCACTGCTTTTAATACCAGCATCAATGCTTTCAAAGCTGAACTGAAGCTGTGGCAGACACTAATTCATGTCAAACACAAAGTGCTTTTTTCTACACTCAATGAGTTATTAGGAAAACAACCTGTCCCAGATTTTCTTTATAAATGAAATTACAATTTTATCAAAAAGGCGGAAAACTTAATAGAAAATAATCATAAAAAGGAGGATGGTATGAAGAAGGTGGGACACCACTGAGTTAAAGCTATGCCTATACCATCTTTTCAAGGAAACAGACACTTGAAGGATGAAATATACTAAATATTCAACATAACAGTGAGAATATAAACTCCTGCACTATCCACTTCTGTCTCACACAAACCTTAATGCTGGCAAACTTACTTCCTCTTTTACTGTTACATAACTCACTTTAGTAATAAAATAATAAATAACAGGTTCTTGTAATATTTCTCAGTTTCTCTCTACAGAAATAGAAACAGCAAGTAAATACCTGTCTTATCCTTACAGCCAGTCCTCATATCACATCTCATACAGAATATCTGGTGACACTTGGAACACACTTCTGTCAGCTGTTCCTCTTTATGATGTTCACATTCAGTGATAGTATATCTTTGGGGAGAAGCTCTGTAGACCTCAATGTCAATAAACTGATGTCTATCTCCCATCAGCTCTCTGTGATTCTGTATAATAAAGGTCAACAGTTTAGTTGGTTGTATTTTCACCAACAAGTCTGTCATAGTTGACTCACTGCACTGTGAAACTGTGTGTTTAGTATAAAAAGTCACACAGACTCAACATTTCTTTTCAATAATTTTCTACACACAAACCAGAACTGGTTTAGTAACTAATCTTGAGAAATTATATAAGAAAGACTCACTTCTTGATGCTGCTGACACAATTTCTTTTGACTCTCAAGACAAAACACAGCAGCTTGTGTTCCACCTTTACACACATCGCAGGGAATGGGTGCAGGTTTGGGTGGAGACTTGTATTCTAAGGGGTCTCCATGCTGAGCTACTGGTAGTGTTGTGGGATCTGTGATATCATAGTGATCTTTCCTACAATATATAGCAATCAGTATGTTACCTGTGTTAGCTGTGTTTAGTATATCTCAAGTAATGAAATACTCCATCCACACACACAGCTATGTCCTTGACAAATACTCAAATAAATACTCATCACTCATCAACACACATTCATTATATAGACCACAGGCTATCACACAAACACACTTGACTATATTATGTACTAATATGCTGGAAAATAGTCACTCATGACAAAGAACTGCTACTCAACAAATAGACTCAACTGTAACTTGTAGAGTAAAATGATAGATAAATTACTAGTTAACTACTGAGTGGAGGCCATATTGTCAATAATTATTCACTTTTGTTGCAAGTTTGTGCAATGCAACTAATTACTGAGGAGTGAATTCTGAGGAGCCAATACTACAACATACTACAACTATTCCCTGCCACTCTAACTGCTAGGAGTGGCGCGAAACTGCCATTTCATCATCCTTGGCAATGTGTCAAGAGCTAGTGCACTGTGAGTGCAGTGTCACTGTGAGTTGCCTATCTCATGCAGCTAGCATAAGAAGAGTGAGTCACAGGATAACTTGTACTTAGTAATCCATTACTAGTAAGATGACACATACACATGTTAACTATCTTCAGTGTAGTACTACTATGTATGTGCAGCAGGTTGGGTCACAGTCTAAGTCAGAGGGGGGGGGGGTTGGCATAATAGAGGCCCAAATCTTCAACACTATTCATGACTCAGTACAAAGTAACACTTAATTATACAACTGACTGATAGTAGAAGAAGTAATCAACTCATCAAAGCTAAAGTAGACACTATTATATTAGACACTCATTGACACCCCATAATATTATATTGTACCAAATACAATTGTGAAGGCTATCTAATAATCAATCAAAAGTTCAGCTCTGGATTTAACTTAATAGGTCACAGAATCACTGATTCCTGTCTAAGGGACTGACTACTAATTGTCATAAGACCTGCTCTTTAGTCAAATAATTTCCCAGTGACTGCTTGGCCTTGTCAATGGCTATTACACTTTGGCAGCCCGGATGTTGGCAGAATTTTGAACAGCTAGTGGTAATAGTAGCAGCTGCTAGACTCCAGAGCTATGAGTCTATCGCATTAGAACTAAAGCTATTGAGCAAACTGCCATTATAAAAGTACCTTTCTAAACATTATATTAAAATAATATAATTCTACTCCTTACAGATCACACATAAGCATGGACAATAACCAGACACTCCACTCTCACTACACAATCACTACATACTAGTAAACTGTACTTTGTGCCACAGCAACTGTGTTGTCATGACAACATCATACATGTTTATAATCACAGGAAAGGAGATAGTAAACACAAGTCAATTCAACACAGTAGTTCCCAACCTGGGAGAATCCCCCTATAAGAGGGAATTTGGGCTTTTTAGGGGAAGCCTGGATTTTGATTTCAGAAATTTCAAGCAGTTTGTTGAAGACTTTGAGCCCTTGCAAGTTACATGTACCTGTATATCTATAAGCCTTCATCTTAGCTCATCTATTTAACCAATTCTGCAATCTCAGTCTACTTCTACATGAATGTGTTTTTAATTACATTTTCAATATTGGGGTTGGGGTTTAGGGGTTGGGGTGGGAGGTTTGAAAGCAAGCTGACACAATGTCATCAGCTGCAGCCATAATATTAATAATTGAACTGCTCTGTGTTTTATACATGCATAATAATATAATTATCAGAAATAATTATATTATATTCAAATGTAAGAGAAGAATGTTGCATTGTTATCTATATTATCATTATGACAGTCATAAAAAATTTCCGATTGTCGAAAGGGAGGGGACTTAATAGTAAACATGTATGAAAGTGGGAATGGTATGGAAAAGGTTGGGAATAACTGCTCTAACAAGTCTTGTACTGTATGAGAACAAAGTAATATAATGAGGAGACAACCCCAATCCCATGACGTCTAACAGCACCACAATTCAACAAGAGAGGACAGCTGATGATGTAATCTACATAACAGTTACTTTTTCTACCTAATGCAAAGATATCCACACACTCCACAAGTTAGTAACCAGAGTTCACATAGAATATACAGTATTGTTTGCTTTTCATAGACACAGATCAGACAACTCCTAGATGATAGTGAGAAAATCATACGCAAGCCTATGACATGATATATTGTGTTATGTACTGTAACTCACCTACAATAAGCACATCTGATATGATCCTTCCTACCACCTATGTCAGTCTTCAAACATCTCATGCAGTACACATGCAGACAGGGCAGAGTTCTGGGATCTTCAAGTTTGTTGAAGTACTGCGAGCAGTACCCACAGCGATACGAATTGTTGAGTCTCTTTTTCACAACTCTGGATTCTGCCATCTTGGTTATATGATAAGGAAATCCTGTAAAAGATACACATACTCTTAGCATAATATTTCACACTACATCTGTGAAGGTTTCCAAATCAAAGACTTAACCCTTAACAATAAACCATACAAAACAAAGACATGAAAAATAATGTTAAACAAAAGCAGTTAATAACACTGGTATACATGATAGTCAGCTACAACATGCTGAGCTCACAGCTTTAACTCTCTAACAAAGGCTCTATTGTTTCCATTGTAATCACTGAATAGGTTTTTGATTTAATATGTTACTTAGATTCCCTTTTCCACCAGCCAGGGAAAAAGCCATCAACCGCTAGTTTGCTATTAAATCATTTAATAGAAACTATGGTGGTGTGAAACATACTAATTCAACATGTTTGTGCTTCTGTTAGGTCAGGTGTAGTTGTTTCATGAGTTGGCAGCTTCTACACTCATCTCTAGCCAATTATTTATTCTACACTCTTACCTAGCAAATGATTTATTAACACTAACCTCATATTTTTATGTTTACAACAATAGTAGATCATATAAATATGGCTAACCTAGTCATATGAGTCAATATTGGGTGATAATCACCAAGATTATCATTATGTATAAATTTAATGATGGTAGGGGACCTGGCAGTAAAACCAACTGCAACACTAAATCTAATACTGATAGTTATAGTAGAGCAATAATAGTAACTTACACTTTATAGTTATACTTATAGTAAATGTAATGCAATGAGTAAAAATTACTAATATTAATTAGTAATTACTCATACACCAATACTAATATTAATAGCAGTAATCCTAATAGGAGATGCAATATCAATACTAATTGTGATTACTAATAGTAATACTTGAAGTTAATACAAATATTTATATAAACAAAATAGTGCGAAACTGAAATACTTAGTCTTAATTCCTATATAGTTATACCAACAGTAAATCGAATAGCAATACTAAGAGTAATCTAATAGTACATGTATTACGAATAGACTAATACTTGTAGTACGTAATAGTAATCTGTAATCGTAGGCTACTACCACTACTACTACTGTAGACGTAGTAGTACTAGTAGTAGTACTAGTACTACTACTAGTAGATTAATTTTTCAGTATTAAAACTTGAACCTAAACTTGAAGTCGATTAAATCTTTTATAATAATAATAAATTTAATATCATTAATACGATCTTCATATTTATATTATTCGATAAATCATTATAATTAATTAATTATTGATCATATGCCTATGGGCTATGGTATTACTATGTCTATTGTAAATTTCAAATCAAAGACTCAAAGAGAAACAATTATATTTAATAAATAATAATATTATAACATTAACTGTAAGAATTTTAATTTATATAACTTATAATTTAAACATAACTTAGTCTTAAGCGTAATCTTATATTGATATTATATAAGTTATAAGCCTAGACTTAAAGTTAAACCTAAAGCCTAAAGGCTAAAAGCCAAACTAAAAATAAAAGTAAAAGTAAATCTAGAATTAAAATAGTAAAATACTAAATACTAATACTTATACTAATACTAATACTAATAGTAATAGTAATACTAATAGTAAATACTAAAATAGTAAATCTAACTGCAAGTATTAAAGTACGGGTACCTGATTAATTTGAGAAATGATGAGATGACTCGAACTGTTCTCACCTCACGAGAGTCAATAGTGTCAGTCTGTAAACTGGTAAGAAACTTGGTAGCTAGTAACTGAGAAAAGGCACAATATCAGTATTGAATAAAACCAAAAATAACGAGGAAGTTCTGCGCGCAGAAGGATTATTACACGTCACTCAACTACAAAGGTCGGCTCTATAATAATCACGTGAAAGAAATGTTGCATTCAGTGAGCGGAGCGCTATATTTTAGCGTCGAAGAGAGACAACTCTAAGGTTGAAATCTGAAAAATTATCCAGGGCACCAGGTGTGCATGTTTTTCAATTGAGCTATTTTAGAATATCCAATTCCGGTCCTGTATATTTTCAAATTACAAAAATACCGATAACATCTATGTCCTTTTTAGTAGCAAAATCTTTACAAGGACTTTGTCTCTTATTAGTAGTCTTGAGTGTCAGCTAGCACTTGCATCTTTTTGTTTGTACTTTCATTATGTAAAATATTTTTATAATGTTTAAGTTGAGCTGTTTAGTACTAGCATATTCAGCGACATCACTGAATATCTGATTAATCCTGAATTTTCTTAACTGGCAGGCTGCAATCAAGATGGCAGAGGGATGTGATGCTATGGTAGAGGTGTGGTGGTTCCTCTAGCACAGTGGTTCCGAACCTTTTTCATACCATACCATCCCCCCCTTCCATAACTGTTTACTATTAAGTTCCCCTCTTTCTATAAGTGCAATTTATGAATGATAGGCATAATATACAATAGAAGTCTATATTTGTTCTAGTATATTTGATTATAATATAAGATTATGATTATTATATTATGCATGTAAAAAGCACAGAGCAGTTCAATTATTAATATGATGGCTGAAGCTGGTGAATTTGTGCTGCAGCTTGCTTAAGTTTGACTTGGGTTTTGACAAGCTGTACATTGTAGGTCACTTTGCAGGTCAAGGCAGTTTGATTTGGTGATTCCTAACCATTAGCATATTAATTGAAGGAATCCTATCTTATATAAAAACCTGGTGCTGAATGGCACTAAAACTGTTAGTGTAGTCAGCAATGTGTGGGTAGAGTTTGCTTGTGAAAACACAGAACTCAAAAAATCATTCTTCACTGCAAACCAGCTCAATGACACTCTCATGTAACTCTCTTATGAAGGTAGCTCAGAGAAATACTGTCAAATAATCTTAAAAGTTCAAATATATTTGCAGAAATGCTTTTTGAAAGATATCTCTGGAACAGGTTCTTTTTCTAATAATTTATTGAGTGTGAGGATAGTTGTATCATAGAATTATGTCAAGGTCACAACTTGAGTTCAGCTTTGAAAGGATTGATGCTGCTATAATGAAGAGTGATGATGTGATGATTGCACTGGAACACAGGAAATATATCCACTATATGTATGCAGTGTGTATAGTTTATAGAAATGAGCTTGCATTGCTGCTTAAACTTCCTGTTGGTTTTGCTTCCAATTAAAACTTCCGAACCTTCGATCATTCCTAGTAGGAGGGGTAGCAGCTAGGGTAGAGTGAATAATAGACACATGGATGTAGAAGTAAACTTAGATTGTAGAGTGTAGTGTGGATAAATATATGAACTACATAAAATGAAGGAGTTGTAGTTATACATATGCAGTACATGTAATCTTGAAAACAAGGCAAGAGCTCAAAGAGCTGGTAACAAACTGTGAAATTTTTAGAAATAAAAATCTTCATCACTTGGGAAGCACTGGTCTAGCTAAGCTAAGGTGAGGGAAGGTGAGAGAGTAACCCAGTTCCAGTGTATAATAATAGACTGACAAGAGCATCTCATTTGTATGTTGATTAATATACCATAATATACTGTATAACATAGTATACCGTATAACATAGTATACCGTATAGCATAGTATACTGTATAACATAGTATACTGTATAGCATAATATACTGTATAACATAATATACTGTATAACATAGTATACTGTATAACATAGTATACTGTATAACATAATATACTGTATAACATAGTATACTGTATAACATAATATACTGTATAACATAGCATACTGTATAACATAATATACTGTATAACATAGTATACTGTATAACATAATATACTGTATAACATAGTATACTGTATAACATAGTATACTGTATAACGTAGTATATACTGTATAACGTAGTATATACTGTATAACATAATATACTGTATAACATAGTATACTGTATAACATAGTATACTGTATAACATAGTATACTGTATAACATAGTATACTGTATAACATAATATACTGTATAACATAATATACTGTATAACATAATATACTGTATAACATAATACACTGTATAACATAGTATACTGTATAACATAGTATACTGTATAACATAATATACTGAGCTGAATTAAAACAGTTTTATAAATTTTACATTTCCGCTTTTATAATATCCAAATTACTTTGCCCGGTGACGCTGTTTAAAAACAAACGTCCGTAGGCGAGCAGTAAAGTTTAACGCTAACATCATTTGCTAATAATATTTTGCACTCGCAACACACGCACTGTGTGTGGCAGGTCACTAGCGTGGAATTCTCACACTTCGCTCTTTGCGTTTGTTGAGAGTGGATAACTCCGGTTGTTTCAAAATTACATATTTCTCATAGCTTCATAAGCTACATCTGTTGATTAGGTTTGAGTATGATTTACAAATTTTTAAAATGATCCATTTTAGGCTGAATTTCGTGTTGTTTTTGTTCTAAATCCCGGATGTGTCTGCTGAGTTGTGTGCTGTTGGCTTTATCTGCATGTAGGAAAGAGGCTTTATGGTTGTTGAGTCTGGCTTTGAAGGTAGTTGAACAAAGTCCTATGTATGATTGGCTGGAGTTATTGTCATGTCTTGTAACAGTTGCTTGGTATATTAAGTCTTTGCAAACCTTATTATATATTAATAACTTAATGCCATTTGCTTATATACTTCATAGCAGCCAAAGTAAAATTTAAAATGTTGATATGGTCAACACAGTTGGAACTAAGTAACTAAAATATATGTAAAATTCCATTTCAAACTAACAATGTCTCATTTCAGGATGAATAGGTTAAATAATCAGATCTGAAAACTGCAGCTTATCAGAAATCTGTGACAAACTTTAGTACTATAATAATTTTGATGATGAAATTTACAAGCTGAGAAATAAGTTGTGTAGTGCTGTATGGTAAAATATATTTTGCAATATTAGAGAAATGATTGGATTAAATAAATTCAAAAATGTAGCACCAACAGAATTACTAAATTAACAACGGTTTCTAAATATATAAAACCATAAGGTGGGGCATAACACCCTCCCTATCTCATTCTAGAATTACTACTCACAATCTCAGGTTATGGTGGAATAATTAAAAGACAGCATAAACCCTATAGCTAAACTTCTTCAAAGTTATATGTACAAAAATCACCATCACTGCCTTGGAAGTCTCGGATAAATTAATTTAGAGTAATCAAATATTTCATTTACAATTAGGTTATATAAAAATCCGACTGCTGGTCTCAGCCAACCAAACATTGATTGCATTCTCTGATTGGCCACTAATTATCTAATCAGGAACAGTCTTACAAATCAGCCAAATGACACTGTTGTTAGGTATGAGTCTATGAAAAGCAGACTTCTCCAAGCTGAACCCCAAACTCTTTGTGGGTGGTCCAGATGTCACCAGGAGCTATGTCAATAATAGGCAAGTGGGTGGGGGTCTTGGTGTCAATCTCAATCACTGTCTGAGCTTCTGATAGTATTTGGAATACTACAAAATGGCAGAGGGCAAACTCTAAATTCTAAACTCGCACAGAAATCAAAGTGGCTTTTGGGTTGAACTCATAAGTAGTTGTTAAAAAGCTTCAAAGGCAAGCTATATTCCATCTTAATAGAAAAAAAGATGCAACTATCGCAATCATGTTCATATGTAGGTAGAATTTACGCTATATAGATTAGATTTACACTATATAGGTCAGATTTACACTATATAGGTCAGATTTACACTATATAAGTCAAATTTACGCTATATAGGTCAGATTTACAGTATATAGGTCAGATTTACAGTATATAGGTCTGATTTACATACCTTGCAATCATTCTGCAGAACGGAATATTGGAAGCTGCTAAATATTGCTGTGTATTCTTTATTACCAACTGTATATAAAATGACTGACTTATTCTTCCTACCGAATGCGTCTTCTACTGCTACTGAGTTTATACATCTACAATCAGCAAAGGGAATAGTCATACCAACAACTCGCTCAGCTTAAGAAGAAGAAGCCAGTGATTGTTCAGATTATCAAGTGACTAGCAACATAGTAGAGGACTAGTATCTGGTATATGGTTGATGCAAGATAAACACTTACAAGTGCTGTTCCCATGTGTTTAGCAACGAATGGCTGATTATCTAGCTGCTGGGTGATGTACGATTTGATGGCAAACTCTGAGGTCTTGGCATTGATGCAAGTGCTCTTCATTTCCTTGCGACAGTACGCCTGGATAGCATTAGCTGTGGAGCCACCATCTGGATCCACCTGACAACAAACAATAGAGAATACAACTTCTCTATTTCACAATATAACAAACAGTATATAATACACAGTATAAATTGAACCATCCCTTACCTATGTTTCGAGAGAAATAAGGTGGAAGTAGCGATGTAAGCTAACAAAGCAGGCAACATCAAAGCACATCATGGCCATTACTCACTGAGGTACAAATTATAGAGCTCATTGTTGGCGCCTGCATCATCTGCTTGTACACCTTTACCGTTGGACATCATTGCACTCATCATCATAGGGGGCGCACCTAACATAACCCATGGTAGAATAAAATAAAAGCTTCAATCAAAAGCTATGGATGAAATTCCCAAAATATTACCAATACACAGTTGAAAGAGAATGAAAAAGATACAAGTAATGAACAATAACTTGGTTTTGCTAATAACTAACCAAATACTTGGGCTTCACCAGGAAGTCCAGGAGGTCCAGGTCTGCCAGGACTACCCATTTCCCCATCTCTTCCTTGTTCACCCTAGAAATACAGACTATTGGTTTATTACCACTAAACTAACAAGATGAGTAACAATAACCTGTTAGCAGTGTAAGTGTTTACCTTAGCACCATCAGGTCCAGGTGGTCTCATTGCACCCATAGCACCAGGAGAACCAGTAATTCCTTGTTTGCCGTCAGCACCCCGTAGCCCAGGTGGTCCAGCAATACCCACTGGTCCAACATCTCCCCTTTCACCGGTAGCTCCAGGGAATCCCTGCAGTCCCTGGAAATCAGTGGGTCCTACAACAGCAGATGATATTCATATTATCATGAGTTAGGAGTTGCCTTACCTTCTTACCAAGAAGGATAACTCTTAGAGTCAAAATTCTGTTGATGGCTAATAACTAAGGACAAAGATTGGTTCAACTTAATTCATACCTTTAGGTCCTTGTTCGCCGGGAATTCCCGGAAGCTCCGTGGGGTCCCTGAGGACCAGTTGGCCCGGACAATCCAGTTGGTTCAGAAGCACCCTGTGGCCCAGCTGGCCCCTATAGTAATGAATATATTTAGGAGACACAACTTAGCTGTGAGATATTAGTGAATAATATTTTCTGTAACAATATTGTATTGTATACCATATTATATTATGGTGTATTATACTGCACTGTTATGTAATATATTACATGATGCGGTGTCACTGAAGCAACCCTAGTATTAACATAAATAAACTAAAACAAATAAACAACTAAAGGATTGACTAGTGGAAAACCAGAGAACTGAAATAAGGAGAAAACTGAATAAAGAATGTTTTTGACTCATCACCCTTGTCTCCTTGAGCACCTTCAGCTCCCTGGTTACCGGGGATTCCCACTGGACCCATGGAGCCAGGAGATTTTTGAACGCCCTGCTCCCCATGTTTACCATCAGCACCCAGTACTCCAGGTAAACCGTCCCAGAGAAAATTGACAGCAAATTTTAAAAACCCAATTGAATAAAAAGTTCTAAGAAGCTGAATAGAGTAAAGCACAAAAAACAACCTTCCATCAGATCCGGGTTCTCCAGTGACTCCCCTTGAGCCGGTTGGACCAGGCATACCAGCTGGTCCAGTTTCTCCTGTCTTTCCGTTTCTGCCATTCAGACCGGGTTCTCCAGCTTGTCCGGCTTGTCCTATGAGCCAAGCAGCACCAGTATGCATTACAAGTGGTCATTTATTAATTCTGGAACACAAAATTTCTCAACATTTTTGGTATATTTCTTTGTTTTCTTGTTTTTACTTAGACTATGCATCATGTGGTAAACAGTATGGTAAAAATGATCCATGAAAACCAGTTAAAGTAACTATCATACATAGTAATCCTGTCAGTTGAAGTAACAATCACTGCTGGGATTCAATATGATTACTTAGCCTACACCCTGCCTTTATGCAGACTAGCTGTGAGGAGAACCCCAGCATATAGCATAAGTGTGAGGGAAACCCCAGCATATTATAGAATACCTGAAAAGAACAGAAATACACAAGCAAGGGTGAGTAACTCCTCATTCTTACCTGCAGGACCTTGATCTCCTTGTTTACCCTGATAACCGATCTCAACAGGTCCAGGTACTCCGTCTCTACCAGTAAGCACCCATTGATATCATCACAACAGGTGCAACTAGTTTTCAACTTGATTTCTATGTTGCTACAATAAACAGTGTGACTGGTCACTATAGAATAGCCCAGTTGAAATCTGCTCCCTAAATAAAGGTCAAATTATAGGAGAGATTAGAGACAGCATATACGTCCGTAGTAGGTTTAGTCTGTCTACACCCTTGTGTAGTTTAGTCTGTCTACACCCCTATGTAGTTTATTCTGTCTACACCCCTGTGTAGCTTAGTCTGTCTACACCCCTGTCTAGTTAAGTCTGTCTACACCCCTGTCGAGTTTAGTCTGTCTACAGTCTACACCTTGTGTAGTTTAGTCTGTTAGTCTGTGTTGCTTGGTTTGTCTACACCCCTATTTTGCTTAGTTTGTCTACACCCCCATCTAACTTAGTTTGTCTACAGCCCTGTGTAGATTATTCTGTCTACACCCCTGTGTTTTTTAGTTTGTCTACACCCCTGTGTAGACCATAATCAATTAATCCAAAGCTCTCTGAAGAAACAAGAATGCTCCGAGACAGAGTTTTCCCCTTTTCTACATAACAAACGGAAAATAACGAAAACGAAAAAGATTCCAACATAACTTGACAGATTGAACTCAATTGAGCATGAACATCACCTGGTTATCCAAGAACGCCGGTATCTCCTGCAAAAAAAGGTGGTCTCCTTTCTCCTGCATCTCCAGGATTGCCGGATATACCAGGTATGCCATCAACATCGGGCGAACCCTCCCTCTCCATCAGTTCTGTAAGAACCCGGGTGTCTTTTATGACCTATTCTCCCTTTCTGTTCACTGCAACACAAGATTAACACATAATACAAGTAGGCATGGCCCTGCAGAACAGAACAGAGTAGCCAATCACATCACTACTCTGATACTGTCAAGCCAATCACATCGCTGCTCTGATATTGTCAAGCCAGTCAATATTCTCATCACAATATTAAGGCAATAATAAACTGTACAATGCGAAACAACATCTTATTTTAACTTATTACTGAATTAAAGTGTACTTCTAGTAAAAATATGGTGGAGAATACATAGACAATGAACAATAAAAGTATGAGTTTCAGAAGTTTGTGAAATACCTGTAAACCAGGAGCTCCATCTTCTCCATCTCGTCCGCTGGGTCCCTGTGGTCCAATTTAACCAGGTTCTCCTACAAACCGGAACTTCACACTGACACCCATATAAATGAATAACATGTAGCAGACATGGTCTAGGGGTTCGAGGGTTTGCCTAGTAAACACAAAATGATAGGTTCGAGCCACGAAAAAGGCTATGGGCGATGTTAGGAAAAACATCCAGTCAGTAAATGATATCTATACGTATACAGGCTACTGTCAGAGTAGACCTGATGTGTAATAGAAAATCTGCTCAATAGATATTATATCCTGAACATAGAGATAGTTTACTACTAAATACAGCCATGAAGAAATGCATACATTCATCAACTGTTATTCACATTGCTGTTATATAATATGGTCATATAAACGCATACAGCTACATGCATCATAGAAACAGTTCATCATAAAATATTTTCACACCATATATGGTCACGCGGATACATATTGCCAAATATGGACATGCACAAGGACATTCGTTACCATATATGGCCACAGAGATAAATACTCCCATATATAGACATAGAATTGCATACTCTTATATATGGTCAAAGAATTAGCTGCTATGATAGAGACATGTATGCAGTATCTAACCTGGTTGAATGCACACTCAGAGTCACTTTTACACTTTTACACGTCAGTGTGCACACCTCATTAACACAGATCTGATTGGGTAGACATTCTTGATGAGTCTTACACATTAGTAGAGTGAGTCCATCTGATGGAACTATACTTTGTACAGTAAACTGTAAACATATTGTAGAAAGATATCATATACCAGTATATGCTAAATCAAAACACAGTCTGGGTCTCAGTTGGTAGCTTCACTATATATGTGATCGATATTTACCTATCTGTTTACCTGTCAGTCAGTCAGTCAGTCAATCAGCCAGCCAGCCAGTCAGTCAGTCAGTCAGTCAGTCAGTCAGTCAGTCAGTCAGTGAGTCAGTGAGTCAGTGAGTCAGTCAGTCAGTCAGTCAGTTCATCTGTCACTCTGCTTGTCTGTAGATACACACTTACTAGTCATGTCGGGTACACAAGCTCCATTGTAGTAGTGAGTACCCCCTGTACACCAACAACCTCCTTCGTCTCCACCACTGATGGCTATACACTCGGAACCTGGATGTCACATGCTCAGTCTGAGTTCTACAGAGCAATGTCTAAAAGAGCATCATTTAACTTTCAGAATGACTTCATTGGGCTGCACTGCTACATCATGTACATTTCTGATAAACATAATATCTCTATGTTATACCAATTCAGTGATTCTACTGGGTTCTTGTATTATACAAACTGATGAGAGTCAGAAAGCACTTATACACTAAAAACCCACATTTTTTTCAGCATACTAGGTAGTTGATAAGCATACTTCAAGGAATATTCCTCTTGCTACACACACACACTAATAAACTGTATGCTGTGAGAAGACAACTCACTAAGGTGGCAGGTGGACCCTGGAATCCCTTGACATTGAGCCTCAGAGGTACAGACTTTGTAACACTGCTTAACCTCACCGCCCGCATCAGTGTTTGGGACTCTCAGGCAGACGTATTCTACTCCATAGACCACCACACAGTCCTCTGTTTCCTGATAAAACATACGTCAGATATTCATAATATGGGTATTCAAAGTAGAATAGAACAAGCTAGTGTTGGTATAAAGAAGTTTGTTATTTTAATTGCCAAGGATGTCACAATGTCTACTGTTGACTTGTTCACAGATTTCTCCTCAAGCTTTGGACATAATATTTATTATTAGCCCTATCATCTGTATTACTAGTATTATCATGTGTATTACTAGTATTATCATGTGTATGACTAGTATTATCATGTGTATTACTAGTATTATCATGTGTATTACTAGTAATATCATGTGTATTACTAGTAGTATCATGTGTGTTACTAGTACTATCATGTGTGTTACTAGTATTGTTATGTGTATTACTAGTATTATCATATGTATTACTAGTAGTATCATGTGTATTACTAGTATTATCATGTGTATTACTAGTATTATCATATGTATTACTAGTATTATCATGTGTGTTACTAGTAGTATCATGTGTATTACTAGTATTATCATGTGTGTTACTAGTATTATCATGTGTATTACTAGTATCATCATATGTATTACTAGTATTATCATGTGTATTACTAGTATTATCATGTGTATTACTAGTATTATCATGTGTATTACTAGTATTATCATATGTATTACTTGTATTATCATGTGTATTACTAGTATTATCATGTGTATTACTAGTATTATCATGTGTATTACTAGTATTATCATGTGTATTACGTGTAGTATCATGTGTATTACTAGTATTATCATATGTATTACTAGTATTATCATGTGTATCACTAGTATTATCATGTGTATCACTAGTATTATCATGTGTATTACTAGTATTATCATGTGTATTACTAGTATCATCATGTGTATTACTAGTAATATCATGTGTATCACTAGTATTATCATGTGTGTTACTAGTATTGTTATGTGTATTACTAGTATTATCATGTGTATTACTAGTATTATCATGTGTATTACTAGTATTATCATGTGTATTACTAGTAGTATCATGTGTATTACTAGTAGTAACACACCTGATGTTAGCATACACTAATTGGTTATCCTGATTCAAGTACTCCATCTGGTTGAAAGTTAAATACTCGTCGTCATTCACACCATATCTGTTTCCTTCCGCATCGCACCGGAACCTGTGTTCAACTCCGCCCACATCTACCCAAGCCACTCCCACCTGTCAATCAGATAGACATGTTAGCATGGCATTAGACAGAAAATCCCAGTGGTTGACAAAATCTTTTCAAAATAAATATCTATAATCAGTAAATAAAGCAAAATAAAAAGAGAAAATTAAACCCTTTTCACCTCCAATAACGCATGTCTTATATAACTTTGTAGCCTGTAGCTTGTAACTTTGTATTCTAGAAGAGTGCATTGAGAATGTTTTGTATAAACTAAAGTCTTCTTCTGTCAATATTTGTAATTAGACAGGTAGTGAGACCAATCAGAGGTTGTGTGAGATTCATGAGAACCAATCAGAGGTTGTGTGAGACTCATGAGAACGTGGTACTTTTTTATTCTATGACTTCATATCTAATGCAGTAAACTATGAATGCCGTAGGCTATAATGTAGAGGTTTAAAGAAATAGACAAGCAGTGTTGTGGAATGTAAAGAATATAGAGAAATAGACAGCAAAGGCATTATTGTGAACTAGGCTGACTAGTAATTTTAATCATCACTGATGTAACCTCATTATACCAATAATCTAACATGACACATGGAAGACACTATCAATATTATTTCACTAGTGAATCAGTTCATTGACAGCTATTGCCAGGTGTCTGCATGTGTCTGAGCTGCAGGCAGCGTGTCTGCAAAGGCTCTGGATGTAACGTAGCCTGAAAGAAATCTAACATAAATTTTAGTATAGTCTAAACTTTATACCATCAAGGCTTATTTATTTATGTTTCAATATCTGACAGCATCAACTATCCAGTCTACTGATGTAAGATTTAACCTTTCATATTTATGACACACAAAAATCTCACATATTAAAGCTACAAAAAATGTCACATATTGAAGCTACAAAACATCTCATATATTGAAGCTATTCATTTTTCCACCACCTAGTTTTCATCAAGGTCAAAATACCGACAGCGAAAGCTGCCAAAACTCACATTATCCTGTAAACACTGAAAGTTGAAAAGGAATTTGCAGCTGCAATTGAATTTAGAAACCTGATGTGACCTTAAAATAGACTTAGTACCTGTCCGTCATTGGCCGCCATGTTAGGGTGTATCTCGGAACAGTAGCTCCCCTGATAGAGCAACATACCCGGGACATCATTCTCTCCGTAGGTAGATCTGATGGCACCACACTCCTGGTAGTCACCAGCCCAGTTGAGTATTCCAGTGGAAAATCCGGTCGGTGGATTTCCCCAAGCATCCAACACTTGAAGAATAATGTAGAATGTGGTGTAAGAATAAGGTAGAATATGGTGTAAGAATAAGTTAGAATATGGTGTAAGAATGAGGTAAAATAATATAAAATATAGTGCAAGAATAAGGTGAAATAATGTAGAATATGATGCAAGAATAAGGTGAAATAATGTAGAATATGATGCAAGAATAAGGTAGAATAATGTAGAATATGGTGCAAGAATAAGGTGAAATAAGGTAGAATGTGGTGTAAGAGTAGGTAAAAATAAGAATGTAATGTAATGTAAAAAATGGTGTGCAAGAATAAGGTAAAATAGTGTAGAATATGGTGAAAGAATAGCAGAGCAAAGTAAAAAAAGATTGACTGTTTGATCATAGCTCACACCTCTAAAAATGTCTCACGTATCTAAAAATTAGCAGACGGTGCATAACATGCTAAGTTGAATTAACCATAAAACACTATATTCTAAGGAACTGAGCCTAAAAAATTATACTGAGCTAATATAATCCAGGGTTATAGAGAAAGTTAATATTGCAATTGGTGACAAGCAGAGAACAGTTTTAATGAACATATTGTGTAAATTTTAGCTTACAATCTCAAAGTTATAGTTACTCTAAGTTGCAACATGGCGACCAAATCATACTGCAAATAGTTTCACTAGATATCAAATGAATAAAAATAAATATCAAATAAATTAGCCAACTCACTTTGAAGGCCCACATGGATCCATTGAACACTTCATTGAGTTGGTGCAAGGTTTGGTTACCACACTTGTTTGAAAAATTCAAATCGTTTCACAACGACTTGTTTGATTCGAGACGATTTTCCATCTGCCTTGAGTGTGCATCTGCCAGGAGAATTTCCTCAAATGGTTTCGTGCCACAGCTAACAGTTCCTTCACAGCTAAACAGCATATCAGACTCTGTGTGAAAATCAAATCCATTTTTGTCATTGTAAATGTGGGAGAAAATCCAAACCTAACAACAGTAGTGTAGTGTAATTACAAATTTAAAAAAATATGAATACAAAAAATTGAAGAGCAATAGGAAGGTAATGTCATATATTCCTGTAATAGACGAGAGAGAAAAGTCAGTACTGTATGCCTTCTACAAGTTGGGAATTACATGACCGTAGAAACTTTCTTAGCAAAAAAAGTGATATGTCAGAAAATATCACCAAGGTATTAGTATAACAGATGTAGCTTCACTTTGCTCAAAGTTGCAATGAAGTTGATTTAGTGCATGGTATGCAAATTCTTACCAAGTAGCAGAAGTTACTAGTAATATAGCATTATTAACTGAAGGATGAATTTTGAAAAATAGAGCTGCAAGTGCAGTATGTTAAGTACGTTTTAAACATTCAAAACTAGAATCAGGCCTTTAGCTATTGATATAGTTTAATAACAACACAAGTATGAAAATGAACATTTGTTTTAGAATAATAATAAGAAATATCATGCTCTATAAAGTACAAAGATCATTATAATCATAATCATGAGGGTATCACAACTTGAACTTGATATTGATTTAGTTACATCACAAACTCAAGACGTGCCTAGACGTTAACTTAAACTTATACTTATGCTACAACTATTACTATTAGGATTTTATTATTTAAAATACACCAACAAGAAAATTATCATTATGTTAATAATAATTATTATCAACTTATCGATGTCAAAATTGATCAAATGACAAATCAAATGTCAAATTCAATGATATATGACAATCATTATAGTTATATTGTTATTAAAGTATAACTCAAAAATATAAACATAAAATTATAATATCAATATTAATAATAATTTATAAATATAAATAATAATCATTATGATTATGATTATCATTGGTGATTGACATTATCAATAACGAGGCCGCCCTCGATGAAAAAAGAAGAACTCAACGACTAAGACTCCTTATGAGGATACTCCAAAAGGAAGAATATCACCCAGCACTCTCTGCAGCGTATGACGAACTAATAAATACCCCGGAAAGTTTTATCCAAACTGGGGCCCAAACACTAGGACAGCCAAGATCAGTCAGCACCAATAATAACTGCTATTATAACAGCTTCTTGCCACAGACAATCCGTGACCTTAAAGGGAACAATCCTTGCAAGACTAATTTACACACAAAATAATCTAAACATTGACAGATTAACTTACCCGTACTGATAAACAATATTGCAACACACACTGCAACCAATTTATGGACTATTGTATGCATTTTACTTTCTGACCAACCGTAAACATATGAGGCATGCCGCTTCTGCTACCTAGTGGTCTAGCATGATCGTAATCTGGAGGTAACTAGAGGTAACTATCATTATGATTATGATTATCATTATAATTGATGTAGCAGTTTTGTTAGGTCTGCTAGTAACCGCAAGCTTATCAGAGTAGGTTTAGGAATTCAACTGATGTCTTGTGAGTGTAGTTATTAGTATTTTATTCCAACTTATAACACTTTTGCTCACAAAGCTACACCGTGAAATCTAAATAAAATACACACAATATAAGGCTAAATAAAGTACAAGAATATAAGAACTGTAAGGAAATAACACACATAAAAATTATTAAAGTAAGCAAAATATTACTGCATAATAATTCATTAAAAATAATGTCAGCTATAAACCACTTCATATAATATAAGCTAAATGTATCGATATTACAGCATTAAGACAATAAATGATAGAAAAATTAATAGCAGACAAACTTTTAGCACTTCTCTGATAACTTGATAATACAGCTTCTGCTCTTAGGTTTCAATAGATAGTAATATATATCTTGTTTAATGTAAAATTATAAGTAGTATAACTTGCTCTTTGGCTCTACTAATTGAAACTGATCAGGATAACCAATGCTTTCCAACAGCAGCAGAATAATACACAAACAACAAATAAACAAAAATGATGTGTTCCAGATCCCATTGGTCACCCAAATTGCACCACCAGCCCCAAGTAATTCCAAATAAGGGAACAGAAATATTCTGGCAGATTTGTTGTCTTAGGCTTTTGCAATACACTTGATTCATTGATTGTGGCTTTTGCTGCGCAGTTGTAGGAATTTATTGTTTTGTTTAGGGGCTATTAATATGCTATGACGATGGACTATGACACACGCATACACACAGCGTGCATGTAAACATGCTGCCAGCTACTGCTACACTCCCACCTTAATTTTACAAAAATTAAAAGAGAATTTACAATTTTATTTTAGCTTTTATTTATTTATTTCATTTTTTTTTTTTTTTTTTATAAAAATAACATGAAACTATATAATGGCTATTGTAAAATATGGATATTATAACTATGCACTGTAATCCTCATACAGTGGCAGTTGGATGTCGCTAGCTACTATAACTACTCTTGCTCCTGTAGCAGCACTAGCTTCTGTATCGGACGCTCTAGTGTTGTCCCAGCGTTAGTCTTTACTTTCACTCTTCTGACCCTGCCATCAGCACTTCTCAACGTTTTCTTGACCAATCCATAGGGCCATTCATTTCGCAATACGTTCTCTTCTATAAGCATGACTAGATCTCCTGTATGAACATCACGTGTTTGGTTCTCCCACCTTTGTCGCTTTGTAATCTGCTGCATGTATTCAACTTTCCATAGTCTCCAGAATTCTTCAGCAAGCTGTTGAGCCTTTCTCCACATTTTTCTTCCATAGATCTCCGTGGTCTCAAACTTTCCTGGTGGGGGTCCTATCTGTCTTGATTTTGATGTGAGTAGATGATTTGGAGTGAGTATAGGTGCCTCAGGATCGCTCAAGCTGTTTATCGCCAATGGTCGGCTATTGACCGTAGCCATTGCCTCATAGAAGGCAGTACGGAGCCCCGGTGTATCCAGCCTGTTGTACTTACCTGTAGATTTCATACCTTCCAATACAGATCATACACTACGAATTTGGCGTTCCCAAACACCCCCAGCATGGCTCGAATATGGCGCGTTGAACTGGAAGGTGATTCGATTTTCCTTTAAAAATGTTGTTAGTGCAGATGACCCTTGGTCCATCGCATGGAGTTCTCTTGTGAGCTCGTTGTCAGCTCCAACAAAGTTGGTCCCTCTGTCACAGTAAATCATATTTATTGCTCCTCTGATGCAGATCAGTGTTCTTAAAGCGTTCAGAAATGAATCTGTTGTCATATCCGGCAACAACTCTATATGCACAGCTCGGGAGTACATGCACGTGACAAGGAGGCCCCATCTTTTCACTTCTGACCGCCTGTCTTTAACGGTAAAGGGTCCAAAGCAGTCTATGCCTATATTTGTAAATGGTGGTGTTGGATTTAGTCTTTCTGTGGGTAGCATTGACATGATTTGAGTAATAGGCTTGCCACGCAGCCTGTTGCAGGTGACACATTTGCTCAACATAGACTTCACAAGTCTTGTGGCTCCGACAATCCAGTACCCTGCAGTTCTAATTGCACTTAGTGTAGATGTTCTCCCTAGGTGATAAATGCTGTTGTGATAGTGCCGGACTATTAGAGACGTTACATGTGCATCACGAGGGAGAATTATGGGGTGCTTCTCTTCATAGCTGAGCACCTGTGATCTCTGCAACCTCCCACCTACACGCATAATGCCGGCTCCATCAATGAATGGGTTAAGGTTAGCAAGAGGTTTAGATTTTGACAATTGCTGTCCTTGTTTTACTGTACTGTAGTCCTCTTTGTAGTGGCTTTGCTGAACGGCTGAGATAATTCTCGTCTCAGCTTCATGGAGACTCTCTGCGGAACATGGTTTAACACACCAGGTCTTCTTTTCATTGCGATGAATGCTTCGGATGACTGTGATAGAGCGTACAAGCTTTGACCAGGTGGAAAACTTGAGAAATTTGTCAATAATGCCAGTTGGTCTGATAGCGGTTTGCATAACTTTCGCTTTCTTTATCTCGGGATCTTGGGGATCAAGGTTGTTTATGAAATTTTGCTCTTGGTTTAAAAGGGTGATTGTAGGCTCCTTGAGAAAGCCTGGTCCTGAGAACCAGCTTGTATTGGAGAGTTGATCGCAGGGTTTACCCCGAGAAGCGATGTCAGCTGGATTTAAAGGTCCAGGCACATCGTACCACTGCTTTTCTTCTGTGGTGGATGTAATAGCCCGTACTCGATTGTGGACAAAAGGATGATATTTCTTCGTGGTGTTGGCTATCCATCCTAGCACAATTTCTGAGTCTGACCAAAAGTACTCTGCATCAAACTTCATATCTAGCTCCTTGTGAAGCATCTTACTCAGATAAGTAGCCATTACAGCACCCATAAGCTCTAAGCGAGGCATTGTGAAAAGTCCTTTAGATAGTATTACTCTTGACTTTCCGATCAAGAATGAGACTTGCACATTGCCTTTGTTGTTGATTTGTCGTATGTATGAGCACGCACCAATTCCATCTTCACTGGCATCGCAAAAGTTGTGTAATTCACGCCTTACAACTTCTCCGTAATTCTTCGGTTTCAAGCATCTTGGAATGCTGATTTGTTCTAAGGCTGGTAGCTGATCCATCCACCTGCTCCATTTGTCGGCTAAGGTATCAGGAATTGGATCGTCCCAATCCAGATTGGCCTTGTTGACCTGCTGTAATATATTTTTTCCTAGGAGTGTGTATGGAGCCAGGAATCCTAGTGGATCATATAACTGACTGACTGTTGATAGAATTCCCCGTCTAGTATTTTGTCGGTTCTGGATTTGATTGATAAACTTGAACGTGTCTGATTCCATGGCCCATTGTAAACCCAAGGTGCGTTGTTCAGGTAGTAACTCCATTAACTCTTTGTTCTGAACAGATCTTTCAGACTCTGGCAGTGCTGCTAGAACTTCTGCACTGTTAGATGCAAACTTATGTAAGCGCAAGTTTCCCTTGCTGCAGATGTCACGAGCCGCATTTATAAGAGCAATCGCTTCGCCTTCTGAGGCAACACTGGTGATACCATCATCGACGTAAAAGTCACGGTTGATGAACATTGTGGCCGCATTGGAAACAGAGCTGTGGTCCTGTGCGATTTTTCTCAAGCCATATGTTGCAACACCAGGGGAGGACTTTGCACCGAAAAGATGCACCTTCATTCTGAAGGTTTGATGTTGGCCATGTTGGTCATGCCAAATGAACCGGAGATAATCTCTGTCATCGGATGTGACAAGAAAGTTATAGAACATTTGCTGTATGTCACAGCTGATTGCTATAGACTCTCTCCTAAAACGGCACAGTATTCCTATAAGGGAGTTCATGTGGTCAGGGCCTTGCAGGAGATGGTCATTCAAGGATGTGCCCTGGTAGGAGGCCTTACAGTCAAACACCACCCTCAATTTATTCTTCTGGGGATGCTTCACTGCAAAATGTGGTATGTACCACCTTTCCCCATTTGCTCCACTGTTATCATCTACTGGCTCAGCCAGATCTTGCTCCAGTAGCTCATTCATAAATTTTTTATAATCAGCTTCCAGTTCAGGGTCTTTCATAAAGCGCTTCTCTAGGCCCTCTAGCCTTCTCTTTGCCTGTTGAAAGTTATTTGGGAGAGTCGGGCGCTCCTTGAATGGCAATGGCATCATATAGTTGCCGCTTTCACTAATGGCTGTTTGACTATCTAATATCTCAATAAACTTGTAGTCTTCTTGTGAGAGCAAACAGCTGTCATCATTATCGTCAAAAGTAAGACAAGTTGCATGAACCTTTTGTTTGGTGTGTGAGCTTTTCGCGACACCAAACACAGCCCAGCCAAGCTCCGTTCGAAGGGCGTATGGCATGTTATCACCCCCTTTTACAGCTTCCAATGGAAATGAGGCCATTGTACAGTTAGCGCCAATCAAGAGACCTACTGGTATGTCCATTGGGGGTGCCAGTTTACTGGCCAAGTGGCTGAGGTGCGGTTGCTGTAGTATGTTCGTGTGATTAGCAAATTCTCCAGTGGAGTTGGGTATTTCGTTTTATTCATAGGCAGATGAAAGAGCTACTTCACCGCCGTAATATCCTTTAATTAGCATATCACCAAAGATGTTGACTTCCTCCTTTTGAACTTCACCAATCATCGTTTCTACTTCAACCAATTTTCTTCCAAGCTGTCGTGGTTTCAGCTTTTTGGCTAAGTCTTTTGTTATGTAAGAGTGATCTGATGCAGAGTCAAGAAATGCATACACTAGAATCTTGGCTTTAGGATTAGCAGTGGTTGACACATACACAGGCATCCCCATGTTGAAGATCTTGTTATGTGTAGGCGTTCTTGTGTTTTTACTTGAGAGTTTGGTTTGATCTTTATTGTCTTGTGCTGAAGGTGGCGATCGACTGTCAGGCCATTCTGCTGCACTTGTAAAGTTGAAAAGTTAGATGGTGAGGCTTGGATGTCACTCCTTTTCATCTCGTGTTCACCACTCTGCTGTACTGATGATGGCTGTTGAGAGGCGTATTTACTAGGCCTTTTGTGCTCTGTTCCTTGGTTCTCTTCATTCCAGTCTTCTTTTGTTTTGTGTAGGCATGTAGCATGGCCAGGCCTTTTACACTTTCTGCAGATCTGCTTGTCATTGTAGAAACAATTGGTAGCCATATGGCCAGGCCGGGCACAGATGTAGCACAGCATTTCACTTGTTACAAATTTCATGGGTTGGCTGTAGGGTTTCTCGCATAGCTTGAAACACTCAGCCACGATATGACCCTTTTGGTGACAGTACAGGCACTTTCGTGGTTCCTGGGCGCTTGCTGTGTTAGTCATGAATGATTTTGTATTTGGTCTTCTTTTCTCATTTCTTTCAGTGTTTTGCATCAACGGTAGAGAACACATTTCTGCTAAGTCATCCACAAATAAAGAGAACTCGGAAAATTTGGGGTATCGCATTTCTGTTTTTTGCAGGCGGTGCACCACGGCTACCCACTTTTTATGTGCCCAATCGGGTAGTACTCTTGCAAGTTTCTCATTAGTATGCTCATCATCAAGGCTAGTTAACCCTGATACTGAGCTCATAGCGTTTCTGCAGCTCTCCAAGTAATCTGCGTACTTCTGAAGGGCTTGGTGGTCATCTGTTGCAATCTTCTTCCAGTTATCTAGTTTGTTTTTCATTGATCGAGCTACGTCGAGTTTGTTACCATATCTTGAGGACAGCTTCTGACGTGCTTTGTAGTAGCTATGCTCTGTTCGTATTAGAAAATGTCCGCTAATACATTCTTTTGCAGGGCCGTCTACATATTTCTTCAGGTATCTCAACCTTTCTGGTCCTTCCTCTATGCCCATGGATGTTAAGTAACTGTCAAAATCACATTCCCAATCATCAAACTCTAAAGTGTTGCCCTTGAAGATATCTGGTTCAATATCTGCTTTCCTTGTAAGTTTGATTCCCTGAGCAATCTTATTGGTGAGTTGGCGGATGGAATCATCACTTGACTGGCTAGTTTTGAATGCGTGATTTGCTCTCTCATTGCCACTTGAGTATTGAAGATTGTCCCGGGGTTTAACATCAGTGTTTGGGGGTGTTGCGGGGGCAGACCACAAGTCTATCGGGTCAGTTCTGATCACGCGCACTTCTAAATTCTTCTCATCTCTCACTGAGTTTCTGTTCAGTGGTGTGGATTCCGCGGCGGCCATTTGTAGTTGCCGGGCTTGTTCTTCTACCAGTTGAACCTTTTCCCTCTCAGCCAGATACTCTTCAAACTTGCGCTGCTCTTCTTCCAATAATTTCTGCTTACTTGCTAGCTCTTCCTGTTCCTTGCATTTCTCCTCTTGGATAGCCATACCTTGTCGTATCTCTAGAATCTTTTCTGTAATTTTACCGACTTCCCCAATAAAAGACTCAAAGTGTTTTTCTATTTTTGTTTCCACTTTATTGTCAGATAATTGCAAAAGTTTAGCATAATCAGATGTAATAGACTCAGCTTTTGTTTCTATTTCAGCAACACAAGTATCAATAGTATCTAACATATAAGCATCATTACGGCATCTTTTAAAAATAACATCAACAGCACGAAGCTCTCTGTTTATAGCAGCATATAGTGAAAATGCCAGCTCATTTTTCTGGCTCTCTTTGCCAAGATTTGAAACTTTAATTGTGCGTACAGGCCTTGTTTTGGTTGGCGCCACAATTTCACCTTTTGCATTGCTAGTACATGATTTGTTGCTAACTGGTTGTATTAGCGGAGCTGCTAGATTCTTGTCGGAATAGTCATCTAGATCAAGCAGGCTAACATTTGCTTTGGCCATTTGAATAATTTTGATTACAGCAAAAACTTACAAATACCATTCGCTATAAAACTAATGCGCTGCTATGTGCAATAAATTGGCAGTAGATCAGGCCGTAAATATAACCTCAACCTCACTTGATTGTTTGTTTTGATAATTAATTACGTGCTAGGTTAGCAAGCCTGACAACTGCAGCTGGGTTTTTGCCACACAACTGGGTCAATCCCACAATGGACCAATGGAAGCTAATGAACAATTCAAACCACCAATAGGATGCAGGAACACTTATCATTACCTCCACCCACACTAATTAGTGCTGCTTTGTTGGAAGCACTGATTCCTAATTAGCTTTACAAACACAAAAACTTTTTAAAAGTTCAAATAATACCAGAAATAGTAAATATTCTAGATATTTTCATGAAGAGATAAAATTCACTGGTACAATACTCCTCATATAATAAAAATTGCAATTTGCACAAGAAATTAATATAAAGTTAAAGCTTTTGTGGTAAATATGTCATTAAAATGCACAGATGTACTTATCTTCTAGTACCCTCCTGTACTATAGCTTTATTGAGCTTCAGGAGTTGTCCCTTCAGATGATTGTTTTAGGTGTGGCTCTACGGGGCGTCACACGGTGTCTCTTTCTGGACTTTATTTTAGGTGTGGCTCTACGGGGCGTCACACGGTGTCTCTTTCTGGACTTTATTTTAGGTGTGGCTCTACGGGGCGTCACAAGGTGTCTCTCTGGACTTTATTTCAGGTGTGGCTCTACGGGGCGTCACAAGGTGTCTCTCTGGACCTCGTTAAAGATTTCACTGTAGCAGTTTTGTTAGGTCTGCTAGTAATCGCAAGCTTATCAGAGTAGGTTTAGGAATTCAACTGATGTCTTGTGAGTGTAGTTATTAGTATTTTATTCCAACTTATAACACTTTTGCTCACAAAGCTACACCGTGAAATCTAAATAAAATACACACAATATAAGGCTAAATAAAGTACAAGAATATAAGAACTGTAAGGAAATAACACACATAAAAATTATTAAAGTAAGCAAAATATTACTGCATAATAATTCATTAAAAATAATGTCAGCTATAAACCACTTCATATAATATAAGCTAAATGTATCGATATTACAGCATTAAGACAATAAATGATAGAAAAATTAATAGCAGACAAACTTTTAGCACTTCTCTGATAACTTGATAATACAGCTTCTGCTCTTAGGTTTCAATAGATAGTAATATATATCTTGTTTAATGTAAAATTATAAGTAGTATAACTTGCTCTTTGGCTCTACTAATTGAAACTGATCAGTATAACCAATGCTTTCCAACAGCAGCAGAATAATACACAAACAACAAATAAACAAAAATGATGTGTTCCAGATCCCATTGGTCACCCAAATTGCACCACCAGCCCCAAGTAATTCCAAATAAGGGAACAGAAATATTCTGGCAGATTTGTTGTCTTAGGCTTTTGCAATACACTTGATTCATTGATTGTGGCTTTTGCTGCGCAGTTGTAGGAATTTATTGTTTTGTTTAGGGGCTATTAATATGCTATGACGATGGGCTATGACACACGCATACACACAGCGTGCATGTAAACATGCTGCCAGCTACTGCTACAATTGATATTATGGTAATTATATGGATATAATAATAAATAGACATAATCATATCATTATGAGTATAAAATTCAAGAAATTATTAATAATAATTAATATTATCAATAACTAATATCATTAATAATAATATTAATGATAAACTACACAAATGCAACTTCTGTTTCACAACAATCCTCTTCATTTTTGCTGCAGATCCGCGGGAGAAACCTTGGCCTTGCCCATGGTCATAAAAACAAATTGAGAAAATCGGTGGAAAAGATTATAATACATAACACAAGAAACAAGCCCCCTAGTCTGAAAAACGTCATGTAGGTCGTTCGGATTTTTGGTTCCCTAGCTAACAATAAAGACGCAGCGGATGTTGTGAATTGTTAGGCAACATTGAGTAAGCTACAAGCCCAAGGCATTAGTTGAATTGAAATGGATAGGTTTTCTTTTTGTTTTTAAGCATCGATATTAGATAATTTTTGCTTGCACTGTAGTTCCTTAAACGTGAGCTTTGAAAATAAAATTAGTTGAGTTTTCATCCCAGCGCGGAAGTTGAAAATTTGCCTAACCCAAGAAGACGGATACTGATACTGATAGTCATAGTTATACTGATAGTGATACTGATAGTGATAGTGATAGTGATAGTGATAGTCGTAGTGATACTGATAGTGATAGTAGTATAACTCACAGTATAAGTATAACTATAAGTAACTAATTAAGTATTGTAGTGATAGTGATACTCACTATCACCACCACTCATAGTGGTGGTGATACTCTCACAGTCAATCATACTGATACTCATAGTTTTAGACTTGAAGTCATGGTGATGGTGGTACTGATACTGATAGTAATAATCATAATGATAATCATAATGATACTGATAGATGATAGAACTAGGATTAACTGTAGGAGTTACCGCAAGGTTGCTGCTACTACTATTACTATTACTATTAGGTCTAATTTAAAAGTTTAGAATCTACAAATAGGTTAAGTATTAGTTTTACCATATTATACTAATATTAATAGTCATAGTTATTGTAATAACTATTAAGCGTTTCACTCTTACTTTTAAGTTGAAGTTGTATGTAATTTAAAATTGTAGTGCAAACTGGTGGATACCAATTATAGCTAAAAATATTACTTTTAGTATTACTGTTACTATTTGTATAAATACATTTATAATAATAATCTATTATGCTGTACTTATTACTGATAGCCATGCTAACACTCAATTTATGGTCATTGACCATGCCTATTGCTATAGTAAGTGTAATAGTCAATTATGCTGAGAGTAAAAACTTATAATAGTAGTAGTAAAACAATCATGCTATTAGCTGTATACATGTTGATATTATGCTCATGGGCCATGACAATGCACTAACACTGCAAACAAATTTGATCAAATTTAAGCTGTATTTCATTCTTTTTCATATTAATTCTGTCATTTCTGATGAGTTCAACTGCGAAATGCTCATTTCATATGCAATGATGATAGAAGTGAACTTTTCAATTTTGGTTTAGCAAGTTGAAATTGCCATATCTGGGCAGAAGCTGAAGAAAAGATCAAATAAATTTTGATTTCAATGTTAGCTCACTTGTGGAAGGAAAGACTATTCTTATCATCGATAGACTCTTAAAACCAGCAAAAGTATTTGTAAAGTAAGTAATTTAAAGTTGGTGACACATGTACAAAAATTTGAACAATTTATTATTAGCCTTAGGTCAGCTAAATCAAAACCTTTTTCAATTAACTAATAGTAATTGTTGCTGCAATTATATTTTAAACTAATTTTTTCTAAATTATCAAAGTTTGAATTAAGGTTTTATATTTTTAAAAACATACCAAGATTCTTGAAGTTAATTTTAACGTTATTTCATACTCGATCGAATTTTTATGTTGAAATTTAAGTGAAATAAAGGAAAAATGTAGTTTTAAATAATCTGATAAATTGAGAGTTTTTTAACAAATGTTATGTATACAAACATAGATAGTGAGTGATCTAAAGTTAGAAAAGAGGATAGAGGTATTCTACATTAAAATATAAGTTAAGGAATCAGCATAAAATTTTAGAGTTTTTTGCATTATAAAATTTTGAGATTCAAGTTAGACTACTACTAGTTCTACACGTACTACAGTCACAAAAAAGCACATTTATTTCATTAATTTTCATACTACAGTTTACTTACAGCTTCATAAAATAGCAAACTTTTGTGATAGTTTGAAATGAGTCTATTCATATTAATTTATTGGCTTACATGCCAAATCTGAATGGTAGTTTGGAAATTGGGTTGGCATAGTTTTGGTATTGATCATAATATATCTACTTACTGTTGTAATACGAAAGGAAATGATGTCATGACATTTCCTTTTAGTCTCCCAAGCACTCAGAAGCACCTGTGCCATGTCATTGACAGACTGGGTGAGGCACCCGAGAGAGCCCAGGGCCTTTCAACTGTGACAACTACCAGCAGCAAGCTTTTCTATACTCACCAAAGAGTTTATATTTATACTGAATGTCAGTCAAATAGGTGAGTCATCATCTATTTTAATACCTTTACTGGATGCAGGGCAGTTAGGCAGCACTCGAAATACACACTATTTTACTGGGCTAAAGTTATAAATTCTCAGACTATAGAGTTTTCTATTTTGCATATTTGATGTTCACGTTAAGCTGAAAGTATAAAAATTGTAAGTTGACATTTTGCTCTGTAATTGGCTGCCAATTTTTATTTTACTCCTTGAAAGCTTACATATATTTGGAAAACTGAATTTCGTTTTTGATTAATAGTCTAGAAGTAACCTCCAATTATCTTTCACTCATTACACTCCGAGAGGTGGCCACGCAATTTTTTTTAGAAATGGAGAGTTTGTAGGGTCCTAATTAATCTGTGAAAACTCTAGACTGTTCTGTGCACCCAGCTAGCCACAAAAGTGCTTTAAAACTTTTAAAATTGATCAGGAGTTGTTTTCTCTTAACGTTTTTGTGAATCAGCTAAATATCTTGGAATTATTCAAGCTAATTTATTTTATATAAGCAAAATAATTTTGCTGATAATTATAGATGCTCTTTTCACTATTCTGTTATAAAAACTCTAAATTTTTCTATCCACCTAGTTAGTCACAAAAACTCTTTAAAATTCTACAGGAGTTGTTTCCCCACAACTTTGTCCAAATCTATTAAATATTATCTTGAAATTATTGAAGCTAGTTTATTATATGTACAAGCAAAAACTTTTGCAGATAATCATAGATGTGCTTTTCACTTCTGAGTTTAATTCTAGTGATTTTCTTGTCTAAAAATCTGAAAAAAAGGGGACTATATGGACGAAAACAAGCAAAGGAATGGGTTTTTCAGTTATAAGGCAAACATTATTATTGATCGGCTATAAGTAAATCTGTGTCTAATAATGATTTTCTTCACGATTGTTATTATGATAATTACTTTTACAAAAAAATTAATGAAAAGCATGAGCAGGTTGATCTGGACTCCGGAACAAAATATTTTAAACGTGTGCAATTAGCTTTGCCAATAAATTTAGGCTGAACTATATATAAATAAGCAATTTGGTTTTTAAAACAATGCTATTGGTTAAATTAAATGGATATTTTTATACTATCTTGATAGAATGACTCTAGAGTCAATTTAGCTCAGTTATAGTTACAGAAGGAATACCCTAAAGCTTCCCTATAATTTAAAATATATATGGTTACATTTAGGCCACCCATTAGCAAAATGATCTTGGGCTGCCTTATTCAAAGATCATAGGCATGTACTTTTTTTATGTGTGCCATTTGTCACAAAAATAATAATTTCTTATCAGCAAATAAAACAAGCTGAATTTGAGACTGGTGCATTTTTGTGTGAAATATGAAGTAAAAATATTGTTATTATAGTTGTCGCATACCCAAAAAAATTGCGTTCAGCTACAATTTTTCAAACATGGTGGAATTCCTAAGAAAGCAGAACTCAAATGCTTCCAATTAGATCATGAGAAGGCAGGTACACAAACTTTGTTACATGCAAAGTATTTTATGAACATCATAATCCTACGTGTAATAATCAAATCTTAAGACACTGATGTTTTCATCTCAAGTCTCGCTGTTTGCAAAACATTACCTTCTTACTAATTATATTATATTAATATATTATAGTATATTATATTATAGATAGATCAGGCTAGGCTAAATTTCCTACATAGACCCTAGTTATTTATTTTGGTAAAATGTATTTTCATGTGCAACTTCCTTTAATATTATTGAAATATATGTATATCTAAATAAACTTGGATCAATTGCTTGTTATTTAGCACATAAATAAATTCCTTTAATTTGCATTAACCTAGTAATTTTGTATATTTTATACATCTTGCCTGTTGTTTGAAAAAATATTTAGTTAATAAGTATCCATTAAAGATAGTGCCTTTTATTAATGTATTACTACTTTTTGCCTCACACAAATTCGTAAAAATAATAGAATATTATTCTAGATAATTCATGTTAGCTGCTATAGCTATTAGCATATTAGCTATTTAGCAATCAATACAACAGTTATATAGGTAATATTATTATATATATATATATATGGTAACAAAATAAAAACAGGGTCTATCTGGGAGAAAACCATAATCATATAAGGTATTTGGAAGTAAACATTGCAGCAAATAAATCTGGACTGCAGTTGTGTGCAGCACTTACTGGATTTCATGCTTTAACAGGTTGTTATTGGACTATAGTGCTTCTTATGAAAAAGGATGGCGCATAGCCTACTCTCTTTTGAGAAAATATCCATAATGTATGGGAAGCTTTGAACACCTTAGGAAGTATTTTAAGCTGTAAGCCATTACAGCGGCTGAATTAGTAGAACAATTTGTTATTTGTCTATAAACTTTATGGAGCAGGAAATTCAAATATAGATAATGTCTGATACACTGTATTTCATTCACCGTCTAAAATAACTTAAAACAGTTTGCCTCCAACAAAAGATGAATTAAATTTGCACGTAAAAAGAGCAAATTATCAGGCAGCCATTTGGAGAAGGGTGACAACAGCCTTTATTGATGCACCACCCCCAAAACATTATGAAAAGATTGTTGAGAATCATGGCAGCATAAATATAAAGTAGATGATTCAAGCTTCCGCACCTGAACATGTATATTGCAAAGTTTAAACTGCTCCTGTAAGACCAGCTGCAACATATCAAGATGTGGATGTCAGAAGTCTCAAATGCAGTGCATGCACTGATGTTTGTCAATGTAAGGATTGTCTGAAAAGAAGCTCTATATTGGGGAAGAAGCTGATGAGACTGACGGCAGTGACAATGATGGCGAGAATACTTTTTCATAATAAAGCACTATTTTTAGACATTTGTTATATATTTTGCTGCAACCAATTTGATTTTGATCATCTCTCATGCTTCTGTTTCTCTAAATAATTTTACAGAATCTTGTTGATTTTTGCAGACGTTTAACGGCTATACTGACAGACTAGCAAATGATTCACTTGGACTGTGCTCAAAAGATTTCAATACTTATTTATTTCAACATTTATTTTATAAATATAGTTTTTTTCACACATCAGCATGAATTTTTTTATTTTTGTATAAATAGCTTGGTCATACAATTATTCTGCATGCTTATGCCGCATGCAATATGTCGATTCATAACAAACATATATGTTTATATAAACAACTTGGTTTTAATTTGAGATAGCGTCTTGCAGTCTTTAAATTCAGTATCAGCATATAATTCTAAGAAAGAGGCAATTATTTTTGATATTTCAGCAAATAAATTTTTTTTTTCAAGATAGCTTGATAAAATTGGATACTATTTTGCACAATCCACATTTCTTTTTATCACCCATCCAAAATGTCGATTTGTTTTTTTGCAATAACTTGAGTTTGGGTAGAAATAGAATTCTAGAGTTTGTAGATTCAGAATCAGCACAAAATTCTGATCTAGAAACAATTTTTTTTGAGTGGCCACCTAGTAAAGTGTAATAAGCCAATTTTTTGAGCACTTTTTGGAAGGTTACTTCTAGACTATAAGCTTTCTCTGTCTGCAAGTTGCTGATAATTTCATACTGCTGCAGTAATAAAAAGGCACAGCTGTTGGTTTTATCAAGAAGTTGTTTCTCTACGACCATCAAGGTAATCAGAGAGAGATGGAGCCACTGTGTATCCTTGACTTCCATGTCCATGAGAGGAAGCAACGGCAGGGTTTTGGCAAGAGGCTCTTTGAGTTTATGTTAGAGGTCTGTGTCCTAGTTTAATGTTATAAATTTTAAAATATTCACCTGAGTTAACATTCACTGATGTTCTGCTAATTCTGCTGCTTTAATAATTGTAAAACTCTTGTGAGTGTATAATCACTATCCCTGTGAGAAACCCCTGATGGAAAGAGTTTTTCTAAACCAGACTAAGGACGTGTTCAGGTGGGGCACTAGAGCAATTATGACTGAATGCTCTTCCTAACATCACCAATAGCCTTTACTGGGGTTCGAACCCGTGACTTTGTGTTTACTAAACCAGTGCTCTAACCACTAGCCCACAGCTGCTCCATCTTTTTGTTTGTTATTTTTTATTTATATTGACTTTGTGAAGCAGGAGCAATTGTTACTGCATGCTCTTTCTCACATCACTGTCTGTGTTTGAACTCCAACCACTGACCTTATGTTTACTAGGCCAGCACTCTACTCAGTACACCACAGCTGTCCCTTTTATAGGTCTATCTCCATTCTGGACAAAGTTATGACTGGGGCTCTTCAAACATCACCAATAGTGTTTGGTTCTAAAACACTCACACTATTACGCTACACATGGTCCTTTTTGTAGATCTACCTCTATCACAGACACTGTTTATTGTTTCACTGTCGATTTATTAATTATTTGTGACATTACAGAACGAGAGAGTCACACCGTCACATCTGGCTGTGGACAGACAAATTCTTGGCGTTCCTTACAAAACTTTACAAGTTGAGAGTTACGATCCCTCAAGTCAATAACTATGTCATATTTGAAGGATTCTTCTCTAACCGAAAAGGTATGTATTTGAATCAGATTATTACAATCTGTTATTATTATTTGAGATCTCTCCCTTTAAAGTTGTAAATTTAGATTTGTTTGAAAACATCTTTGAAATTTCCTACAGGTTGCAATATTTTTATAAATATAATTTTTTTTCAATTTCTACCAGTTGGAATAATTTTTCTTACAAGATTTTTGCAATGTCACAGTAACTAGAGATATTTTCAATTTCTGTTTTTATTGATTGATAGTAGTGGTTAACTATAGCATGAATAGCCTTACAACGTAATTCAGTTTAGTTTCTCTGAAAAGCTGCAGATGTTGATCTGTACAACAAAAATATAGTTATATATAATAGTGTGCCTTTCAAGTAGGTGCTATAAGAACTCAGTCTTTCTTATCAATAATTAGTTTAACATTTAACTTTCAATTTATGTCTTTTTGTCAACATTTATATTATTATGCAATATGCAAACCTATTTTTTACTCAATTGATGCATTTTCAGATCAGTCTAAGAAGCGAATCAGTCGTGGCGGGGGAGACAATGCCCAATCCGGATGTGTGACAGGTGCTTGTTTTTATACCGCTGTCAAAACATCAGCATGGATAGCTACAAGGATTTTGTTTTAATTTAATAACAGCATGTATATAATTTATTATCTGTATTTTATTATGTTTATTTAATGTATCACTGTATTTCTTTGTAATTTTCGGACTTTACTTTAATAGACATAATTTCCTAACCGTGCTGCAGTAATAAAAGTCTTATCACACAGTCAAGTTATCAATATCGTTCTGTTGCTGCGCATGAGACTGGCCTACCTGGAGCGCCCTCTAGTAACCAATATGTGGTGTAAGTGCAGATTCATACTATAAGCCGGAAAATTAATTCAACTAAAAATAACTTTTATCAATATGATTAGCATACAGGGTAACATGAGGTTTTGTCAAGGCAGTGACAGTAGGCATGTTTACTGTGGTGCTTTGTCTGCACAACGATCTTACACATCTGCAGTCTAGTCTGAGCACAACTGTTGTTGTAATTCAAAGTAATAAAACACAGCTATGTTAGAATCATTTGAGTTACTCCTCATAACATCTTAGTACTATGTATATTAGTTGTATCTTTACTGAGATTTTGATCGACCATATAATTATAGAACTTTTTTGATAAAGTTGTTGAATTTGCTTGTAAAATAAATATCATTTTGTAGAATAATGATTATAAAATTAAATAGAAGTTGAAACTATCACGCAGTGTTTGTTGGCATAGGATTTCTTAAAGAGTATTTTACTCAAATTCTGACCATATAAGCCCACTTGCTTTAAATGTTGTTTTCACTTACAGTATGTACACTGAGTTATTTTTATCATGCTTCACATTAATATGAGTTTTGATATAGAAACCTTGAAAAGCAAGTCTGACTGTTTCTTTGTATGTTTTAGTAAACTACCAGATTCTGTGACTCAACTAGTATTTAGTAATGGCACCAGAAGTCAATCAGCTGCTCCCCTATACTTTATAGTTTTCTGTTATTCTAGACACGACGTGTCCCATGCCTGATTCTTACTCCCCGTCCTATGTGGAAGCTGCCTGGTACTCTTGGTGGGAGAAGGAAGGATTCTTTAAACCTGAGTATAATCTCAAAGGTACACTTCTCATCATAGTAAAGTCTATAATGTGCGATTGGTTACTTCTAACACGTAGAGGTGTGATTTGTTACTCTGTTGTAACAGGTACTGTGATTGGTTGCTTTTTACTTTGTAACCGAGAAGGATGTGATTGGTTGCTTTGTAACAGGTAGAGATGTGCTGAAACTCACACTTGAAGAGAAGTTTATCATCATGATCCCTCCCCCAATGTGATCGGGACTCTTCACCTAGGACATGCCCTCACGGGGCGGTCGAGAATGCGATAGTTCGGTGGTGAGATGTTCATTCATATAGATGAGACAACTCCGTACTTACCTAGTCACTAAACTGGTGGTGTATGTAGCTTATAGCATGTAACAGTAGACACCATTCCTCTGGTGGTGACTACATGACATTTTGGCATCTTGCCAACTCACTCTGACATATTCCACAGACAGGCTATGAACATCCCCCTGTTAATTCTTTTTTGAATGCTGAGAAAATTTGTGTTAAGTACCGGTTGGCATAAGTCATTCATCTATTATATTGATGTTGTTTCAACCACAGATATTTCTCTCAGCACCTTTCCAGAATATCTACAGGTGTCTGATATGCTTGTGTTGTCAGGTGTCTGCAGGGGTCAGTTCTGTTGTATTGTCAGGCACCGGATGAATGGGAAGGTGACACTGTTTGTACCCGGATGTGACCACGCAGGAATAGCCACTCAAGTTGTCGTCGAGAAAAAACTCGCTAGAGAAGAGAATAAAACTCGACACGATTTGGGACGAGATGAGTTTGTGAGACGAGTGTGGAACTGGAAGAACCAGTAAGGGAATATTTTATCTCGAAAATGCATTTCATAGCGACTTAGTATTCGGGTTTGAGTTTTTATTTTATCTTATTGGTGTGCAGTTGCTACAGTTTGATATAAGATAATATAATAGCGATAATATGATAAAAAATTATATATATAATTGAATATACAAAAAGTTAAATATAGGTTTACTTCATCGCACTCTATCATTGGACTCATTATTTAAGTTGCTAATATAACTAAGTTTTGCAGCACAACGATTGGTCAGTATTATTATATAATTTCTATAGAAAAGGAGACAGAATCTACCATCAGTTGAGGAAAGTGGGCGGGTCTTATGACTGGGACAGAACTACATTCACTATGGATGAGGTGAGGAGTTATCCTCTCTATACATGTATTATGTTTGAGTAGTGGAGTCTATATGCCATGTCGGCTGTTTACTGACTCAGTGTGTTATCCTCTCTATGATTGGTTAATCATGAGGCCTGGTCTCCAATCAGCTCACACTTGACACATCACTCATATATACTTGTTTATTAGAAATCTTTAAAAGCGGTGAACGAAGCGTTTATCAGAATGCACAAGAAAGGTGTGATCTGCAGAGCTAACCGACTCGTCAACTGGTCCTGTACTCTCAACTCTGCCATCTCTGATATTGAGGTATATTGTACAGTATAAGTCTGACTCCCGGCTGTGTGTACGTCAACTGTTTATTCACTGCGAGACTTGTGTGTTGGTGGTAACTAACCTAATAGTAGTATTCAGACACAGCCTGATATATTACATTATGACTATCTTCGAATGAATACATCAATGAGACCACAGCCACATATTCATTCGTACGAGCATTCATATACATTATATGAACTAATAGAAAAGAATGAGAACGCAGTGACTCAGAGGCACACACTACAGTTTAACCTTTGACCTGTATAGTCTGAGAGAGTTGTATCACTGATTGCAGGTAGACAAAGTAGAGTTGACAGGAAGGACTATGCTCTCTGTGCCGGGCTACAAGGAGAAGGTGGAGTTCGGAGTTCTCCTTTCCTTTGCATATAAAGTAGAAGACTCTGACGAAGAGATTATTGTGGCCACAACTAGATTAGAAACTATGTTGGGTTAGTAGACATCAATGTCACTAATAGCTTTGTTGCTTAGCAACGTAATAATGGCTGACTCTTGCTGCCAGTTAAAGTAACTCCAGTAGATCTCTCTAACTATTCTTACTTTCTCACTTAGGAGCAGTAGTGGAGAACTTGAGATAGCCTAAATTCTTTAATTTTATTATTCCATTTTGGTTTAAGGTGCGGGTTGAAGTTTTCAAAGTCCGCTATTAGGTACGATCTATGACGCTTCATTAGACATTTATATCCAATGAATTTACGCAAAAGTTTTTCTGTCCAATAGGAGTCCGCTGCAACTTATTTGAATCAAGCAGTGCTTGATCCTACCGTACCGCAACACCGTACAGGAAGCTCAGACATTTGTAAAAGTGGCTGATATTTGCTGTTACGGCGTACGATACGGTAAGTGTGAATAGGGGGTTAGTGGTTAATTAGCTTGATACTAACTTACTGGGAGTTGTGTACTCTGAGTATAGTGACTGTAAAGTTGGATCTGGTAAACACTCAGTAAATATATAATTGTATATCAATACTCAATACTGGGAGAGACTTTAAAGTCTGGTAACTATTGTAGGTGACACTGCCGTGGCTGTCCACCCTGAAGACGGCCGATACAAACACTTACACGGGAAATTTGTGAGACATCTTTTTGCTGACAGGAGAATACCTATTGTAGCTGACGACTTTGTGGAGATGGAGTTTGGGACAGGTGCTCTGTTTCCTGTATATTCATAGCCTGTTGTCCTGTATATTCATAGCCTGTTGTCCTGTATATTCATAGCCTGTTGTCCTGTATATTCATAGCCTGTTGTCCTGTATATTCATAGCCTGTTGTCCTGTATATTCATAGCGCGTTGTCCTGTATATTCATAGCCTGTTGTCCTGTATATTCATAGCCTGTTGTCCTGTATATTCATAGCCTGTTGTCCTGTGTTCTCAAAGCCTTTTGTGCGTAGGAACAAAATAATTTAACAGATCCGTGTGTCAAATATGGTATTCTGCTAAGGTAAGAATTCTACTATGGTTTTTCCTTGCATTATATAATATATAATGCAAGAAAAAACCATTTCAACTTAGAAATATGTCACACAATTAGGAGTTGTGCTACCTCGAAGAAACAAGTAATTTTTACATTGTTGCGTTTATGAAAAGAAACACAACTCCATGTTGTTACTCATAGGTGGCGTAACTCCCAATATTACTTATAGTTATTTACCAAAATGAAGCAGGTCTTTCTTCTGTAATGCAACATGTTAAAGTTGTATGGCTTGAACTTGCCTTGCTCACTGCACTACAACGTCTTATTTTCCTATTTTGGCTGTTTCACAATTAGTCAACTTAATAGCAAGAAAATATTGATCTACATAGGTTTTAGTTGTTTAATACCATTTGTGTACAGGTGACAGGTGTGAGCAGGTGACATGTGTAAGCATGTGACATGTGTGAGCAGGTGACAGGTGTGTACAGGTGACAGGTGTGAGCAGGTGACAGGTGTGAGCAGGTGACAGGTGTGAGTCCATTAGCAATTTATACTCCATGTAAGTTTCATGTGCAGGTTTGATGCCTGTAAAGCTGTTCAGAGAAGGTTGGAAGACTTGGGGCTATACAAAGGAAAGGAAGACAACCCTATGGTGGTTCCTGTATGTAGGTGAGTCGTCTTCTCTCTACAATTTTATCCCAACTTGTTAGATTTCTACAAGTTCCATTACATCCTCTTCATACACGTCCAGTTAGATCCTGAACTTTTTCTAGTCATGTTTACTTACGAGTCATTTTACTTAGTTTAGTACACACCATATATCTCTGGTTCTTAGCTATTTTTCACAGTTTAGCTGCTAATGTGTATAGTTTCTTACATTAAAATGTTGAATTAGCAGCTCAACTGTGAACAATAGCTAAAAGCTAGAGGTATATGGCTCTGTGTGCTAAATTAAGTAAAATGACTCATAGTTACAGATCTCGATGTAATAGAAGTTGCCCTCTCTTGTTCTCCTAAAGAATAGCTCCATTAACATATCCACTATATTTTACAATGCTGTTGAGTTGAACTGTTACTATGTGAGTCTGTCTGTTAACAATGACCTCCACACCGTGGTCTCTTGTGTTATAGTCGATCTAAAGATATCATTGAGCCGATACCCAAACCACAGTGGTATGTGGCGTGTGACGATATGGCAGCCAAGGCTGTAGAGGTACTTGTATTATATATTATGTATAGTATATAATATATTAGTATTGTATAGTATGTATATTAGTATTGTGTATAGTGTATATATTAGTACTGTATAGTATGTATATTAGTACTGTATAGTATATCTATAGCATAGTATATCTATAGTATAGTATATCTATAGCATAGTATATCTATAGCATAGTATATCTATAGTATAGTATATCTATAGTATACTATATCTATAGCATAGTATGTATACTGCAGGTAGTAGAATCAGGCAAGCTAAAGATCATACCAGACTATCACGCAGTCACTTGGTACAAATGGCTGAGGAACTCCAGGGACTGGTGTATCTCCAGACAGCTATGGTGGGGGCACAGAATACCAGCCTACTTTGTGCAGATCCAGGGGCAACCTAAGGCTGAGGTATGACTCATTCTCTATCCTGTCTTGTGTTATTTACAGAAAGCAAGCGGGTTTAGCACAGACCTAATATTCACCACAGACTATGTTTATGTTGATAAACTATGAATTCCCTTTAATGTGGCCCTTTCCGGAGTGGGTGTGGCCTTTCTAGAGTGGGTGTGGCTCTTTCCGGAGTGGGTGTGGCCATTTCTGGAGTGGGGGTGACCCTTTCACTGGCTTTCCATGGATCGATCTCAAATCTATATTGGTGAGATCGCTCCATGAAAAGACATCAAAGATCGATCTCAGTCGTCCATGGAAAGCCCGTGATTATATTGTACATTGTTCATCATAGCTCAGTGACCTCTTGACATCTGTATATTTTACATAGTCTCTTGACCTTTATATTTTGTACATAGTCTGGTGACCTCTTTACCTCTACATCTTGTACATACACCGGCTTTCCATGGATCGATCTCAAGGCAATAAGACCATGGAAAGACGAAGGATCGATCTGAGAAGTAGAAAAATAAATGTTCGCTAAAATGCTGTCTGCTAATAAAAATGATAAGTTATTGATAATTACTCAGCAAATTACTTATTAATTATGATAGTCATATTTTCAGATGCCAAACTTTGACTTTCAGTACGATGATTAAGAAAACTCGATTATATAAAATTATAGTATAGTTTATAGCTGGCATTAAATTTAGACTGCAACAATCTTGTTTTTGACAGCAGTAGCTTTAATCAGTCAGATTGGTGAGCAAATTATACTATTAAAGTATCTTTCACTTGAGAGGAGGTAACTCCGTGAGATCTATCTGACACTCTGAGCACATTTCTTAGATCGATCTCAGTGAGATCGATACATGGAAAGCCCGTGATAGTCTAGTGACCTCTTGACCTCTATATATTTTACATACACGGGCTTTCCATGTACCGATCTCAGATCGATCTCGCTGAGATCGATCTGAGACATGTGCTCAGATCGATCGTTTTTCCATGAGAGTGTCAGATCGATCCCGCGAAGTTGCCTCCTCTTAAGTGAAGGATACTTTAAAAATATAATTTGTTCACCTATTTGAGTGATTAAAGCTACTACTGTTGAAAACCAGATGGTAGTAATCTAAAATTTAATCCCAGCTATAAACGATACGCAGCAAAGTTTTCAGTGTATGGTAATTTGGCCAATTCAAAATAATTAGTTTTAATTTTTTAATCGATCTGGCGTCTTTCCATGGTCTTATTGACATGAGATCGATCTGAGTTCGAGCTCCACAGACCGACCAGCTCAGATCGACGGAGATCGATCTTTGGCGTCTTTCCATGGATCGATCTCGCTGAGATCGATCTGAGATCGGTACATGGAAAGCCGGTGATAGTCTAGTGACCTCTTAACCTCTATATATTTTACATAGTCTAGTGACCTCTTAACCTCTGTATATTTTACATAGTTTAGTGACAGCAACTACTGGGTGACTGGCAGATCCTATCATGAAGCGCTGTAAAAGGCAGCAATGAAGTTTAACGTACATCCAAATGTCATCAGTCTTAGCCAGGGTAAGTCTATTCCATATGACAGCTCAAGTGTATGTTAAGTATATACTGAGTATATATTAAGTATATATTGAGTATATATTGGGTATCTATTGAGTATGTATTGAGTATATATTGAGTATGTATTAAGTATGTATTGAGTATGTATTGAATATATATTGAGTATGTATTAAGTATATATTGAGTATGTATTGAGTATGTATTAAGTATGTATTGAGTATGTATTGAGTATTTATTGAATATGTATTGAGTATATATTGAGTATGTATTGAGTATGTATTGAGTATGTATTGAGTATGTATTGAGTATGCATTGAGTATGTATTGAGTATATATTGAGTATGTATTGAGTATATATTGAGTAGATATTGAGTATGTATTGAGTATATATTGAGTATGCATTGAATATTTATTGAGTATGTATTGAGTATATATTGAGTATATATTGAGTATGTATTGAGTATATATTGAGTATATATTGAGTATGTATTGAGTATATATTGAGTATGTATTGAGTATGTATTGAGTATATATTGAGTATGTACACACCTCCAACTCTCTCTTCTCCTTTATAGTAAAGCATCGAGCTACATTTCTCTAACTACTTATTGATAATTTACTTTCTTTTGTTCACGGACTAGACATTTCCTTTGAGTAAATTAACCCCAGTTTCAGTTTGTCAGAGAAGACAACTCTGAACATTATTCCATTTCCTGCCTGTTATACAGATGAGGATGTGCTGGACACATGGTTTAGTTCTGGAATATTTCCTTTCTAGACTATGGGGTGGCCAGATAACACCCCCGACCTGCAAGCCTACTACCCGGGTACTCTGCTAGAGACTGGACTCGACATCCTCTTCTTCTGGGTGGCCCGCATGGTCATGATGGGACAATTCCTACTCCGGGAGCTTCCCTTCAAAGAGGTACGTCTAGTGGTAGAAAGTGTCTTCTGCTTCTTCTGATGTCTGTGGTTACCATTCTATATCTATACCCTTTAGATGATTCTATTCTATATACTTATTCTATATCTATACCCTTTAGATGACTCTATTCAATATACTTATTCTATATCTATACCCTTTAGATGACTCTATTCAATATACTTATTCTATATCTATACCCTTTAGATGACTCTATTCAATATACTTATTCTATATCTATACCCTTTAGATGACTCTGTTTAATTACCTGATAACTTTATAGTTTTTTTTCAATTTAGAGTAACGCTGCTATTATTGGGAAACAATCTCTTGTATAACCAATGAATGTGAAATGTGCTGTTTTGACAGTCATGGGACTGAAGATCAAATGCATTCTGTGTCTAAATTGATAAACTTAAACTAAATGGCAAGAGGTTTTAATGGCTGTATGTGTATGCAAGATTATACATTATAGAAAGATTATAATATAAATATTATGTAATATATCTTATATCATGTAATATATCTTATATCATGTAATATATCTTATATTATGTAATATATCTTATATTATGTAATATATCTTATATTATGTAATATATCTTATATTATGTAATATATCTTACATCATGTAATATATCTTATATTATGCAATATATCTTATATCATGTAATATATCTTAGATCATGTAATATATCTTACATCATGTAATATATCTTATATTATGCAATATATCTTATATCATGTAATATATCTTATATTATGTAATATATCTTATATCATGTAATATATCTTATATTATGTAATATATCTTATATTATGTAATATATCTTATATTATGTAATATATCTTATGTCATGTGATATATCTTATATCATGTAATATATCTTATATCATGTAATATATCTTATATTATGTAATATATCTTATATCATGTAATATATCTTATATCATGTAATATAACTTATATCATGTAATATATCTTATATCATGTAATATAACTTATGTTATGTAATTATTGCTGAGATTAGTGTAATTTGATGATGGCTGGTAGAGCAGTGTTTGCTGGTTTAACTCAGGTTGCTGCGGTTGGTTCTTGTCAAGTATTTAATATGTGATAATGTTGGAGTAGCTGCAGTAGCAGTATTATTAGAAGTAGACATGTGGGTTTGTTCTATATAAGAGCCACAGGCTAAGTTTGTGGGTCAAGGTCAATGCAGTTGTATAATGAGACACTATTTTCGGTTAGAATATTTACTTCATGTATGTAATACTTATATTATATATCTTCTCTCCTGTATAATCATATTTGCTGAGGGGGTAAATTTCTATGTCGAGTCTCTCCATGTTGTCATTTATTATGAAGTAAACAGTAGAGTAGCTCATTGAATCATTCAATACTGACTGGTAGAACTTTATTATTTTCAACATAATCTGCTTAGTTGCATCTTTAAAGGAAGTCTTTCTGAGTGAGAAATATATTTGAAATTTATTGTATTATTATCGAATATATTTCAGTTACTATATTATACTAGAAAGTAGAAACTTGCTTGTAGTGGTGTCAGCTGTTGTGATGTCACTGTAGTCTGTCTGTTTGTCTCAAACTGATTCAATCTGACATTATATTTTTTAAAGGTGGACTGATGGTAACAATTCCCAAAGAAAGTCTTGGTGTGAGTGACTTGGTGTGGGACATTGCTGTGTATAACAGAGACACAGTGTTTCTAGCATGTAGAGATGGTCTGAGGAGATACACAATAAAATACTAAACTTATCAGCTACAGTTTACTAATAATCAGCTCAGTGAGGTCATCAATAGTACATGTCAAATATAATATATGGTGTTCTACTCACAGTATAATATTATATATTCCACAGAACTTGCACTGTTTATATGCAGTATTTGATGTTGATAGTAATGATTATGTAACATATTTACTCTGCTATGTTGTCAAGACTCTGTAGTCACATTCACTCAATAAAGTTTGTTTGTAGAAATTAATTTTTGACTGGTTTATGACTCATCTACTTACTTAGTCATCACAATTTAAATATTATTTACTTTTTCATGTCAATAACTCTGTTAGTGTAAGTCTATTACTTCCTTATCAAGTAGTAGCTGTATATAACTTGTGTGTAAGTTAGTTTACATGATACAGAGTAGATCAAGTATTCCACAGATATGCATTTCATAAGTAATGCTTATACAAAGATTCACTGCAGTAAATTCTTAGCAATTTTCTCCTGCATTAGCTTAATAAAAGCCTCAGAAACTACAAATCTTAAGGCCATGTTCCAATATGGGAGACTATACAACAAAACTCTACTTTTAACACAATGGCTGGTGTTTTATGTAATGAGTGTGCAAAAGCAAATATACACATTGTATGAGCTATGTGCCATGAAGGGAAAGCAGACAGTTTTCTATGTAGACAGTAAGTTGGGGGTTAATGGGGTTGACCAGCAGTGAGCAACACCTTGAATGGCAATAAAGACTGTAGATCAGAGCATATTGATAGGTTATAAACATAGAAATATATCAGAGGTTATGAATGTCAACATATTAACATCATAATATGAACCAAGTTAAATTAGTTAAATCTTGCAAGTTGTGCTCTTAATTTTATATTAGCAAGGCTAATGAGGCCAAACAAGGTAGTGTACCATTAATACTGTTGAGGCCAAACAAGGTAGTGTACCATTAATACTGTTGAGGCCAAACAAGGTAGTGTACCATCAACACTATTGAGGTCAAACAAGGTAGTCTACCATCAATACTGTTGAGGTCAAACAAGGTAGTGTACCATCAATACTATTGAGGCCAAACAAGGTAGTGTATCATCAATAATATTGAGGCCAAATGACAACAAGCTGTACTATATTCAAGATGAACTGAAACCTACTAAAAAAATTTCTGTTGGAGTCATTACAACTTGTCTGTGCACACAGAAACACCAAAATGGTCCACAATTCATGAAGTTATGTCAACTGCATGTAGTTGTAAAATATCTTAGCTTAGCCTGCAGTGTTCTCTGGAATATTCCTTAGGATATTGAGGATAATTATTTCTTTCTGTTTTATTGTTGAGCTTATATACTCTGATTTGTATCAACACTACATTGTTAGATTGAAACTGTTTCTGTGAGCCAACTAAAAAAAAGACAGTATAGCAACAAGAAAATGATTTAATCATTGTTTGTAGGTCAAAAGTTAAATAATATGAGAGAGGGGTTGATAGTTTAATACTTTATACAACATTAGTATTACATTATAATCTCAGTATAGATAACTGCTAATACATTTTGTTAAATTTTAGAGTGATGCCTTTTTGTTGCATGTATTATTACATAACATATGATTATTAATTGCTGATGTCTCTTATTGAATTTCAATTTGAAAACTCAAATAGTGATTGAATCAGTAAATGTATAATTTATCTGTTTATTATTAATGTTGTTTTAACAGAAATATGCTACTTTGGAGTTATTCCGAATACTATAATATATAAGTTGTAGTATTCAGGTTAGCTAGGGTTGGTATATTGGCATGGGTTGCTTGGCTGTGAGGATGACTCCAGCTCCTGTCTTAGTCTGTGAGGAGTTAAGACTATGATCCAGAACACGTCTGCCTTGAATGGTGTTCAGGGGTGCCTGGGTGGGTGGAGTCCTTTAACCTGAGTGGTGTTCAAGAGTCCTTGTCGTCTGGCTGGTGTTCAGGAGTGTTGGTGTAGGAGAGGTCAGCTATTTATATTATACTGAGCACTCCCTTTGACTAATAGTATACTACCACTGCACACTGGATAGGAGTTGTCCTCTAATATTACATAATGGTGAACATGTCATAATTAAACTGCAACCAATAGAACTAAACTTATCAAATTACACACAGTTTACAAAGCAGCTGCATCACAGACAGCTCATGTGTAGAGTAAAACAGTGCTTATATCTAGTTGATTGCCTTATATATTATTTATCAGATTCCTGAATGCATGACAAGAAACAATTTGATTGGCTACTCAATGCTATTGTTTGCACAGCAATGGAATGTATAACATTGTGAATGGTTGGAATAAATTTACTTAGTCATGTTGGAGTTACTTGCACCTGCATGTCAATTCAGTGAATAAATTCTCCTGCAGACAAGTCATTTACAGTTACTGCTCCAGTAAAAATTATTTTTTAGTAAGTGAACTCAACTTGAACTAAAGCTAATGAGGCATGAAAACAGACTATATTTTCGCTAGTAAATAAACTTTATTAGATAGTAAAATGGCAACATATATTTGATACAGTAAAACATCTCGTATCTAACTATAAATACAGAGTGTGTGTAATGATGAATTGTAATGAATCCAACTATGTTGATGACAAATATTATCCATTTTATCTCTCAGCACCTCACTGAGCTGATTATTAGTAAACTGTTGCTAATAAATTTAGTATTTTATTGTGTATCTCCTCAGACCATCATCTCCACCTGCTAGAAACACTGTGTCTCTGTTATACACAGCAATGTCAAACACCCAGGCACTCACACCAAGACTTTCTCTGGGAACAGTAAGCACCAGTTGACCTGTAAATAATAGCATCATATTGTATCAGTTGGTGTGTATTGAGAGAAACAGACAGACTGCCTTTAAAGATGGAACTAAGAAGGTTACATGCATGAAGTAAATATTTAAACAGCAGAAAATAGTGTCTCATTATACAACTGTATTGACCTTGACCCACAAACTTAGCCTGTGGCTCTTAACAAGAACACACCCACACGTCTACTTCTAATACTACTGCAGCTACTCCAACATTATCACGTATAAAATACTCGACAAGAACCAACCACAGCCACCTGAGTCCCACCAGCAAACACTGCTCTATCAGCCATCATCAAATTACATAGTCTCAGTAATGGCAGTCAAAAGTATCAAATTATTTATATTTAAATTATCTGATGACCAAAACAATAGCAGCACTAGACTGAAGTCAAACTACAACTCATAACTCATGTGTAGCTGACAGTCTGCACAGTTGTTAGACTGAGTACCTCTAAAATTACTGTAAAACACTTGCATAGTATACTAACTAGACATGCTGATAGGTGGGTTTGAACCCCTTGCAGCACCAACTCACTCAGCAGTGTGGAGTCCCTATCCTCTACTCTACCAGGTGAACCCTTTGAAAGGAAGACTGAATAGAGAGTTTACTATAAGAGCTCACTGCACACTACACAGAGTACACCTTAAACCTATACAATATAATATACACTTTTACCTGTGCTTACATCCTGCATGTTACTGCAGCTGGAAATAAACTTATTGCAGGGAGACAGTATTATTCACTAATATTATTATTAGCTACAAGTCATGTGATGAAGAACATAACATCTACTATCAGCATGTTACACTCTTTATTACATAACTTTTAGCTAAAAATAACATCAGTGACTTGATAAATACTAACAATATCATAATATATCTTATGAGTGGAAGTTGTTTACTGTTAATTATTATAATATATTATATACTACAACATAATTATATATAAAATAACTAGACTTACTATAATAAACAGAGTATTTACCTTCAAGTGAGAGGATGAGGAGAGGTCCTTCCAGTGTACAGATGTGAATCAGTTCAGATGTTGGATCAAAGGAAATACCAGTTGGTCGTGAGATGTGAGGAAACTCCCACATTAGAGTGAGAGTTGTGTTCTCCACTTTATATCTTCTCACTTTACCATCTACAGTGAAGTCTCCTATGAGGAGAGTTGAGTCTGGGAGGATGCATACAGGGTAAGGGTCCTTCATCTCAGGAAGTGGGAACTTCTGTATTTTATTGTCAACTAGATTACAGACTACCAGCTGTTTCTCTCTCCAGTCTACAATATAGAGCAGTGAGTCGTGCTGAGCTGTTCTATAGTAAGCGAAGGGTCCATCTACTGAATGCTTGTAGAGAGAGCGAGTCTTCTCAAAGGAGTTCGGATCAAGAAGTGAGACTTCAGCTGTTTCCTCCTCTTCGTTATCTCTGTTACACCAGCTGCCAACCACCAACCCTTCAGGTTGGATTATCTCCCACCACCATGTAGCTGTTGGTGTTCTTCACTGAGCTGATAGTATCCAGAGTGTCTCCATTTATTACAATTTTATCAAAGAGGCGGAAACTTAATAGAAAACATTTATAAAAAAGGTGGGACACAACTGAGTTAAAGCTATGCCTATACCATCTTATCAAGGAAACAAACACTTGAAGAATGAAATATACTAAATATTCAACATAACAGTGAGAATATAAACTCCTGCACCATCCACTTCTGTCTCACACAAACCTTAATGCTGACAAACTTACTTACTCTTTTACTGTTACATAACTCACTTTAATAATAAAATAATAAATAACAGTTTCTTGTAACATTTCTCAGTTTCTTCCTACAGAAATATAAACAGCAAGTAAATACCTGTCTTATCCTTACAGCCAGTCCTCATATCACATCTCATACAGAATATCTGGTGACACTTGGAACACACTTCTGTCAGCTGTTCCTGTTTATGATGTTCACATTCAGTTATAGTATATCTTTGGGGAGAAGCTCTGTAGACCTCAATGTCAATAAACTGATGTCTATTTCCCATCAGCTCTCTGTGATTCTGTATAATAAAGGTCAACAGTTTAGTTGGTTGTATTTTCACCAACAAGTCTGTCATAGTTGACTCACTGCACTGTGAAACTGTGTGTTTAGTATAAAAAGTCACACAGACTCAACATTTCTTTTCAATAATATTCTACATACAAACCAGAACTGGTTTAGTAACTAATCTTGAGAAATGACATAAGAAAGACTCACTTCTTGATGCTGCTGACATAATTTCTTTTGACTCTCAAGACAAAACACAGCAGCTTGTGTTCCACCTTTACACACATCGCAGGGAATGGGTGCAGGTTTGGGTGGAGACTTGTATTCTAAGGGATCTCCATGCTGAGCTACTGGTAGTGTTGTGGGATCTGTGATGTCATAGTGATCTTTCCTACAATATATAGCAATCAGTATGTTGCCTGTGTTAGCTGTGTTTAGTATATCTCAAGTAATGAAATACTCCATCCACACACACAGCTATGTCTTTGACAAATGCTCATATAAATACTCATCACTCATCAACACACATTCATTATATAGACCACAGGCTATCACACAAACACACTTGACTATATTATGTACCTAATATGCTGGAAAATAGTCACTCATGACAAAGAACTGCTACTCAACAAACAGACTCAACTGTAATTTGTAGAGTAAAATGACAAGATAAATTACTAGTTAACTGCTGAGTGGAGGCCATATTGTCAATAATTATTCACTACTGTTGCAAGTTTGTGCAATGCAACTAATTACTGAGGTGTAAATTCTGAGGAGCCAATACTACAACATACTACAACTATTCCCTGCCACTCTAACTGCTAGGAGTGGCGCAAAACTGTCATTTCATCATCCTTGGCAATGTTTCAAGAGCTAGTGCACTGTGAGTGCGTGTCACGTGTGAGTGTTGTCTATCGCGTGCAGCTATCATAAGAAGAGTGAGTCATAGGATAAGTTTTAGTTAGTAATCCATTACTAGTAGGATGACACATACACATGTTAACTATCTTCAGTGTAGTACTACTATGTATGTGCAGCAGGTTGGATCACAGTCTAAGTCAGAGGAGGGGTTGGCATAATATAGGCCCAAATCCTTAACACGATTCATGACTCAGTACAAAGTAACACTTAATACAACTGACTGGTGGTAGAAGAAGTAACCAACTAAAGTAGACACTCAATTCACAGATTATATTAGACACTGATTGACACCCCATAATATTATATAGTACCAAATACAATTGTGATGGCTATCTAATAATCAATCAAAAGGTCAGCTCTGGATTTAACTAAATAGGTCACAGAATCATTGTTTCCTGTCTAATTGTCATAAGACCTGCTCTTTAGTCAAATAATTTCCCAGTGACTGCTTGGCCTTGTCAATGGCTATTACACTTTGGCAGCCCGGATGTTGGCTGAATTTTGAACAGCTAGTGGTAATAGTAGCAGCTGCTAGACTCCAGAGCTATGAGTCTATCGCAATAGAACTAAAGCTATTGAGCAAACTGCCATTATAGAAGTACCTCAACATTATATTAAAATAATATAATTCTACTCCTTACAGATTACACATAACCCTGGACAATAACCATACACTCCACTCTCACTACACAATCACTACATACTAGTAAACTATACTTTGTGCCACAGTAACTGTGTTGTCATGACAACATCATACATGTTTCTAATCACAGGAAAGGAGATAGTAAACACAAGTCAATCCAACACAGTGGTTCCCAACCTGGGGGAATCCCCCTATAAGAGGGAATTTGGGCTTTTTAGGGGGAGCCTGGATTTCGATTTTGAAAATTTCAAGCAGTTTGTTGAAGACTTTTGAGCTCTTGCAAGTTACATGTATATCTATAAGCATTTATCTTAGCTTATCTATTTAACCAGTTCTGCCATCTCAGTCTACTTCTACATGAATGTGTTTTTAATTACAATATTGGGGTTGGGGTTTAGGGGTTGGGGTGGGAGGTTTGAAAGCAAGCTGACACAATGTCATCAGCTGCAGCCATAATATTAATAATTGAACTGCTCTGTGTTTTATACATGCATAATATAATTATCAGAAATAACTATATTATATTCAAATGTAATAGAAAAAATATTGCTTTTTATAAAGGGGGGATAATTAATAGTAAACATGTATGAAAATGGAATGGTATGAAAAAGGTTGGTCTAACAAGTCTGTACTGTATGAGAACAAAATAATATAATGAGGAGACAACCCCAATCCCATGACATCCAACAGTATACCCAATTCAACAAGAGAGGACAGCTGATGATGCAATCTACATAACAGTTATTTTCTCTACCTAATGAAAAGATATCCACACACTCCACAAGTTAGTAACCAGAGTTCACATAGAATATACAGTATTGTTTGCTTTTCATAGACACAGATCAGACAACTCCTAGATGATAGTGAGAAAATCATATGCAAGCCTATGACATGATATATTGTGTTATGTACTGTAACTCACCTACAATAAGCACATCTGATATGATCCTTCCTACCACCGATGTCAGTCTTCAAACATCTCATGCAGTACACATGCAGACAGGGCAGAGTTCTGGGATCTTCAAGTTTGTTGAAGTACTGCGAGCAGTACCCACAGCGATACGAATTGTTTAGTCTCTTTTTCACAACTCTGGATTCTGCCATCTTGGTTATATGATAAGGAAATCCTGTAAAAGATACACATACTCTTAGCATAATATTTTACACTACATCTGTGAAGGTTTCCCAACCAAAGACTGGCCTATTAAGTTCTAAGTCATAACCAGACCATCAATATGTAGAGGAGAAGTGAAACATGAATACCAGTGAGTTATGTAAAAATTTCATGAACAAACAGCAGAATTGGGCTCAGCTGCTTATATAAGCTGGATATTTCATGAACTCCCAATAATAATGTGTTTCTAACTGAGTATTTTGACACACTACTGGGACAGAGTCTACACCTGAGCATAGGATAGACTTTGTTCCTTCCCAGGGTGTACTTTGAACTATTACATAGCAAGGAGTGTATAGCATGAGTGAGAAACTAAACAGGGGGAACATAGCAGTGTGAGAAAACATAGTTCTATGAAATATTTTGTGCTGGGTGTTGGAAATTCTTTGTTTCCTTGATAATCTACATGACAAAACTCATTTTAACATTTCTGCAGTGTTGGTGATGCATGATTTAATATGTTACTTAGAGTCACCCTTCCATCTGTCAGGAAACATGCCATCAATTGCTAGTTTGCTATTCTAATCATCTAATAGAAACTATGGTGGTGTGAAACAAACTAATTTAACATGTTTGTACCTCTGTTAGGTCAGGTGTAGTTGTTTCATGAGTTGGCAGCTTCTACACTCATCTCTAGCCAATTATTTATTCTACACTCTTACCTAGCAAATGATTTATTAACACTAACCTCATATTTTATGTCTACAACATCATATAAATGTGGCTAACCTTATATTCTCAGTAATCTATAGAATAGTCAATTCCAATTATGTAACTTTAATTTTAATACCTATCATGTAAATATGTTAGTTTTTTAAATGATATAAATTTAGAGGTAAAGATAGCAGCAACTAGTGTTGTTACATAAATTAGAGCAGTGCACTACATGTTAGTTGTATAATCAAAGCTGAGTAAAATAATATAAGCCAACTAAATATGCTATTCACAATGAATACAGAAGGGCAGTGCATTGGAATGTGCAGGGTATGACAATGTCTCACATGCAGTGATCACTATGCACTGTCATTAATAACTGACTAGTGCCAGTGGTAAGATATTCTGATATTCAAATCGAGTAAGTGTAACATTAATTTAAAAACTTGCAATTATAATTATAATTATTACTATAATTATAATGATGATAATGCTATTCAGTGTTACAATTATAAATTCACAAAGTAAAGATAAGTGACTCACTGGTTATAAATAATAATATTAATAAACCTACTATAAGTATAACTTGTTAAGATAATCATTTTAAATAAATTTAATGATGATGGTAGCGAGCGTGGTATTAAAACTGATTGCAACACTGAATCTAATTCTAATAGTTATAGTAATGTAGTAAATGTAATACTTATACTGATTGCCGACTATTGATAAACCAAGTCTATAAATGTTATACTAACCTCCGAGTTATCAGTGTGTAGCCCCCTTCAGTCAACGTGTGAATGACTGTGTTCAATGACGTTATAATGTTACAACGGAAGGGGCGTGTATTTGTTGAGTCACGTGACATACAATAACCAGTTATGCTTGGCTTAGGGAACTGCAATGACATTTGGTATATGAATATAATATCATTATCATTATTTACATCATGATATTATTATATTCATATAACAACTGTCATCGCTTTTGCTTAATTTCAGCACTGAATGCTGATTGCAGATTGTGTTCTGAATTGTGAAATATAGTTTCTCTATTTTCCAGTTATGTAACAATACTTTGTTACAAGAGATTTATTCAAGTATAATATTCTGCATGTTTCTAGATATGTAGTTATTATTGTATATTTAGTTATACTTCTTGTAGATATTCAAATAACTACCAGAGAGGCCTTATTCCTGTTGTATTACTTGACATGTGTTAACAATAATTGTCTTTGTATTGTATTAAAACTATTGTATATATCTAAAGAGAGCTCATAAAGACTGGGGAAGCTTCAGAGAACCTTTAAAACAAACTGAACTACACAGAGACCAGCTCTGATTGAGACAACCAAGTTAATTGGTGTTGAGTGACTCTCTTTCTGATATACCAACTCTTTAGAGAATTATTTATATTCTAATACTAGAAAGTTAGAGTTTCTATAACAAAGTATATAGCTGCTGGGTCAACTATTCCATACTTATTAGTCAGCCTAGCCTCAGCTGTGCCAGTGTTCCTACAGTATGTGGTGTATAGTGTAGTTGTATGTGTGGGCTGTGGGGTGACCCACCCTAACTCTAGTAGAAATAGTCAAGTCATATGATATAACTTCAGGCTACATTATATCACATGAGAATGTTTATCTCAAGTATTATATTTATGTTAAACACTCCTTAGGGATAAGAAATGTCAAGTTACTAATAATATTTGTATAGTACTTGAAGTAACAAACTTTAGATAACAATTTTTCAATTAGAGTGCCATAGTGTTCCTACAGCATGTGATGTAGTGTAGTTGATTTTAGGTAATAATGGCAGAGGGAAAATGGCACAGGTATAATAATGGCACAAGTAATAATGGCACAGGTAAAATGGCACAGGTATAAAATGGCACAAATAAAATGGCACGCAGGTAGAATGGCACGCAGGTAATAATGGTTCTGGTATCAAGGGCACAAATGGAAAAAGCCTAGCAGGAAAAAATGGCTTACTGGTGTTTATAAGTTTTCTTAAACTCCAAACTCAAACCCTCAACTCTAACCCCTTATTCACATTTACCATACGGTAAACATAAAATTGCCCTGCTGTTACGTTTGTTCGGCATGCGTCACACACTGAGAAAAGTACAACGCATGACGTTGAGCTATGACCAATCATAATAAGGTTAATTCTTGTCTGCGGTTACTTGTACTCCTTTGAATGTTATTTACAAATTATTGCAAAATTATTTTCAAAAAATGTGATATTAATGTTATTGACTAGATAAAAGCATTTAAAAAAAGAAACCTCTCCTTTAAATATATGTGTCCATTAAATATATAATTGTGCAAACTAATTTGAATAAGAAAAATATTTAAGCTGTCCAATTAATTTTTACATTGTTGGTTTGCATACTTTAGTAATTAGTGAAATCTACATTTTTAAGCTGAATTTAATTTAAGCAAGGGGAAAAAGATATTTTATACCTTTGAAACTTTTGAATTTATTAAATTAAATCAACAATAAGCGATTAAAACAAACCAGCGGAAAGTATTTTTTAAATTTTATAGTACCATATCAACTCTGCCTGGTGTGATTTTTTGAGCCAAGCAGTGCTTGATTAACGCTGCAACTTATACCAGGAATGGCTGAAATTTGCTGTTATGGCGTACAATACGTTAAGCGTAATTAGGAGGGTAAACCACAAACTCAAAACCCAAACCCCAAACTAAGAACCTCATTCTCAAACCTTAACTCCTTCTTAACTACTTAACCTGCCTCAAACCTTAATATTAAAAATGTGCTATATAGTTTTACCTATTTTGCCAATTGTACCATTATCACCTGACACCAGTGTAGATATGTGTGGGCTGTCAGGTGACCCACCCTAACTCTAGTAGAGATAGTCAAGTCATATGATATAACTTTAGGTTGCAGTATATCACATGAGAATGTTTATCTCAAGTATTATATTTATGTTAAACACTCCTTAATGATAACAGATGTCAAGCTGCTAATAATATTTGTATAGTACTTTAAGTAACAAACTTTAGATAACAGTTTTTCAGTTAGAGCTCTTCTGCAGATAAAAAATTTCCATCACGAAGAACTGGACTGTAAATTTCATTGTAAATATTCCATTGCAGTCACATATAAACCTACTATTGTATAGTTATAATAGTTTTATTAACAAGTTTTAAAATGCAAGCAACTAACTTTCAACAAAAATAATTTAAGACTTCAAGTGAACTGATAAACTATGTTATTATACATCTGATCAGCCATCATTCTTCTCATTCTGTCATTTAGTGAACTGTCTGAGAAGTAGCAGTGGTCATGTGACCATCCTGCAGGTGGTTACAATTACTATACTATACTAATGGAGTATAGTAGATTATTATATACAATATTTGAATTGTGTTAAGTGTAGAGTAACACTAGAGTGACCATTAAATTTTAGGTCACTGGCATACTTATATACCAACTATTTAAAGCAGGGCTTTTCAACAGGCGGCCCAGGCCGGATGTGGCCCCCAGCCTACATTTATGTGGCCCCCAGCCTACATTTATGTGGCTCCCAGCCTACATTTAAGTGGCCCCCAACCTACATTTATATGTGGCCCTCAAAGGCAAAAAACTAAAACAATATTTCACATGTATACATGGATTAGAGTGAGAAGCTATCTTTCTAATGTCTTACTTATACACATGCTATAAAACAGTAACTATTGGAACTTTATTGTGTAGCGATTTATAGGAATTTGGAATAAAGTAAATTTAAAAATGCTGATGCTGTGGCTATCAGAGCAAGCTAACGTGTCCAATATGGCCTTCGTCATGAAGTATTAATTGCTTTCATGCAGTGGCCCTCGCTCTGAAAAGGTTGGACACTCTTGCTTTTATTTCTACTACTAGAAAGTTAAAGTCTCTATAACAAAGTATCTAACTGCTGGGTCAACTACTCCATACTTATTAGTCAGCCTAGCCTCAGCTGTGCCAGTGTTCCTACAGTATGTGTTGTAGTGTATGGATATGTGTGGGCTGTCAGGTGACCCACCCTAACTCTAGTAGAGATAGTCAAGTCATATGATATAACTTTAGGTTGCAGTATATCACATGAGAATGTTTATCTCAAGTATTATATTTATATTTAACACTCCTTAATGATAACAAATGTCAAGCTGCTAATAATATTTTTATAGTACTTGAAGTAACAAACTTTAGATAACAGTTTCTCAATTAGAGTTGCTCCGCAGATAAAAATTTTCCATCACGAAGAACTGGACTGTAAATTATTCCAACCAGATCACTAAGAGCAAAGTCTACAGTAACTATAATTATTGACACTGCCCATGTGCACTCAGCAATATACTACAGTCATATAAACCTAGTATTGTATAGGTACACCCAAATTAGTTTTAAGAACAATTTATAAAATAGCCTACATGCAAATAGCTTTTAATCAATTAGATTAAGGATAAGTGAATTGATGAAATAAAGTATGTAATATTATTAGTACGTGTCTTACCAATTCTTTTCCTGTTGTAGAAAAAGGTCAATTGTTTCCCTACACAAGTATTTGTGGATGTCATCAGTAACAGTATAAAATTACTTTAATAACAGGGAAACCTGTCAAATACAGTAGCACCTGGAGACAACAGGAGAAGATAATTTCCTTGTTATTAAAATCATGATGAGCAGTGATAAACCAGGCAGCAGCAAACAAGTACTTAATGATGAATTAATCAGTTTACAACCAATAACTATAACAGTGTAAATTATTGTCAACCTTAGACTAATAATAAAAGTGATGAACAATTGTTTTATTATGTAAAACTCATCCAATCAGAGGTGTGTATCAATTCAACAATGTCATCATTATAAGCTGTACAAATTCTGCATGTTCAAGTGTAAAATACTTGCTTCTAAGAAGCTGTGCTATTTTTATAGGACACATTATTTTGTTTCATATTTTAAATTCTTGAGTTTTAAGTTCATTTTTAAAATGTTTGAATTAATTAAATATGCATGTCTGCATGTAAGAATTTAGACTGGTAGAGTTTCACCACAGCCCAGCTGTTGCTATACATAATATACTTTATATTATATTATTTGACTGACATGGTGGTGAATGATTGTATACTGCATGACAAAATATACTGTAAAATATAGTATACTGTATAACATAATATACTGTATAACATAATATACTGTATAACATAGCATATACTGTATAACATAGCATATACTGTATAACATAGTATACTGTATAACATAATATACTGTATAACATAATATACTGTATGACATAATATACTGTATAACATAGTATACTGTATAACATAATATACTGTATAACATAATATACTGTATAACATAGTATACTGTATAACATAATATACTGTATAACATAGTATACTGTATAACATAGTATACTGTATAACATAATATACTGTATAACATAGTATACTGTATAACATAATATACTGCATAACATAGCATATACTGTATAACATAGCATATACTGTATAACATAGTATACTGTATAACATAATATAATGTATAACATAATATACTGTATAACATAATATACTGTATAACATAATATACTGTATAACATAGTATAATGTATAACATAATATACTGTATAACATAGTATACTGTATAACATAGTATACTGTATAACATAAAATACTGTATAACACCATATACTGTATAACATAATATACTGTATAACATAGTATACTGTATAACATAATATACTGTATAACATAGTATACTGTATAATATAGTATACTGTATAACATAATATACTGTATAGCATAGTATACTGTATAACATAGTATACTGTATAACATAATATACTGTATAACACAATATACTGTATAACATAATATACTGTATAACATAGTATACTGTATGACATAGTATACTGTATAACATAGTATACTGTATAACATAGTATACTGTATAACATAATACACTGTATAACATATTATACTGTATAACATAATATACTGTATAACATAGTATACTGTATAACATAATATACTGTATAACATAGTATACTGTATAACATAGTATACTGTATAACATAATACACTGTATAACATATCATACTGTATAACATAATATACTGTATAACATAAAATACTGTATAACATAATATGCTGTATAACATAATATACTGTATAACATACTATACTGTATAACATACTATACTGTATAACATACTATACTGTATAGCATAATATACTGTATAGCATAATATACTGTATAACATAATATACTGTATAACATAATATACTGTATAACATAGTATACTGTATAACATACTATACTGTATAACATACTATACTGTATAGCATACTATACTGTATAACATAATATACTGTATAACATAATATACTGTATAACATAATATACTGTATAACATAGTATAATGTATAACATAATATACTGTATAACATAGTATACTGTATAACATAGTATACTGTATAACATAAAATACTGTATAACACAATATACTGTATAACATAATATACTGTATAACATAGTATACTGTATAACATAATATACTGTATAACATAGTATACTGTATAACATAGTATACTGTATAACATAATATACTGTATAACATAGTATACTGTATAGCATAGTATACTGTATAACATAATATACTGTATAACGTTTCACCAACATAATATGTTTTATAATGTATATCACTACATGTCTACATGTTGTATGTGTGATTGTACTTTTATATTTAACTGACATGCTGGTTTGAGAAATAAATTTAAAGTAAAACTTATTAAAGTACTGTAGTAATTTGCGCAATTACTGAGCGTGAGTTATTTACTTGCGTATAGTTAGCTGGTTATTCTGTTATCAATTACTAAGGTAGCTGTCGAGTAAGTGTATTTATTATTCACAATAAAGCATAAACCAAACATCACATCAATTATCCTATACAAGAGTCCACTACTAACACATGTTACTACTACAAGCCTCCGCTTACAACAACGTGATATAATGTTAATAACCCGGGAAATGTCACGTGACTCGGAAGCATATCTTCCGGAGCTGCTAATTGGTTGCTACATAAGAGTCTAAGTATTCCAAGAGTAGGGAGAGGGCGATTCCTGTATTTGTACTTGCACTACTCACTACACCGTCCCCCCCAGCAGAAAGCCCTACTTTCTGATAACACAATAAAAAAACATAATGAAAAACCATACAATAATCCAAAAAGGAAATATTCATAAGTAAACCCACAAAGAGTAAGAAAAGAAATAGTTAAACACGACAACGTTTACATTAGAAGACAACAGGGTGATCGATCACACACATCTAGTCAGCTATTAAGAGAGAGGGTGCTTACCAGCACGCGGGCCAATGTCGGAGCGCTCGTCACATCCTAAACGAGCTATAGCTCAACGAAGGTGCCTACCCCAGGCATTCTCATTGGTTGGACTCTGCTTCTTGTAGCGACCGTGCTCTGTGTCGAGCCTGTCGGGCCCGTAGCCGCCTCTTCAGTCGTCCCACTGAGTCCTTCAACTGGTATAGACCTGTCGTCGTATCCAGCAAGTCAGGGGCAAGTTGTGTGAACTCGGCTTGCAGTCTTAGAAGCCGCTCTTCTACGTTAGCCAGCTGGCTAGGTCTTGGTGGGGTTATAGGGGTCTCCGTTATACGGGATATGGTTGTTTCTTCTACTTCTGGGGTGTTGCTAGGGTTGACGGGGGTAGGAGGTGGGCCCTGAACCATAGGGGACTTATGGCGGGCAGATAGTAACAGTACGTGAAACCCTGACGTTAGTGCGGCCAGGGTAATAGCCTTCCTGATGACTGGCTTGATGGCATCCAGGTATAGGGGGAAACTGTCTTCATCAACAGTGTGGTTCTCTCCGGCGAAGCAGCTTAGCTTATGTACTGTCACGGGATACGGGTAGACGTCGTGGAACCCGCAGGGACAGAAGTGGAGTAGGAAATGGGCATCTACATGTAAACGCAAGGAGCGGTGCGACGGGCACTCCTCAAAGCAGACCTGGCAGGTTCGGTGTGGTCCACTGGGTCCCCAGGCTTCTTCAATTCTCCTCTCTGTCATGGGTGACACCCAACGGTGTCGTCGGCGGAGTACTACTGGTATGCCATTCTCCATTACAGGCTCTTCTTCCATAGACAGAGAGGTTGGCTGGTCCCGTGACCGGGAGGTGGTCACTCGAGTGTGATCTGAAAGAGTAGCAGTGTTAAAGATTATACACTGAGGCACCGTCGGCGTGTACAGCCTGACCGGTACTCTGTTCAGTTACACTCGTGAGATTCAGGCTAATGAATAGTTGATGGAGAACACACTCGCTATGATAGATTATTTAAAATCAAAGTCGACGTGTATTCCCACCACTGTTTATCATTATCGAATCTCCAGCTAGCTAGTGTAGCTGACTGATGCAGTCTAGTTATCGTACCAAAAACATAATTAACTCACCCTTCGATCCAGAATAGTAAGACATTTTGGAATGAAAGTGGTATCTGATTACTGTTTACTGGCACGTCTACTCTCGACTGCATCAACATAGGAAAAGACCGGACAGCGTGGTTGTGAAACGTGACTAGGGCTTTTCACTTCCAGCGGATGAATCTCGTGTGAGATTCCGCCGAGGCAAAAGTTGAGATTCTCGTGGTGATCACAACTCCCACGGCTCTTTGCCTGTTTTCCCACGCGAGGCCTCTCTAGACTTTTGTTACTGCCGCTTATACCGCGGTCACGTACACAGTCTTTGAGACACGCTGGAAGTTGCCTAGTGTGTGGTGTTAGTCCTATGTTGGCATCTCCTTGCGGAGCCCCTCCCACGGGGGGTTTTTGCACTTCCGGACCTGTTTCTGGTTCCGGAAGTGGTGATGATGGCAGGCTTGACGTTGGGGGCGGTGGGCGCACTTTCAAGGACGGAAGTGGCCTTTCTCGCCTCGCCAAGTCTTCCTGACGTGTCATGGAGGTGTTTCCGGCCAGGTTGACAGTCTCCGCCTGCCGAGACCTTCTCGCACAATGCGTCTGCCGCCCCGCTTCACCAGGGAGACGGCTATGCTTGTTGGTCTGGCAGACTTTGCACCGTCTCACTCTGCGTCGGATATCCCGTTCCATGTTAGGCCAGTACCACCGGAGTTGTAGCTTGGTGACCACCCCTTGGACTCCTCCGTGAGTCTCCTCGTGAGTGTCTTGTATCAACTTCCGGCGGATGGCAACTGGGCAGACAACCCTCTTCCTGGCTGGCTGTCTGCTGTTGGTGGCCAAGGTCATGGTTAGCAGACCATCTGGCCCGACCCGCAGAGAGCTCCAACGTTGACAGTACAGCCGTAACTCGGCGCATCCCTGTCGCCGTTGTGTACTACTGGGTCGTCGCCCCTCCTGTTTCGCTCGGTACACGTCGGCTACCACCCCAGGAAGGCATTCCTGGAGTTTCGGCAGCTCCCTAACGTTACCAGCCCATACAGGTTTGGCGCGGAGGCTCTGGGCAGCCTCCGGGGGCGTGTCAGCCCTCTGTTGAAGTGGCTGAGCAGGGGCGGTCCTCGCCGCCCGCGGTACCTCACGGCAGCCTGCTCTATTTAGGCGGGCTCCGTGGTCTGTGTGGCTGAACGCCTCACTGTACCCATGTGGCAACCTAGCCATAGCCTGGCGCTTCCCGTTGCCTGTGCAGCCACGCGTCCCTGGAGGGGGGGAGGCGTGGGTTGGGACGGTCCTCCGCCCTTGAGACGGGCTCTGTTGAGGACCTTCCGTCGTAGCTCCCGACGACGGCCCAATGGCTTCCTCCTGGACAGGATGGAAGCGACCCAGCATGGATCTGGGTGGTAGGTCTACTGTCTCTGAGAAGGGGTTGACACACTGCACTGAGATCTCTCCTTGCCCTGTGAGCCGGCTAAAACTACGGGCAAGTTGGACTCTCGAGTGCGTACTTTCGACAACTCCCAACTTAGAGGTTTGGCCACCGTCTACCTTGCAGCGGACGGTAGCCCGGGAGAGGCCTGGTATAGTACAGCTCCGTACTACCTGCACTGCTCCCGCTAGAGGACGACCAAACTTATCGACACAAGCGAGCTCCTTGTCGCCCATGATTATCGCAGATTTACTGAAATCGATGCGACAACCGTGTCGTTGTAAGAATGGCATCCCGAGGATAGCATCCTCGTTGAGCTGCCCGACGATAAACGTCTCCTGGATGGCCTGGTTACGGACGTAACCAGTTAGCTCAATAATGCCGTAGAAGGGAATGCACGACCCGTCTGCCAAGGTGCCATGATCCCCCTCGTACGGTGCCAACCTGTCCTTGACCTTAGCGCTGAGGGTGTCAAAGAACTGACGGCTAAGGAGGTTGGTGGTGCAGCCGGAGTCCAGGAGGAAGTTGGCAGGCTTGCCGGCTAACTTCCCTGGCAGGAAGTAGCTACTTCCGTGCGGCTGCAATTGAGTGTGCCGTGGTTGCACCTCCCTCGCTGTGGGTCGAGGGGTCCACGGTTGGCGGCGACTATTGACCAGCTGCCGAGGTTGGGGCAGTACGCCTTGCGGCGCTTGTACCGTTTCCCTCGCAGGCTCTGTGGTCAACCGTCTGCCGGCTCCGTGTTGGTGCCGGAGTGGCGTAGAGGACCCAGGCGGCGAGTGGCTTGAGCCTACTTGCCGCGGGGGTCGCCACTTCACAGCATCTCCGCGCGGCGCCCAGCGGGGCGACAGACGCGCGGGCCTCCCTGGGTGATTCACAGACGGCCCGCAGGAGGTGGGAACATCTGCGGGCCGGGGTAGTTTAACCCTGGTGGGAGTTGAGGGCAGTTTCTCTGGAAATGTCCTGGCCTTCCGCATTCCCAGCAGAAATGGTGCCCCATGCCTGGTGATTGTACCTGCGGCCCGCAAGGCTCACGGGCAGTATCTACCTGGCTTGGGGAGGCTAATGTGGTGACCAGTTTATCTAGCATGTCAGACATCTGTGAGATTTTTGACGCTAGTGACATCTGGTTCACACTAGCCACCGCGGGGGGTTCCGCATTTAATTCGGTGTGAGCAGTAGAGTGCTCCGTGGTCACCTGGCGGGAGGCCACGCGGTTGCGGTGCATATGAGTCGCCAAGAGATAGGCTTCTCCCACCGCAAGTGCATCTTCGACTGTGGTGACTCCCCTCGCTTGGAGTTGATGGTGGAGCCCCAAGTCGTTGATGGACTGCACGAAGGCATCATAGGTATACCTCTCACGGTGTACCGGAGGCAGATCGCGGAATGCAATCTGCGCTAATGGGTACACCGTGGCAGCGTGCTCTTCTAGTGACGTGTGAGGATCACGCCGCATCCTCTGTAGACGGGCCCGCGCATCTATGGGAGAGATGCCAAAACGGGCCCGCAGGGAAGCAAAGATTCCGTCTATGTCAGGTCCAGCTCCGTACGGCTTAGCTTTGCCCGTCAACGCCATCCTGAGCTTTAGCAACGCCACCCTTGGCGGCCATTCTGCAATCTCCATCACATCCTGGAATTCTTGGATGAACTGCTCCACTGCTTCTTCGCCAGTGAAGTTGGGCGCCTTCAGCCGGTATCTATCTTCACCATGCTCTCTAAGAATTCTCACTTCTTCATCTAACACCACTGGTTCCACAGGTATATCAACATTATCTCTCTCACCTTCATTCAGTGGAATGGGTAGCTCCGTGCCGTCTTCTGCCATGGCTGCTATACGCAAGATCCCACCGCTGCCACCACTGTAGTAATTTGCGCAATTACTGAGCGTGAGTTATTTACTTGCGTATAGTTAGCTGGTTATTCTGTTATCAATTACTAAGGTAGCTGTCGAGTAAGTGTATTTATTATTCACAATAAAGCATAAAGCCCTGGCCACACGATCGTGAGAATGACACGAAACTCGTGTGACGATTATTCGTGAGTTATCTTTTCGTATTGACCAGCCACATGATCGTTTAAACGAAAAGTCATTATGCCGAGATTGGTACCGCAAGTTTATATAAGTTATAAAGGAAAAATTTTGCCATTTTTGTTATTTTTTTGGTATTTTATGTGTACATTTTTTTAGTTTTGTTTATTGGTAAAGTTTTTAAAAACATTTTTATGCATATAAAATTAAAAAAAAATTAAAACTCACTCATGCACGTAAATACAAAGCTATAAAGTTTAAGCTTCGCTGTGATTACCATGTGGATATGAATTGAATAATGCTTGCAATAGCTATTTTACGCAAAATACTTTACAGTTGCTATAAATGTAAGACTAGTAAATTGGATACAAATAGGCATAGTAATACTACTTAATTTATGCTATTTTTGAAATTTGTAGTAATTATTTGGCGTGCATAATATATATATATATATATATATATATATATATATATATATATATATATATATATATATATATATATATATATATACCCTTAATATATACCACTTTGATGGCAACAAGTCATTTTTATTAGTCCGTGAATGAGTCTTGCACGAGATACAAGCAGCAGAACATTGCCAAATAGAGAAACTTAGTAGAAATGAAATAATCACTGTTGCTAAAAGTCTATTGACCAATCAAATGGTACTTATCGTCGATTGTGATTTTTCGTCCATCGTCATCGTTGTGCACACCCAACGATGACGATTTCGTTTGAATTCCTTCAAATTTTCTCGTACGAATGTTTTTTCGTGTCAAATAGACGATTTCGTGTGATTCTCACGATCGTGTGGCCAGGGCTTAAACCAAACATCACATCAATTATTCTATACAAGAGTCCACTACTAACACATGTTACTACTACAAGCCTCCGCTTACAACAACGTGATATAATGTTAATAACCCGGGAAATGTCACGTGACTCGGAAGCATATCTTCCGGAGCTGCTAATTGGTTGCTACATAAGAGTCTAAGTATTCCAAGAGTAGGGAGAGGGCGATTCCTGTATTTGTACTTGCACTACTCACTACAGTACTTCAAATAAACAGGTGTTAGTATAAATAGAATAATTATCCCGAAAGAGTAATATAATATTATATTATATCATAATATGTATTATTTTATATTAAAATTATTTACATTGAAGTTCATGATGACTGAGTTTCTCTCTGGGCTGCATAAGGATAATTAATATATATATATATATATATATATATATATATATATATATATATATATATATATATTTATTATATATATATGTTTAGTTTCTACGATTAAAAAATTAATCAAAAGGACTCAATATTTTGAAAAGTAGAGTATTTATATTTGGTACTGATACAAGTTCGGATATAATAATAAACTTATATATTCATTTTATTGACTACAATATTGTTTCACGTAGTGCAAGCTACGCGCATCAGATAGTTGCGTATGGCTGAGTGATTTTGTTATGAAATTTACATTATTTATGTATTGCTATGCTGGAATGTCTAACTAGCGTCTGTTAAATGCACCAACAGAATTACTAAATTAACAACAGTTTCTAAATATATAAAGTCACAGGGAGGGGCATAACACCCTCCCTAGCTGAACCCCAAACTCTTTGTGGGTGGTCCCGATGTCACCAGGAGCAATGTCAATAATAGGCAAGTGGGTGGCGGTCTTGGTGTCAATCTCTGTCTGAGCTTCTGATGATTTGGCATACTACAAAATGGCAGAGGGCAAACTCAAAACTCTAAACTCGTACAGCACTCAAAGTGGCTTTTGGGTTGAAGTCATAAGTAGTTATTAAAAAGACTCAAAGGCAAGCTATATTGCATATTAACAGAAAAAAGATGCAACTATCGCAATCATGTTCAAGTGCAGATCGAAATTACACCATATAAATTAGATTTACACTTTATAGGTCAGATTTGCAGTATATAGGTCAGATTTACATACCTTGCAATCATCCTGCAGCACAGAATATTGGAACCTGCTATCTGTTGCTGTGTATTCTTTATCACCAGCTGTATATAAAATGACTGACTTATTCTTCCTACCATATGCGTCTTCTACTGCCACTGAGTTTATACATCTACAATCAGCAAATGGAATAGTCATGCCAACAACTTGCTCAGCTTTAAAAAGGCCTGTGATTGTTCAGATTATCAAGTGACTAGCAACATAGTAGAGGACTAGTATCTGGTGACTAGCAACTAGTGACTATTTGATAAACTGTTGGCAGTGACTATTGCCTGTCAGTCTGGGTTTGCTCTCTCAGAGTGAATTTGAAGAAAGTTGAGTTAGGAAAACTCTGCCAGATACTCAAACTACAATCCATACAGCAGAGAAAATAGAAACATATCAGCATCTTCTCTCACCCAATAAGTTTCACTCTTGAACTCTGGGTTTTCAGTAAAGAGTTCTCTACAGTCTCTAACAGGGCTGTCTTTGGACCCATCCCTTACTTTTGTTTCTAGAGAAATAAGGTAGAAGTAGTTATGTAAGCTAACAGCAATAAAACCAACATTATATGATATGTCAGAATGTAGCAACATTTGACTGAAGAAGCGAACTAAATAAGCGACTCATCAAACAAGAATGTCAATCATCAATGCTAGGAGGAGAAACACATTACAACAGCTGTCTATATTTTTATTACAATAGTTTCTAGCAGTAAATTATAAAATTGTTTGTCTGCAAATTGAACATACAAACAATTTGAAACAGGTCCGTCATTTGAGTTCCAAAACAGCATTTAAAAGAGCCTTTCTGCTACAAAGCAGGCAACATCAAAGCACGTCATGGCCATTACTCACTGAGGTACATATTATAGAGCTCATTGTTGGCGCCTGCATCATCAGCTTGTACACCTTTACAGTTGGACATCATTGGCTCATCATCATAGGGGGCGCACCTAACATAACCCGTGGTAGAATAAAATCAAAGCTTCAATCACAAGCTATGGATGAAATTCCCAAAATATTACCAAAACACAGTTGAAAGAGAATGAAAAAGATACAAGTAATGGACAATAACTTGGTTTTGCTAATAACTAACCAAATAATGGGGCTTCACCAGGAAGTCCAGGAGGTCCAGGTCTGCCAGGACTACCCATTTCCCCATCTCTCCCTTGTTCACCCTAGAAATACAGACTATTGGTTTATTACCACTAAACTAACAAGATGAGTGACAATAACCTGTTAGCAGTGTAAGTGTTTACCTTAGCACCATCAGGTCCAGGTGGTCCCATAGCACCCACAGCACCAGGAGAACCAATAATTCCTTGTTTGCCGTCTGCACCCCGTAGCCCAGGTGGTCCAGCAATACCCACTGGTCCGACATCTCCCCTTTCACCATCAATACCGGGAGCTCCGGGGAATCCCTGCGGTCCCTGGAAACCAGTGGGTCTTACAGATGATATTCATATTATCATGAGTTAGGAGTTGCCTTACCTTCTTACCAAGAAGGATAACTCTTAGAGTCAAGATTCTGTTGATGGCCAATAACTAAGGACAAAGATAGGTTCAACTTAATTCATACCTTTAGGTCCTTGTTCGCCGGGAATTCCCGGAAGCTCCGTGGGGTCCCTGAGGACCAGTTGGCCCAGACAATCCAGTTGGTCCAGAAGCACCCTGTGGCCCAGCTGGCCCCTATAGTAATGAATATATTTAGGAGACACGCCTTAGCTGTGAGATTTTAGTAAATTATATTTTCTGTAATATTATTGTATTGTATAACATATTATATTATGGTGTATTATACTGTACTGTTGTGTAATATATTACATCATGTGATGTCACTGAAGCAACTTTAGTATTAACATAAATAAACTAAAACAAATAAACAACTACAGGATTGACTAGTGGAAAACCAGAGAACTGAAATAAATAGAAAACTGAATAAAGAATGTTCCTGCCTTATCACCCTTGTCTCCTTGATCACCCTGCTCCCCAGGTCTACCATCAGCACGCAGTACTCCAGGTAAACCGTCTCTGAAAAAATTGACAACAAATTATAAAAACTAAATCAAATAAAAAGTTCCAAGAAGCTGAATAGGGTAGAGTAAAGCACAAAAAATACCTTCCATCAGATCCGGGTTCTCCAGTGACCCCCCTTGAGCCGGTTGGACCAGGCATACCAGTTTGTGCAGTTTCTCCTGTCTTTCCATTTCTAACATCCAGACCAGGTTCTCCAGCTTGTTCCACAGGTCCTATGAACCAAGCAGCACCAGTATGCATTACAAGTGGTCATTTATTAATTCTGGAACACCACATTTCTCAACATTTCTGGTATATTTCTTTGTTTTCTTGTTTTTACTAAGACAATGCATCATGTGGCAAACAATATGGTAAAAATGATCCATGAAAACCAGTCAGAGTAACTATCATACACAGTAATCCTGCCAGTTGAAGTAACAAGCACTGCTGGGATTTAATATGATTACTTAGCCTACTCCCTGCCTTAGTGCAGACTAGCTGTGAGGAGAACCCCAGCATATAGCATATCTGTGAGGGAAACCCCAGCATATAGAATATCTGTGAGGGAAACCCCAGCATATAGCATAGGTGTGAGGGGAATTCCAGCATATATAATAGCTGTGAGGGAAACCCCAGCATATAGCATAGCTGTGAGGGAAACCCCGGCATATATCATAGGTGTGAGGGGAATTCCAGCATATATAATAGCTGTGAGGGAAACCCCAGCATATTATAGAATACCTAAAAAGAACAGAAATACACAAGCAAGGGTGAGTAACTCCTCATTCTCACCTGCAGGACCTTGATCTCCTTGTTTACCCTGATATCCTATCTCAACAGGTCCAGGTACTCCATCTCTACCTATAAGCACCCAGTGATAGCATCACAACAAGTGCAACTAGTTTATAACTTGATTTCTATGTTGCTATAATAAACAGTGTGACTGGTCACTATAGACTACTAGAAATCTGCTCGCTAGATAAAAGTCAAATAATAGGAGAGAATAGAGACGTCATGACGCAAGGTAATTGTAAGTTGGTAGTAGGTTTAGTCCATCTAGACCACTGGTTAGTCTAGTCTGTCTACACCCCAGTGTAGTTTAGTCTGTTTACAGCCCTGTGTATTTTATTCTGTCTACACGCCTGTCTAGTTTAGTCTGTCTACACCCCTGTGTAGACCATAATCAAATAATCCAAAGCTCTCTGAAAAAACCAAAATGCTCCAAGACAGAGTTTTTTCCTTTTTCCACGTAACAAACATAAAATAATGAAAACGAAAAAGATCCCAACATAACTTGACAGATTGAACTCAATTGAGCGTAAACATCACCTGGTTCTCCAAAAAGTCCGGTATCTCCTGGGAAACAAGGTGGTCTCCTTTCTCCTGCATGTCCAGGATTGCCGGATATACCAGGCAGGCCATCAACATCGGGTGAACCCTTCCTCTCCATGGTAAGATCCCGGGTGTCTTTTGGGACCCATTCTCCTTTTCTGTTCACTGCAAAACAAGATTACCACATAATACAAGCAGGCATGGCCCTGCAAAACAGAACAGAGTAGCCAATCACATCACTACTCTGATACTGTCAAACCAATCACATCGCTGCATTGATATTGTCAAACCAATCACATCGCTGCACTGACATTGTGAAGCCAATATTCTCATTACAATACTCAGGCAATAATAAACAGCAAAATATGAAAAACAATTTATTTTAAACTTATTACCGAATTAAAGTTTACTTCTATCAAAAACATGGTGGAGAATACATCTAGACCTTGAACAATATAAGTAGGAGCTCCATAATAAACCAGGGTTGTTGGGGTCAATTACATGTGAATGTAATTAATTACAATTACATGAGAATTTGTAAATTACAATTATAATTACAGTTGAAATAAATGTAATTAATTACATTACAAAATTACATTGTAAAGCAATTAATTACAATTACAATTACTTTTGTTCTCACAAAGGACAAATAGAAGTTATGCATTTTCACTTCTAGGGTCCAACTAGCAGGGGCAATTTTGACAGTGGTGAACCTCCTTTGTTCTCAACACTGATACTATACTACATTGACTTAACCTGAATTTGTTATTTAACAGTAGGCATGTTAAAAAGAATGAATTTCTTAAGATTTAAAAGGTTGAAGTAATTGAGATGTAATTTTAAAGTTATTGCAAAAATCAATTACATTAGATAAGTAATTAATTACAATTACAATTACATTTTTATACATCAATCACAAATTACATTCAATTACTTGGAAAAATGTAATTAAATACGACCAATTACAAATTACAATTACCCCAACCCTGTAATAAACTGTGAAACACCTAGGCGTGGCTAACTGATAACACAAGGCAAGGAACTCAAGCTACACTTCCAAATATTTCAGAGGAGACAACTTCCACACAAGCAGTGAGCCCCACAAAGATACTATTCACTAACCTCGGTTCTTGCAGGTCAGGATAACCAGGAGCACCAACTGGTCCGAGGAATCTCTTGAGCCCAGTCGACCGGCTCTCTCCCATTGGACATTGAGGTCCGGGTTTTCCAGCATCTCCTACAGCACAGGGCAATCCCGTTTCCCCTCGTCTCCTCTGAAGCCCTGCAGAACAGAACAGAGTAGCTAATCACATGGCTGCTTTGGTATTGTTAAGCCAATCATGTCGCTCATAACAATATTCAGGCAATAATAAACTGTACAATGCGAAACAATAATTTATTTGAACTTATTACTGAATTAAAGTTTACTTCTAGTAAAAACATGGTGGAGAATACATAGACAATGAACAATAAAAGTATGAGTTTCAGAATAGTTTGTGAAATACCTGTAAACCAGGAGCTCCATTTTCTCCGTCTCGTCCGCTGGGTCCCTGTGGTCCAATTAAACCAGGATCTCCTACAAACCGGAACTTCACACTGACACCCACATAAATAAATAACATGTGGCAGACATAGTCTAGGGGTTTTCGAGGGTTTGCCTAGTAAACACGAAATAATAGGTTTGAGCCACGAAAAAGGCTATGAGCGATGTTAGGAAAAACATCCAGTCAGTAAATGATATCTATATGTATACAGGCTACTGTCAGAGTAGACCTGATGTGTAATAGAAAGTTTGCTTAATAGATATTATATCCTGAACATAGAGATAGTTTACTACTAAATACAGTCATGAAGAAATATACAGCTATATATGGTCATAGAAATGCATACATTCATCAACTGTTATTCACATTGCTGTTATATAATATGGTCATAAAAACGTATACAGCTACATGCATCATAGAAACAGTTTGCCATAAAATATGTTCATACCATATATGGTCACGGATATACATATTGCCAAATACGGACATGCACAAGGACATTCGCTACCATATATGGCCACAGAGATAAATACTCCCATATATAGACATAGAATTGAACACTTCCATATATGGTCGTACAATTAGCTGCTAGGATAGAGACATGTATGCAGTATCTAACCTGGTTGAATGTACACTCAGAGTCACTTTTACATGTCAGTGTGCACACCTCGTTAACACAGATCTGATTGGGTAAACATTCTTGATGAGTCTTACACATGAGTAGAGTGAGTCCATCTGATGGAACTATACTTTGTAGAGTAAACTGTAAACACATTTTTAGAAAGATATCATATACCAGTATATGCTAAATCAAAACACAGTCTGGGTCTCAGTTGGTAGCTTCGCTATATATGTGATCAATATTTACCTATCTGTTTATCTGTCTGTTTGTCCAGTCAGTCAGTCAGTCAGCCAGTCCGTCAGTCAGTCAGTCAGTCCGTCAGTCAGTCAGTCAGTCAGTTTGTCCGTCAGTCAGTCAGTTCATCTGTCACTCTGCTTATATATGGTAATGGTATAACTTATACTAAGCAATACCTATACCTCTGATCCAAGTTGTCTCCACTCTCTTCCAACACTGCCGCAAGCTGACCACTCGTACTGTAGGAGACATATGAGTCATTACTCAAGTCACTAGCAGGATATATAGACACCACTTTGGTTGTGGCTACAAGAGATGTAGAATAACTAGTTAAGCAGCTAACAGTGCAAGTTATTATGACTAGCAAACTGCTACTGTAACTATACTAACAGAGTAATTAAGCTAACAGAGTAACTATACTAACAGAGTAACTATACTAACAGAGTAACTATACTAACAGAGTAACTATACTAACAGAGTAACTATACTAACAGAGTAACTGTACTAACAGAGTAACTGTACTAACAGAGTAACTATACTAACAGAGTAACTATACTAACAGAGTAACTATACTAACAGAGTAACTGTACTAACAGAGTAACTGTACTAACAGAGTAACTTACCATCATTCTATATGTCCAGCGGATCATCAAAGAGTCTGTCCTGCTCAGCATCAGAAAGATCTGAATTGTTGAGAGGATAAAGCTGATAGCATATGTTGGATATGCATTCAGTAAACTCAGATCCACATTGTTCATCTTCAGTACAGTCTATTAATAGAAACAAAACTCTATAAATAGCGAACTAGTCACTAAATAACCTCACATATCTCACATACACAACATATCTCTACTTCTTTGCTATTTTTGATAATTGACTCGCAGTATAAGTGATATCAGTTAGTCATGACTCACAGTATTAGTGATATCAGTTAGTCATGACTCACAGTATAAGTGATTTCAGTTATTCATGACTCACAGTATAAGTGATTTCAGTTATTCATGACTCACAGTATAAGTGATTTCAGTTAGTCATGACTCACAATATAAGTTACAGCAACTACTTGGTCTCGCAGTATAAATTATAATAGGTAGTCATAACTCATAGTATGAAAGTCATCAATAACTCGCAGTATAAGTCATAGCGACTAGTCACCCGACAGCCCTCTTTACAGACACCATGGTGACAGATCTGTCCATCACTAGGACAGGCTGTGTTGTCAGTACACGGATAGAAGCACCTGCCACCTTGACACGTCCTGCAAAGTGTGCATGACAGCTCGTACTTGCAAGTGTCTGAGCAAAGTCCCCCCACACACACACCAACACAGTCCGAGTCTAAGTATATACAAGTGTATGAAACTCTTTTGATAAATTTTATCTCTACAAATAAAAATGCTGTAACACAAACTAGTAATATAACTTGGTAACATAAACTACTAATATAACTTCGTAACATAAACTAGTAATATAACTTGGTAGTATAACTTGGTAATATAAACTAGTAATACAACTTGGTAGCATCAACTAGTAATATAACTTGGTAACATAAACTGGTAATATAACTTGGTAACATAAACTAGTAATATAACTTGGTAGTATAACTTGGTAATATAAACTAGTAATATAACTTGGTAATATAAACTAGTAATTTAATTTGGTAACATAAACTAGTAATTTAACTTGGTAACATGAACTAGCAATATAACTTGGTAATATAAACTAGTAATATAACTTGGTAATATAAACTAGTAATACAACTTGGTAACATAAACTAGTAATATAACTTGGTAACATAAACTGGTAATATAACTTGGTAATATAAACTAGTAATATAACACGATAATATAAACTAGTAATATAGCTTGGTGATATAAACTGGTAATATAACTTGGTAATATAACTTGGTAATATAAACTAGTAATTTAATTTGGTAACATAAACTAGTAATTTAACTTGGTAACATAAACTAGTAATATAACTTGGTAACATAAACTGGTAATATAACTTGGTAACATAAACTAGTAATATAACTTGGTAACATAAACTGGTAATATAACTTGTTAACATAAACCGGTAATATAACTTGGTAACATAAACTGGTAATATAACTTGGTAATATAAACTAGTAATATAACTTGGTAACATAAACTAGTAATATAACTTGGTAACATAAACTAGTAATATAACCTGGTAATATAAACTAGTAATATAACTTGGTAATATAAACTAGTAATATAACTTGGTAATATAAACTAGTAATATAACTTGGTAACATAAACTAGTAATATAACTTGGTAACATGAACTAGTAATATAACTTGGTAACATTAATTAGTAATATAACTTGGTAACATAAACTGTTAATATAACTTGGTAACATAAACTAGTAATATAACTTGGTAATATAAACTAGTAACATAACTTGGTAATATAAATTGGTAATATAACTTGGTAATATAACTTGGTAAAATAAACTAGTAATTTAACTTGGTAACATAAACTAGTGATATAACTTGGTAACATAAACTAGTAATATAACTTGGTAACATAAACTAGTAATATAACTTGGTAACAATAACTAGTAATATAACTTGGTAACATAAACTAGTAATATAACTTGGTAATATAAACTAGTAATATAACTTGGTAATATAAACTAGTAATTTAATTAATAAGTAAATAAATAAATAGTGTTACTAGACAAAGACAGACAAGATTTAGTCAAATAAATAAATTAATAAGTAAATAAATAAATAAATAGTGTTACTAGACTAAGACAGACAGAGTTAGACAATGAATTAGTAAACTGTCAAGTTGGTTAATATGATTACAATAACATAACCTACCCAGTGAGCCCACTCCCTCAACACCTCCAACTACCCACAGTCAGAAACAACCGCAGGGATCAGAAATTCACAGACGGGAAAAAGATCTCTGTAACCCAATACAATCTCCAGACAACAAAAATCTCAAACCAGCAGGCTGTGAATTCTGTGATTTTGCTTTTCTTTGGCTCCACTCTTTTAGCACTACCGACGGTAGCACAAGTCAAAGGAGGTGTAACTGTATGGAACTTCTCTATCATCCAATTTTTTATTCTAGTTACAGTTAGTCGTAGTCATACTGGTCAAGTTTCACAACTTAAAGATAGACCAAAAAAATTGAAAGCATATATGTCTATTAGTGTGCAACTTGAAATGTAACTTAGAAAAGAGAGAAACAGTTAATTTTAACGCATGGTCTTCAATTAGCAATGCAAAATAAAATCAAATACTAATACAGTTATAGTTATACTCATACCGTAATACTAATAGTTATAGTAATAACCATCTTCATAATCATAATCATAATGATCTTCATCATGTAGCCTACTACTACTAGCACTACTGCTACTACTAGTGGTAGTATTACTATTACTTTAGTATTAGTATTACTCTAATACTATTACTATTACTACTGTGATTATTAGTACTAGTAGTAGTACTACTAGTCAGGGATGTAGTGGCAAAAATGTTCTAGGCCATACTCTCAGGCCGGGGGTCCAGGGGGCTGCCCAGGCCCCCGGCGGGTCCGGGGCAGCGCCCCGGATTCACCGAAGCCTTCAGAGCTCTTCTGATGCATATTTAGGCAATTTAAAGCCATTGTGCATTATAATTCTTCTGAAAAAAATATGTGTTGAAATGTGCACCTCGCTATTATTTTCATACCATACCAGCTACATGACGACTGGACATTGCTGCAAACTATATAAATATTCAGTCTTGTCCCATACCTGTTGACTGTGATGTAATGTAATATAGTCTTACTCAACTGCAGTTAGGTTTGTTCTGACACTAAGTCCAACCTGTACAGAAAAATTGCTGAATATCTCAAAAAGATGGAAGGATAGAGGCAGGTAACAAGTGCTCTCCAAATGCAACCTGATTACTTTAAATAACTAATACACTGCCGTGCACAGAAAAAGAATAGTAGATCAGAACAGAGGAAGATTGCTAATCAGAAAATGTGTGTTGGTTATTTATAAAGAGCAATTTGAATTGATAACTCATTGCATGGCAAGCAGAAATTGGTTGAAAGCCTATTTGGAGTTTATTAGAGTATTAGTCTAATCCATAAGGTGATACCGCCACACCTCCTTACAAACAATGAATATGCACACCCAAGAAGAGTATGTTAACTTAGTTTTAAAATAAATTCCCTGAGCTTCCACTAGATACATCAAGGAAATATACCCCCAAAAGAACAAATTTGACAGGTTTAATATGTGTTAACCTAGAAGATTATTAAATGTAAAGCCAGACTTTAGTACAATCAAACATAAAAGGTTACTTATGGTGGTGTACAGTTTGCAAACCTTATTGCATTAATAATTAACATGCAATAACGCTAGGTTTTTGACCAAAATGTGGATCTAGTACCTGTAGACCTCAGTGATAAATTTTTATTAGCCTCTCCTACACACCTGGTACTGTTTCTTGAAGACATTTTGATTTCATTTCTAGATTTCATGTTGGTTTTTTCCAAATTCCATTGCTTATTGACAAAATTCAAGTCCACACAAGATAGATAAGGGCAACCTTCTAGCTGTCACAGCCTTGCTGAGGCCACATTATTGGTACCTATATTAGAAGAATTGTGCTAGAATTAAAATTTAAAAACTATGTTTTAGATCTTCCTGTTTCTCAGAGCACCTGCTTTTTTGAGTTTTCAATATTTTTTTGCAAAGTTAGACAAAAATCTACCCATTTTTGGCCAATTTTACCTGAAAAATTTATTTTTCAATCCCTGCCAAATTTCTCAGCAGAAAAGCATGGTATTCGAATAGAACAAACACTGTCGGAAACCTGAGAAATTTATGCATGGCAAATTTTTTGATCTTTTCAATAGCCTTCATAGATTTTCTAAAAGTTAGTGATTTATACACTGAAAATGAAATATTATTGTTTCTTTAGTAATCTCCAATGCGCAGCACTTCGCGCTTCAATGAACACGTAGAGATGAGAAGATGGAATGTTGATAGCTGCATATTATTCATAGTGTAATCTCAGGCTAAACAATCACAAGTAGGCAACACGCATGCCACCCACATAGCATTAACATAACAAGAACTTAAATTACATTGTGAGCAAAATTTATGATATTCTCAGTGAGGATGCCCAAACTATCCTGTGCACTAATTATCTTTCAAAAATAATTATGCCCATACGGGCGTATGGCCTAGAACAGTCTGTTTTCTTCTAGGCCATACGGCGTATGGGACCGTATGGGTACCACTACTTCCCTGCTACTAGTAGTAGTACTACTAGTAGTAGTACTACTAGTAGTAGTACTAGTACTAGCTTAAATTATCTAGCAATAAATGGCAAAGACTATCACTATGACTATGAGTATCGGACTCAGTATGAGATTGAGTATGGGATTGAGTATAAGTATTAGTATCAGTATGAGTATCAGTATGTACTATGTTATCTGACTAAGAGTAAGAGTAAGACGAAGTGCAAGTGTTACAATAAATAAATACTACTTATTCAGATTGAGATTATTCTATATAGTCAAAATTGAATTTCCTACATTAATTATTTCATAATATTGATTGAATTAAGAACATTTATAATTGTATCGCGATAGCCCTGATGGCTGATACAGACATAAATTGGAAGCAAATATTACTTCTCAGCAGTTTGAAAGAAATAAGCTAAAATTCGCCTGAAATCAATACGGCGACGCTTATCGTACTTCCAGCTTTGCGATCAAGTTAAAAGTTGTAGTTTGCGGGTTTACATGAGTACTCTTAGCGAGTCAATATCGATCATTAATTTCTATCTAGCCTTGCTTCTCAAAAACGGATTTTAAAGTCATAAAAACCATACAATTGGATATTGCTTAAACATCGTAGGCATCCAGGTTATTTTGATAAAATCAATTACTGTTAAATAAAAGTTCATACTTTTTTAGTTGCATTCACAAAATATATAAAAAAAATCTCAACTCAATATACCAGAAAAAATGAATTAAAATATATGTGTTAATAGCACTGATATTGACGTGACCATGGCACATGAAAAATCTGAAAGAAGAGTTGTCTTCTATTTTTCTATATTGACATATAGAGCTTGCCGTGAAAATACAGATTTTTTAAAAAAAATATTGTGACCCTCTGGTAACTTTTTGAATTTAGAAAATTGGCTTATATATTTCTTTTCATGTGGACAACAGATCACTTTTTTTAAATTTATTTTGAAGCTCTTTTCGTAAAAAATAATCAAAAGTAAAAAATCCAAAATTTTTACAAATTGGTTCGGGGCTTGACGTGAAAGGCGTTTGGACGAAGATGTCAAGGTCACCATTAATAAATTTATTCTATCACAATACTGCACGGAAAGTTAATGAAGTGAGCTGAAAATTAGGTTGCTAGCATATTGATATACATTATTATTATATTGATTGTTACAATATTATTTTTTAAATTTGTTTTGTTATCAGTTATGTTCAACTTCTTCATAAAGCTGCTGTTAGACTAAGAGTAAGACATAATATTACTATTAGCAACAATGATAATATTAAATTGAAATTATTAAATTGAAATTCACGGTGAAGTGTCACTATGACTATGATACTCTATGACTATGAGTATGAGTATCGTATAAATTAATTATGAGTATGAGTATCACTATGACATTAACTCAATCAGTGATAGACTATGTCTATTACTATGAATATGGCTATGCATAACTCAATGAGAATATCAATATGAATATCAATATGGCTTCTAATTCTTGTAACTTTTGACTATGACGATGCTGATACTGATAGTGATAATCACTGCCAGCCCAAGTCTCATACTCATAGTTATACTATTACTATTGTCTATTAGTATCAATAATTAATTAATAATGAATAATTAAATAATATTAATATAATAGTATTACTATCAGTACAACTACTAGTATTACTCATAGTTCTGATAATGATGCAGATGATAGTTTTAGAAGTTCTACTTCTACTTTTATAGTAAGCTAGATTGTATATGTTGAACTCTACTCATTTTTTACTACTAATGCTAATACTAATAGTAATACTAATAATAATTATAGTTGTTATAATGATAGTAATACTAATAGTAATAGTAATAATAACTATTTCAATTTGATAATTTATGTTTTACAACAGCATTATCACTTATCAATTACATTGGTTCATAATATGCTTATTTTAATTTTGCTTTGTGTGTTTTGTCATGTTGTAAATTAAAGTTTGTATGGTTATTTAATGAACTAGAGAACTAGCCAAATGTTATGCAATGAATTACTATAAACTCAGTGAAATTTAAAATCCAATAGATATTACTATGACATTGATTGTACAGAGGTAGCTAAAATATACATTAAATTACCAATAATTTTAACTCGCCAATACACTATGAGTAGAACAATCAAATGCAATGATAGAAAGTTAATTAGTCATAGCAGCCCGTTGCTTAAGGAACATTAAGCTACAGATCTAAAATGATGTAGTTTTGTGATCCCTTACATAACAAAAAATTTTTCAAACTGGTTTAATACTTTTATTATGAACATGCTTATTAAAGTAACATGTTTGTGATGTATATTCTATTAAAAAGCAATCACATCAGGTTTTCAATTTGTATGTTGTACAATGTTTATTATGGTGACAAGTTACTAAATCATATGGTTCAGCTTTGTAAAGTAAAGCTGATAAAATAAATACAATTATGTGATTGTTTTACCGCTATATATTAAATTTAAATGAGTTGAATAATATCCTAGTGAAGTGAATTAGATTTTTCTTTAGCTTTGGTACACCTGTTTGTTATAGACTAACATTCCACCAATAGAAGAATGGTGCAAGTAGAAGAAATTTCAGGCGCAGAAAGCTAAGGAGCAGTCAGAATGCTGCCATAGTTGTGAAAAGGCTGAATTTCAATAATGGTGTATTTGAACTGACATGGCCAGCAGAGTTCTCCAAGTCACATACAACAGCTATTTACATCATCATGGTTAGCTCAAATTTAATTCCCATATCAGTCTCTAATATATAGTTTAACATCTGCTGTAAATTCACTTAAGGAGCATACACATAACCAAAACTGAGTTACACTATAGTATTTGTTCTTGAACATATTTACCAAGATAAGTAGATTTGCTAATTCATTAACAGCAAAATTATAATGATACAACAATTTTTCTTTTAGATAATTCAATCAATAACACAAGACACTACAACATGGTTTTGCAGTTATAGAGTATTAATTTTCTGGCTCTTTTCAAATCTTCATAGAAGGCAAAGAAAACCACTTTCAGCTTGCCTTTATAACTGAGTGCAAGCGTCTTCCACCTACAGATGATGATAAACAATTTGCTGATGTGGAAGTTTCTAATTTTGTTTACAATGAAGATAGATTATAGGACATTAGTCTTTTGTAAAGATTGTCAAGTTTTGTTATAATTAAGAACAGTTTTAGTTTCAATAAATCAGTTCAACATTATGGACATCATTGCACAAACATTGTAATCTTAACTATCTACAAAGGTATCTGATGGACTACTTGAAAATACAAAACTATGCTCCAGATACACAATGGACTGACCAGCAAAGTTAAAATGAGTTGGAGATGTAGAACATAATATCTTGTTCAAGGCTTTTCCCTGCTGTTGGAACCTTCTATTCCAGAACACTGAATTGAACAAACATATGTAGATATATAAAACTTTGCAAACAATAATAATGTGAAATTAGTTGCTAAGTATCACATTGCTAATAAGTACAGCATTGTGTAATGTTTTTTTTAATTATTTTTTGAGCCTTTTTATCTATAGGCCCGCATAGTATTTACTATATTATAACTAATAAATTGCAGACACATCATGTCAGACCAGTCTCCATTTAAATAGAATAGTGTAGGCTATCAAATTTGTAGAAGTAAAAAACTGCATTCTTATTGAGTAAAATACTTGCCATTTTCCATGATGCCTCTACTGCTAAAAAGAGAAGTTTCTATCAATACAGCTCCATCAACCTGTGTCCTGATGGAGCTAGTAGTTTAGGAACATTTGTGGCGGGAGTGTAGGCTGAGCTGCAGTAAAGGAAGAACCCCAACATATGTAATCTATTCAGCACATTATATGTATTGTAGAAATTTATTTAAAAAAGAATTTAGAAAATGCTTCATGAAGCATGAACAAAGTAAAAATTAATGCTGGTGAAAGTAATATTATTTCACCCATTAGAATTACTAGCAGCTATAGCAATTATGTATTTTTATAAAAATGTGTCTAATTTATGCTATAGAGTTATTACTGCCAAAGGTTACAAAATTTACCAGTCACATTCATGCAGCTGATGGAGAATAACTAACCTTCACATGCAATAAATACAATTAGTAGCTCAATCTAAAACTAATGCGCTACTAAATATTAGGAGTATAAGTTATAGTTATTCTAAGGAATAATTGCAAAAAAGTTACTTAGAGGAATTTAACTCTTATTATAATGTAATTATCTTCCAAGATATATTACAACATCACTACTTGGATGCATGCAATGTCATAGTTATATTAGCATCAATATAATTTTCAATAATTTCCAATCTATTAACTTGAGCATTATGATAGTGATTATTTTACAAATAAGGCGATGATTAGGCACTGTTAGTATTTTGGTTCAATTTATTAATAGCTGTAACAGGCAGAGTTGTAAATATAATGGATTTATCAAAATTCCAATGGGTATAGTACTCTAACACAACATTGATACTAATGATTGTAGTCACTTACTCTTAGAGTTAGTGAATAATGATACAGTCATAACAATCTGAATATCAATCAGCATTAGAGATAGACTGACTGCTTTATATTATAGTAATTATGTCATATTGAATTTATTCACTATAACTATAAAAATTATGATTATAATTATAAATTAAAATAATTTAAATATTATATAATATATTGGTAATTATTGGAATCATATTTATTGTTATGACCATTATGATTATAATTATTTAATATTATCTTTATGTTTGTATTTAAAGTTGTTCATTAAATTTAAAGTTGTTTGGGTTTTATAAATTTATTATAATTATATTACTGTAAAAGTATTGCTATTACTATTAGTATTAGTATAATTAAATTATTATAATTTATTATTTATATTTATTTTATTTTTTATTTTAAGACCAGCAGTTCAAATTAATACTTGTTTCGTTTGCTTTATACTATAACTTACAAGTATAACTATCAACATAATAATATTACATTTGCTATTAATATTACTATGAATATAAATATTTATATTAATATTGCTATCGATATAACTTATACTTATAGTTATAACTAATATTATAACATAAGTATTACTATTACTATTACTATTAGTATTAGTTTCGAAACTGATCCTGCTCCGTAACATACTGATATTGTCAAATGTCATATGATTATCATTATGATTATTAATAGTATTAATAAATATAACCATTGAATATTATTAATAATACTAATAGTTCACCAATAGGCGATAGTCAGACTGAGTGAGAGTCATAGACATAGTGATATTCATAGTCATACTCATACTGATACTGTGATTCACTGATTCAGTTACAAATTTTAAAACTTGATTTTACGTAGACAACTACTAACCTATAATTCATCACAAAACGGTTGAAAATCATCATTTACTGCATATTTAAAAGTAATTTTCTGGTAGTGTGGTCGACGTGATAATTGAAATTAAAATAGGGAAGATAATTATTTTGTGATTTACGGCAAGTTACAAACCAGCGAAATGGAATAGTCCATTTGAAAACAGTCAAATTAGTTACCTTTCTTGATGTTGCGTAGCTAACGTTAGTTATTAGTAGCCACCCGAAGAGTAACATTCATGTGATTTGAGCTACGAATGACGAGAATCTGAGACAAACCCGCCTTTAATAACTTTACGCGATATAAACTCACGCTACAATAGGGCTATTTTGCCATCCCCACGTCAGAATAGGACACGGAGGGCACGCTCGCGGGCAAGTCTGGGCAAGTCTAAGACACCTAATGTGACCACTTTTACTTGCATTTTTGTAGTGTTTTCGTATAAGAAATTGGATGAAATGCTGATAAAACAGTTGAAAAGCATGCAAACTTTTGCTCAAATGTAATAAATAATCTGGATGCTTACGGCCTTTAAGTACAATGAGAGGCGTAAGCGCACCGTCTAGATAATCTTGTCGCATTGTAAAATAAATAATGCTATATGCCTGCCGTACCCACTATGACTAGGATTAGTGATGAGTTGCTTTATACTTGTGACTTATAAGTTGTAGTTTTTAACTCAATTTGACGAAACTTATTATCCTTATTTTGCTTGAAAAGGATGCTACGCTTTAAAGATTTAATTCTCTTGCATAAGCAAGTTGTAAGTAATACTAATAGTAATAGTAAGAACTAAGAGGGTGCTATTTGATAATCGCAATCAAAATTCAATTCAATATGATATTGATAGTGCTATAATGGCATTGTCATTTGACTTTGTGATTGTAATACTTATACTGATAGTGATTCAGTCATACCGATTGCGATTGCCCCTGGCATTGGCCTGGCTCTTATCAGTCACACTCAGTCAGTCACTCACACTAACAGTTATACTTATTAGTTATTGTCGTTGGGATTGCCATACTGATACTCATTAAATCATACTCATAATCATTGTGATTCACAGTGAAAGCTTGCGTGAATGTGATAACATACTAGGCATTGTGATTAACTGATTAAATGATCATCTCTTACCTCGTTGGGTTGAACTTAGTCTTCGTTTTGAAAGTTGAAGCGTGAATAAAAGTTACTTTTGTTTTGTTTTTATTTTTGGAATTTAATTTCATAGACACTATAACTGACAGGCTTTAAGTTTAATTTTATGTCATAATGCTAATACTTGATAATAATATAAATATACTTATAGATAGTGTTACTGTTAGATTTCGTTGCTTTAAGCCTGAAGGCCAATGTGACACTAAGCATGGATCACTGAATGAGCAATGTGAAACTGAATGTCAATTTTCAAACTTAATAGAATTCTCTATGGCACAATTATACTGACAGTTATGATGAATCAATATGAGGTAATGAAGGTCACCAGATCATGTTCAGTATTCACATTTGAATGATACACATTATGATTATAACTCACGAATTCAATCATAAAATAATTTATCAACATTTGCAAGTATTTCTCATTGTGGATGAATCAATACCATCTAAAAGCCCTACTATTGAAAATGAAATATCACTACTAACTTCATAATGTCAGTGTCAATATGAACAGTTATGAGCAACACTTTCAGTTCGAGTTCAAGTACCATTTACGACTCTGCAGTTTATGAGAACAGTGTGAGAATGTGTGTGGTGATGATCAGCCACTGTGATGTGTGCTTCAGCTCACTTAAGCTATGAATAATAATATGTGACTAGCACAAGGGGTAGGCTTATATCTAATTATTTTCAAGCTTGGTGTAGGCCATTAAATGTTTTCATTTAAACATTAGCTAGTTGTCTCCTAATCTATTATAAAACTGCAACTGGAGTATATTTAAATACTTTTTTTTCAATTTACAAAAATACATAGCTACTGCGCCCCATAATATAAGTATTATACAGAGAGTTCGAGACGAAGGGGTTAAAGAAGTTGAGTCCACCCTGTTAACAATTCATGGGCACACTATATAAATACTCAGAACTTTATAGCTGGCCACCAGTTAGATAGACTTAGCTCTCTGTAGTATGAGAGAGAACCATGAGACTAGCTGATTGTAGTTAGCCTAGTGTGTGCTGGTTCAATGTGTTCTTCAATGTGGAAACATAAAATGTGTGATTCGCAGTCAGATAACTGTTTTAGCCTTGAGTTTATTTCCTGCTGGGTGTGTCCTATCATGCTGAATAGACTGAGGAACTCTGTTTAGTGAATATAGAGGGTAGTTCTAGATATGTGTGGGTGTATTTTGTAGACCGTGTTCCTCAATGCTCCTGAGAAGTTAAAACTGGTGAGAGCTTTGAGTAGTCCAGTCCTGACATCCACTAAGGAAAAGTGTGTTTGTATTCTTTAGATTACAATTTTATTATATAAACAGGGGAGAGTATCAGCTATGTTTGTAGCTAAGTAGAGATTTTGGTTCACACTAGAACACAAGTTTTCTTGTTCCTCGTTTAGTACAAGTGATTAGATATAAGGATTGTATCATCTCCCTGTAACTTCTCAGTATATTGACTCAGTTACTAAGAGTGACATACTGGTAGGCTGCTGTCTGCCAACATTATTCATACACTATCCCTCTATTCTGATACTTATTCAGGTGATAGCAAGTAACATTTGATAGTAATAGGATGTTAGTTGTTACCATGGTTACTAGTAGTCAACTAGTGATAATTATGAGTCAGTAGTCGACAACCTGGCTTTCCTGTGAGCTGTTCTTACAGTAGAAATATTTACTGGTAAAAAGTTATCATTTATATACATGCTGTTCTCAGAATGTTATTAATGGATATTGACAGAAATGTTACTAGTTTTACATATGGTTTATAGTAGTGGGGGCAGAGACTGTATTAATATTGACCAGTTATTAACACCACAGTATACAATAAAGATATATGTGAATATTTGCCATTGTATACGAGAGAGAAAGTGTTTCTTTCTGTACAATACATAGTATAGTTGGCTATAGCTATAGACTATAGCTCACAGTAGACAAACCGTTATATCCATCAAATCTGTACATGTCTGAATTGATGTACTGTACATATCCCACAGAGTATCAGAACCTTTCTCTCTCTTCAAATGTGACCACCAAGGACTCACTCCCATATCTGATGATGCGTACACCATATACCGAGATAATCTCTCATCTATTGAACACAGGACCACCCAACAGCTTCTACCTTCTTCAGGTGAAAACAGAATCTTCCTTTATTCTAAATTATGGTGTCAACCCTTACTGTTGCTGCGTATATTTATATATACTCTGTGTACACTATAGCTGTGTATGTTTATATATACTCTGTATATAGCTGTGTATGTTTATATATACTCTGTGTATAGCTGTGTATGTTTATATATATACTTTGTGTATACTATAGCTGTATATTTATATATACTCTGTATATAGCTGTGTATGTTTATATATACTCTGTGTACACTATAGCTGTGTATATTTATATATACTCTGTGTATAGCTGTGTATATTTATATATACTCTGTGTATAGCTGTGTATATTTATATATACTCTGTGTATAACTGTGTCTATTTATATATACTCTGTGTACACCAGGGTTTGGGTAATTGTAATTTGTAATTGTAATTGGTTGTAATTAATTACATTTTTTCAAGTAATTGAATGTAATTTGTAATTGATGTATAAACATGTAATTGTAATTGTAATTAATTACATTGCTAATGTAATTGAATTTTACAATTACTTTATAATTACATGTCAATTACTTCAAACTTTTAAATCTTGAAAAAATCATTCTTTTCCTACCATGCCTACTGTTAAATAACAAGTCCATGCCAACTCACCACATGGCCGGTGCTTTTGTGTCTCAGAGTTTGTTTATATTTACACCAAATAGGCCTACATATGTCCTGAGTACTCATCTTAAATATTTTTGACCTGACAGAAAACTTTTTGAGAAATGACTACATTTGTGGACAAAGGTTGGGAAAAACTTTAAGGAACATTTGTGATTTCTACTTTTAGAGCAATTTATAAACATCTATATCTCAAACATTTTTCTAGACTAAGTCTTAAAATTTGCTGTGCGATTTGATAACACCTATCAATTTGCACTAGTAGCAACACATACTACAGAATACTTTGTGTGCATATATGCTAAACCATTGAATATGGGCAAATTTTTGTAAATTTTGAAATTTCTTTAAATATTTCCTACATCAATTTTTAAAGCTCAGTCTAAAAAAATTGTTTAGATATAGACATTTATAAGTTGGTTTAAAAGTAGAAATCACAAATTCTCCTCAAAAGTTTTCCCAACCTTTGTCCACTAATGTAGTCATTTCTCAAAAAGTTTTTCTGTCATGTCAGAAATATTTACGAATAGTGCTCCGAACATGTGTAAATATGAGCAAAATCTGAGAAGCAAAGGCATGGAACCCCTTAAAATTTGGTTGATTTGGCATGAATTGACCCTATAGTGTCACTGCTGGGAACAAAGGAGGTTCACCACTGTCAACATTGCCCCTGGTAGTTGGACCCTAGAAGTGGCATTGTATAACTTCTAGTTATCTCTTGTGAGAACAAAAGTAATTGTAATTGTAATTAATTACATTACCATGTAATTGTAATTGTAATTAATTACATTACTTTTTAACTGTAATTATAATTGTAATTGTAATTGACAAATCTTTATGTAATTGTAATTAATTACATTTACATGTAATTGACCCCAACCCTGGTGTACACTATAGCTGTGTATATTTATATCTACTCTGTGTACACTATAGCTGTGTATGTTTATATTTGCTCTGTGCACGAGTTAGTTTAGCTACTAGTTACACTGCTGTTGCTATAGTAACTAATTTCACTGCTGTTACCAGGGTTGGGGTAATTGTAATTTGTAATTGTAATTGGCTGTAATTAATTACATTTTTTCAAGTAATTGAATGTAATTTGTAATTGAGGTTTAAAAATGTAATTGTAATTGTAATTGTAATTAATTACATATCTAATGTAATTGATTTTTACAATTACTTTATAATTACATGTCAATTACTTCCAACTTTTAAATCCTAAAAAATTCCTTCTTTTTCTTCAATGCCTACTGTTAAATAACAAGTTCAGATAGTTAGGTCAATATAGTATAGGGTCATTTCATGCTAACTCACCGAATTGCCCGCGTCTATTTGCGTCTCAGATTTTGTTCATGTTTACACCAAACAGACCTACACATGCCTCAAGTACTCTTCTTCAGTATTTCTGGCATGACACAAATTCTTTTTGAGAACTGACTACTTTTGTGGACAAAAGTTGAGAAACATTTTGAGGAAAATTTGTGATTTCTACTTTTAGACTAATCTATAAACGTCTATATCTCAATCATTTTTCTAGACTGAGCCTTAAAATTTGCTGTGTGGTTTGATAATACCTATTAATTTGCACTAGTAGCAACACATACTACAGAATACTTTGTGTGCATATATGCAAAGTCATTGAATATGAACAAAACTTTGTAAATTTTGAAAAATTTCAAATACTCGCCTAATCAAATTTTAAATTACTTATAAATTGGTCTAAAAGTATAAATCACAAATTTTCCTCAAAATATTTTCCAACCTTTGTTTACCAAAGTAGTAATTTCTCAAAATGTTTTTGTGTCAGGCCAGAAATATTCACGAATGGTAATCTCAACATGTGTAGGTCCATTTAGTGTAAATATGAGCAAAATCTGAAACACAAAGACGTGGGACCCCTTGAAAGTTGGTTGATTTGGTATGGAATGACCCTATAGTATCACTGTAGAAAATAAAAGAGGTTCACCACTGTCAACACTGCCCCTGGTAGTTAGACCCTAGAAGTGACTTCTATTTATTTTTTGTGAGAACAAAAGTAATTGTAATTGTAATTAATTACATTGCCATGTAATTGTAATTGTAATTAATTACATTTATTTTTAACTGTAATTATAATTGTAATTGTAATTGACAAATCTTCATGTAATTGTAATTGTAATTAATTACATTTACATGTAATTGACCCCAACCCTGGCTGTTACTATAGTAACTAATAATGCCACTGCTGTTACTATAGTAACTAATTTCACTACTGTTGCTATAGTAACTAATAGTTTCACTGCTGTTGCTATAGTAACTAATAGTTTCACTGCTGTTGCCATAGGAGCGAAGACAAAGGTCCAGAACTCTTAGAGGAAGCACTTCCTGTGTGACACAGACGGAGTGATATCTAGTGAACTCATTCGACTTTCAATGGCTGACCAGGTGAGTTCATCTACCACTCACATATCATACACACGTCTGGTAGAGTATCCATTCTCTTGTGAGACTGCAGCTAAAGAATACATTAGATCCTCTCCTTGTACTGTAGATTCTCTCCTTGTACTGTAGAACCTCTCCTTGTACTGTAGATCTTCTCCTTGTACTGTAGATCCTCTCCTTGTACTGTAGATCCCCTCCTTGTACTGTAGATCTTCTCCTTGTACTGTAGATCCTCTCCTTGTACTGTAGATCCTCTCCTTGTACTGTAGATCTTCTCCTTGTACTGTAGATCCTCTCCTTGTACTGTAGATCCCCTCCTTGTACTGTAGATCCCCTCCTTGTACTGTAGATTCTCTCCTTGTACTGTAGATCCTCTCCTTGTACTGTAGAGCCTCTCCTTGTACTGTAGATCTTCTCCTTGTACTGTAGATCCCCTCCTTGTACTGTAGATTATCCTGTTATGTTTTGTAGTTGAGGCCGAATCTCTCTCAGTCAGCAGTAAACACTAGTAATAACTCAGCATTAAACACCAACACACCATTTGCTCACACATTACTAGCTAGCAACTTGTCCAATGAGAGTGAGGGTATAAGACCAGATTCCAACAGTGGAGACAGCAGGTTACCAAGTCATGACAACTTGGAAGAGATCAAGGTGAAGATCACAGAACAGGTGAGAATTGTGGGGAAATTGAGATGCTAGTAACTGTTGATCCGTCCTCTCTCTCTCCCTCTCTCTC